>SJOL01001768.1:55900-70190 GCA_004794785.1 Opisthorchis felineus | reverse complement strand
TTCTTTAAAATCTGGTCCGTAAATTTGGGCCTTGCGTATTTATACTACTGAATTATTGAACCAAAACGCACTTCAACCTGTGTGTTCAGTTGTGGGTTGGTTCAATTGCCAGCATGGGCGCAATTTATGAGTGTGCTCTTGCGCACCTACATTGTATCATATGAGAGTGAATTTTACTGAGCTTGGCAAGGAAATTTCGGACTGTAACTTCTTAAACGTGCTGCAAAACCAGCCATATCTTTATGAAGATACAAATCACAATATATTCCAGAATGACTAAATACCGTTTCTGGTGCAAATGTTGAACTTTGTTCACAGGTCTGTGTCTAAAGCGGTTGTGGCATTCAGTTAGTTAGGCATGTTGTTTTTATAACCAGGTTTATTTTAAGCTAGTATTTGTTATGATGACTACCACATGATTTCAGAACCACTTCTCCGAGTAGCGAATGCTAACGATGACCTGGAAGAAAGCACTTGCCATGCCATAGAACGTTGGAACCTAAACTCGTGTAGACTTCTGAGTGCTTCGATATGTTATGCACCCCCTCAGTTTGGAACTGGCAGATAAATTGCGAGAACACACAGTTTTGGTTGGCTTTTTCAATCGCGTGTTGTACTGTTACCACTAGCGCCACCATTACTACTATTACTATTGTTATAATTATTATCATTTTACATAGTACTTTTATATCATTTTAAGCTCTTTTTGCAATTATGCTATGCTATTATTTTGTTTTATCAGCATCACTGATGAAGCACTTTGTGGCTGAGGACTGCGTTGGTACGTTTGCTTGATACTACTGCCCGTTGTATGTGACAGCAAACCTAAGTGATTTCTCTTAATATATTTTATGGTCTGTGACCAATGTGTTAGCTCAGGTTGTCATGGCAACTCATAGGTACGCTGTTGCAGTTTCATATTTCAGGAGTTGAATGATTCGAAATATGCCACTGTCGGATTTCAAGATAACCGAGCAAGCTGCTACAGAGCAGAAGCTACGCTTCATCAAGTAGTATGAATGGATTCTTTCACGGCCTGCACACTGATTCGTTTTTGTTTTGCTGTTTGGCCTGAAATCCCAAGTGAACTCTAAGGGTACAGCTGTTGTCCTCTGAGGGAACCAGCAACAGTGCATGTCACGAGGATAACTGGAGCATTTAATACCAGGCTGGTGATTAACAATGTTATTTCGAGCACCGGATAGCTGATCAGTAGTGTGGAACCGTCACTACAAATTACTCATATTTTTCAAGCAGTGACGCGGGTTGAAGACTGTCAGTTTTGGATGTCAGCATTCTCAGTTGAAATTGCTTCCCGTCAGTGTATCCAATCTATACCGAAAAGCCGAGATGCACTGTACAGCTCTTTCGTCTTTATTGAGAATCATCAACAGGGCACATCTCACGAAACTCAGATATTCGACCTCCCGGCCGGTGAACACTCAGGCGTTCTGCCACGAGTGGCTCAGCAGCACTGTGATTAGCTCTCACTTAGATAGGAAACAGCGCTGGTCACCCGTCAATGCTATCGTTGTCAAATATAAAACTTTGGTTTTCGTCTTTAACGTTGTCACCAAATATAAGTGTGTAGCTGCTGAAGCACAAGTATTTTGAACCTAGCCATTGAAATTGGCGTTCGATTTTCCCGCAAAGTCTTAGAAATTATCACTTCAGTATTTTCACTTCTGGTTTCCTCCAGGTGACTGTATAACGGACGAATATGCAAGGTGCCTAGGTAACTAATTTAATTCTGTCTACTGAGAATGAAGTAAATGAAACGAATGGCCTTCTATGCAGTTTTTATGCAATGCTTGCATTTTGCATGAAACCTGCCCTCTTAGCTACCACGTCTGGTAAGGATTGATTCCATAATAATCGCGATTTCAAAAAAGGGGCGATAAGGCGTAGATGATGTACAAATTTAAATCCTCATTCATCTAACCTTCAGAAGAAAACAACTTGCAACACACAATATCACGCATCGATGAACACTTTGTTCCATTCGATGCACTATGATGCCATTCATTTGCTTTTCGATTTGTTTTACGGAATATATCCCAAACTTTTTCGGTGCATAATCAGAAGTGAAACGAAAGGCGTGCGTGACAAAACAAATCCCAGCTGGTGATAGACGTGAATGAAGAACTGCCACCAAATTAATTCACAAACCGACGGAACACTACTGTGACCCTATTATGCGTATATCTGTCTGCTGCTCAGGTTTCATTTTGGTCAAACGAACATGCACTGTTAGTTCGTGTATCTGTTGTGGTCTCGTGTTTTCTGGGGTGTGCTACACCAGCACCAGCCATGGGGAAACAAATATGAACAACAGGAAAATTCTGAAAGGCCATGTTACATCAAGCTAGACGTGAAATGAACCTTAGGCTTTCATAAATGCTGCTAAAAACACCTGTGACCTAAATGGAATCACACTAAGGTCACACGTTTCACAACTGGTTACTATTATATCAAGCTACTGGCAGTTATTAAGTAGCAACTGGTGAATGTGAAAATGATATATACGATAAGTTCCGCCCCTCAATCTCCCAACCGTGTGAGACTCCAATCAGTCAAACAACTTGTTTCGTTACCTTATTTCGTTACCTTGTTTCGCTACCTCACATGCATCAGTAGTGAAGAAATGTTATCCAGTCAGACTCGAGAAGCAGAATGGAGTTGTTTTGCTTTGTGGTGAAACGACCGACATTGAGTGCGATTTTTTCATAATCGTAGAGTGAGCAACAGTGTATGATCAAAATTTCATTAAGACGACACCGTAGGGCGACCGACGGCTGCGTTAATCTTCGCGATCCGTACGGCGATCTTGGTGTACGCATGTTTGAATCTGCGAAATACCCATGAACTAGTCTATCTCCACTAATTCCGACAGCTGTGGCATCATATATCCATTGAGTTTACAAATATTAGACAAATTTATTGAGCGCTCTCGATCTTTGACGAAACTCACACCGACCGATTTTCGGGAAAGACGATTTGTGGTCACAAACAGTGATTTTGTAAAGAAGTTTTTTTACGTGAGAACGTTAGCTTTATCAAAAAATGACTGGTTAGATGATGTATGAGTAAACAAATAGTATATTTAGTAGCTTTCTTTGTTTGATCGAATTGAGCCATTGGTTATCGCCAAGTTGCTTGTTTTCCCATGTGGTTCAGAGTGCCAGGACTATGACTGAGAGCACAACGAAACTCATATTCCCAAGTGATCAGTTAAATTGCGCGAAGACCACCTCCGGACCAACCAATCAATTTAGAAATATCAGATACCGTTTACATACTACATAAACACAGGCAGAGGATGGGGAGTTTAAGCACGCAACCCCGCACTGATGATGTCACCTCGAATGGTGATGAAAAATTTGCGGTCCAACTGCCAAGGTCGGCGGACAGCCTAACAAAGCAGCAACACTGAAAACAGCAATCACCTAAAGGGACATATGAAGGTGCATTTTAGCGGACAAAAATGTCTTCCGTTCACTGGCCGTTCATCGCAGCAGCAGAACGGACCAGCTAATTCACTGCGGTATTTAGGAAGAACCGCACGAATTACAAATCACGAGGAACTGGATGCATCAGTCAATATAGCGTTGTCATGAAATTGGGTCAAGATGTGTTACAGCTGTTTGCTACATGTAACTCTGTGTGTCCCCGGATGTTCCTTGTTATCTGCACAACTCTACAGTGGAATTATCTAGTAAAACCCTTCTACGGCTACCAGCTAAGATTGTTTCATTTGTTTCCGGTTTGGGTTTGGAGAACTCTAGTTGCACCACCTCATTCAATAAAGATTTTTAACACGAAAAATTGTTATAAGACTACTACAAGTTTAGGGAATATTAATTGAGCAACGAGTCGTAGAACTGGCATGCGTTTTCCGTACAACCCAGCAGCTAAGCAATGTTTGGTGCAATACTGAAATTTTGTTAGCAACTACGTCGTTACGAACTCAGAAAACAAATTCTGCCTGTGTATATTCAAATGCGGGGCCCCATGCTGACTTACTAATCCATCAAACTGAGAAAAGTGAAAAAAATTAAATAAATCTGCATCTTCCCGTATAATTTTTTGATTCCTTCCTTCTAGCCGGATGTATGATGAAGGGTGATCTCCCCCCAAGTAAGAAAATGCTAACAGTTGGGGATGAATTAGTGTTTAAAATCATAGAATATTCTTACGCGACAACAAACATTGGTTACCAGTTCTATCACACATCTGAATAATCAGTTCGTTGAATTTCAGATAAGAACGTGAAAGAGGGCATGAGAGGTAAAACTTGAAGCTACGTCTACTTATTTGCTGATTTATACCGTAACTTGACCGAATATGGTAAAGTTTAATGAGACATCACCAACGGAATTCAGATCAGCAAATGGTACATTTTCCTTCCAATTAGGGGCATGTGCGGCACAAAAGGATGCTGTGGGTGAGTTCTTGTATGGCAATTGTCGTAGATATCATGTCCCGAGATCGCGCAGCCAAATTTCAATGCAAGCATGAGATGCACAATCGAGAAAAGGGCACTTGTGATATTTTGTTACACACAGCCATCACTGTACACTTTAAGCTTTGTTTTCGGAGTAGTCGACACCACCACTCTGATAAAAATGATCGCGTTGATCGATTGCAGACTTGAAAACCTGAAGAATACGCATACATGAACAATATTACGAAGTGAGAATGAATTTAACGGCTGCGGCGCCATTATGATTGAGATGAAACGGGCTGTGAAAACAAATTCTCCTACTGACTTTTCAAAACTGAGGACAGTGGAGGCCCATAAAACACAGCTGCACATATACCGACCAAAAGCCTTGCTGAAGGATTACCTCACGTGTTGATTCGCTTGTTGATTCACATCACCCATTTAAGGTTACTCGACTGCTACAGCGACTTTAAAATTTCGTCGTTATCTGTGGTACGCTAGCAGAGCACATCTTCCAGCAATACGGCCGCTCAGACTGAACAACTGAGCAACCAGTGTATGCACAAGACGTACTACTCATAATTTTGCTGAAAGTTCGTCAAAAGCCCACAACCTGTTTCGCCCTTTTTGTGGCTTATCAGATGGGCACTGTCTCCAACTTTCCTCCCACGTTTTGTTCTGCTTGAACTCAAATTGTACGGAATGCGCCAAACATTCCCATTTGCTTAGGAGTTTGGCGGCCTGGTGCAGCAAATTAAGGGGTTTGAAGACATCATATACGAGGGTTTCAGCTGGGTTGCAGGTGAGTCTCCCTGGTCAAATTTCGTACAATTTGAAGCTGTGCAGAACATGAGGTTGACGTAAACTCGGGGACTGCTGTTACCAAATGACCCTCAAGAATGGCGGAACCGGTAATGGACTGTTGAAGATTTTTCAACAATCTTTGCGTAGTGTGTAACGTACGGCAGTAATGTACGGTGATATCCATAATATCGTACCAACCTAAACATTATGGGGGCTACAGGCAACACATTCGGCTGGAGAATAATACCATAAAAAACAGATCCATTTGGGATGCAGGTGAGTCACTCATGAAAGCCCATTTTTGCAAATGAAAGTAGTTGGCAAACTCAGCAACAATTTTGATCAATGTTCACGCATTTGAATCCACGCAAATCTGACTTCCCCAAATTAACATCAAGCGTTTTGTGTCCTGGGACACAAATCTGCGCGCAGCTTTGTCATTTTTGCAAACAACCATGTGTTTTAAGTTCAAAATTTAAATTCATCGCATGCAAAATTTGCCGTAAAAAACCACCACGTGTTTCTCGTCTCTGTATCCGTCTGAATTCAAATCCCTACTATACCATGAAACTAAATTTTCAGTAACCTCATTGATGAAAGCGAACAAATCATTTTTCAGGAAGCGTATTTTCTTCCGCCAAACTACAATTGTAGCTGAAACGCATAATCTATGTTTTTATGCAGCAATCTGTCAGAATCGTGTTGCCTGTGTCAGTAAGTCTCTGACAAGCTTGCAGACATTTGTTGAACGTTTAAGCATATCATTTGCTGTGCGAATCCTTCAGTAAATTTTGTCATCGTTTCCTAGCCCAGACGAAAATCACCGTCACCTGAAGGGGTCAGGTGTAGTAAACTACCCTAATTTTATTGGCAATATGGCCCGTAAAGGAGTGGACTTCTGGAAGCACAAACTTGCGTTGTTAAAATTTACTTTGCGCCGGGAGGTATGGTGTGCCCTCCAGGAGAATCGTATGCGGCCGTCGTTGGCTGGTCTCCGTGTCCGTATTGGTCTGTCACATGGAACAGCGCACCGTGCACAATGGCCACATACACTTTGTTGTGAGCTGCATTTGTATCCATCTCAGAGCCGTGTGTCCAATATAAACCCTAGGTAATTAGACAAGTGGGCAAACTGTTGGGCACTCAGCCATACATTACATGAAACAAACAAAGGGCATATCACAATCATTTGCTCATTTACATTTCCTAACGTGGTCTCATCCGAATGGTGTCAGGCTTATACCGGATGCCAATGTGCAGGGTCCTGGCCCAATTTGTGAATGTGTTGAACGAATACAATACAAAACTGTCTGGAATTCATTTCTCGCTAACAAATAAACAGATTTTCTCAAGCCCACAGAATTTCAGACCTTTGCATGCCCCATAAAAGATCTCAAATCAAAGCACAATCTCTGCACCTGTGATTTCTATCAGTTCTGCTCCACCAGCGTCCTTGGCAACAGTTCATTCCTCAAAAGCAAACAACTCAGCTACCAAGCATGTCGATTCAGTTTAGGCCGCGATCGTGCCCGAGGATTTTTCAATACTAAACAGCACAGCGAAGGAGGTGAAAAATCTGTTCAACATCACCATTGTGAAGGCAGACGGAGGAAGGATTTCGGCGCTCATTTCCACGACATGTTGGTGTTGTATTGTTCTGCATAGAAATATTCGCGTATCAACCAACTGTAGTGGGTGCAGTTCAAATAGAAATTTTAATAAGAGTTTTATTAATTAATCTGGCCATCTAGACATCATCGCAACATTTCCGTGCATAAAATTCTATTCAGAGGTTCGACATCAGTGCTTTGTATGCTCCATATGCACGCCCACGTCAGAAAAATGAGTTTGAAAACCCATTCTTAAATAAACGTACCTTGCCATTTGGACATTTTTAGAAAAATGCAAAACGCTTGCTGATGAAGACTCTGGAAGTACGTTTTTCGCCAAAAAAAATTGCTGCTATGTTTTAGAATCAAATTAATCTTCAATGGATTTCGAGCATCATTTCAGTGGACTCTCAAAATTTCACCATATTTTGTTGAGGCTGAAACTTTTTACTATTGCTGGAATTTCTGAGTTTACCTGGCTAAGCGCAACAACTCATCTGATATAACAGCTGAGTTAAACGGGATGCTAATTTTATTGTAGCCCAATGTACAATATTAAGAGGCAAATATTTCGGTTTGCCAGAAATTGGATGAATGAGGTGCTTTAGCTTTGATTACGAAGCGATACGGGTAGCATAACCTTGAAGAGTAAGCTAATTTGAGATAAGCATGTAGGAAAGACAATGGTTTCAAGGTTGAAGGTCACTGTCGGCCACTCTTATCTTGGACAGGAAATGTGGAGGATGTAGTCTAGTGTCACCGCCGATCTACGTGGGTAGAGATCTTGCATTGGGCATAGAGCGCCATGTATCTGCCCAGCTGTTCGAACGGGCATATGCATTAGATACTATGAGCAAACAATCAGGATGAATCACACAATGAGCCTGACCTTAACATCTGAAAAATATTGTTTGAGGTGGATTCAGACTAGAGGAAACTTTCGACATTCTCGATGAAGATCTGAGGTGGTCCAAGTGTAGATGAAAGCGAAGGCAACGAAAAGTGTTATTCCAAGTTTCCAAGTATTCCCCCCTTACAAATTTTGCCTCTTTCTCATGTAGCACTCTACACCTACAAAAAGACATTTTGTAAGTGAACCTCTGTCTACCTTATTACATGATCCTATCA
This sequence comes from Opisthorchis felineus, assembly GCA_004794785.1. Classification (NCBI taxonomy): domain Eukaryota; kingdom Metazoa; phylum Platyhelminthes; class Trematoda; order Opisthorchiida; family Opisthorchiidae; genus Opisthorchis; species Opisthorchis felineus. The sequence goes on along the minus strand of SJOL01001768.1, from coordinate 62,204 downwards.
AGATTTGATGAGAGTAAATCAATTGGGCGTTGCTTTTGACCGTTTCCTCAAATGCTGTTGCTTTTAAAAGCAACAATATCTTGTTTACTTTCATTAGGCTTTTTGCAGAGAAACTACTCTAATTGTCGCTATAAACCGCAGGATAAGCCACAAACTGATTTCGGTTACAAACGAATGAATGTGACTAACAATATCCGGAGATAACCAGAACAAAATGGTGGCGATTTGAGCGCATGTCTAAACCCGATGTCAGATTACATCTCCTGCGCAAAACGTTTGCTTGTATGCTTGAATCTAAGTTCATGAAGTCAGACACTGGTAATGGTGGACAGGAAAGTAGTGAACTTATCCTTGAATTACTGGAAATCGAAATGGTTCAATAGCTCGAGAAATCTCAGTGTTTCAGGCGCAAGCTTCCTTCAGGTTGGTCCGTCACTCAAACCAAACCTCAGCATCTCGACTGCTCTTATCTAGGCTTAAGCAACCTGGCAGTATCTCAGTGCTCGCACTTACTTCGGGTGGCACGGAAGGTACAAATCGAAAGGATATTAGAGCTGAAAGATTATTTTTTTTCATGGGAGGGGAACGTTAGGCCAATAAAGAACGGTTTATCTGGATGCGTAAGCTATGTACAGCTCTGATGCCTTCCTTGCCCAAACTGAGTTGCCCGCCTAGCCACTTTTAGGCGGCCACTGAGAGCAAGTCAATCAGTATACTCTTCCATTGGTCCGAAACAGGAGATTAAAACGGCATTCGAGGCAAGATCACGTTAGCGTCCTGGTCTGTGCTAACTATTACTTTCGTAAGCAATCTCTGGGTCTGCTCCTTTCAATATCTGAGACATCAAGGAGCTCTTCGATCAAAGTATACAAAAGAGCAATCAGGAATTGTACCCCAGAGAAAGTGTGAAACGTGAATTTTTGCAACAGGTTACTTAGGAGTTCTTTTATGGCTAATTACTACACGTGATCCTGTTGCACCAAAAATGTTGAGTCGTTTTGATGGAAATGATGAGCAAACTGTCCGGAGGGGTATGGTTTTTTAGACAGAATTCTATGCGTCACTGATAGAAGCTGGCACATTGAATCGCGTAATTTGGCCTTTTCTAACTGGGTTCAACCGTTGACAACTTTTCTCTGGGTCTTTAGTTGAGAACATGCATCACGTTACGCAATGCCACATATGCAGTTTATTACCACCGACGTCCAGTGAGTGCTATGTTTTCAGCTGGTGAAATGCCCCTCTATTCGCTGAACATTTCGACGTTCGTCATCCAAACACGCTAAGCCCATAACTTCAACACATCGAAGTGTTGACGACCTCCACAGGGGAAAATTTGAGAACCCCTCATCGATGTAAAGCTCATCGTACTTGATTAGGACTCTTGCTGGAAGTTCAACGCTGGTCCCTTTAAGAGCAGCTTTGTCCATTTGTGGAAAATCTTGGGACTACGCAAGAAAGTTCGACCATCACACACACAGCAGTAAGTAACTTATGCTGAAATGCCACGCAGGGTACTTCTACTCCGTCGACGATGACCTGATGCGTTTGCCTGTTTGGTCCAGTAACGATGGTGATTCAGAGTTTATTTTACTCGACCTGGTAAACAATCATGACGATGAAACTTATCCCGCACAGTTTCGATAATGGTTGTTAATATGTGCAGGATAAACGTCCGGTTGAATTGGACTGCAAATGGTTTTAAATTCAGAAGATAACCAAGTTATCATACAACTGTTCGTCTTTGTAAGAATATTGCATTTCTCTCTGCTGACATTTAATCATCACGCATATATAGAAAAAAGCTGATTTTTTAAAAATTCACCAAACTTCTACTCACAACTCTCTCCGTTTTTATTCCTCCTTAGAGCATTGGAAGAATATCATTTACGATCTTTCCTTCACTCACTGTTTTCAGAAAGGTTTCTGATATCAAACAGGTGTTACTCCATTATGCCCTCTGAGGCGTTTTCTTTCCATATTCCATTTCTTCGGCGCTGTATGTCGCAATCAGTTACATAGAAATACTCTCTTACTCCCTCTGTTAAACCATGTTGTATGACTTGTTGGAATTCGTCTTCGAATTTTGCATATTACATCAAACTGCGCTAGTAGACTCCTGCACACAACAGAGAATGAAGCGTTTACAGTCAACTGATTGCAATATTGCTGGTGTGGGACTGAGGAAATAAGAACGGAGAGTGGACACTGGAGGTTTATTCTACCGAAATCCGCGTACTCCAATAATGACCCGTGTTTTTTATGGCAAATTATCGGTTGAGACCCGCAGTGTATGAGAATGGTGACCCGGTAGCCTGTACAAGCAATAAAGCGTACCGTAGCCATACACATATCTTGCTGGTACCAGCCACTTTTATGCCATCTGATCTGCAAAGCTATGGTTTGAAGAGAGTTTTGTCGAGAACGTCAAAATATTTGGACAATTTGTAGATAAACTATCTCAAGTCCAGTTTTACGGAATCCAACTCAGTAAAATATGATTTGGCGTAAGCCCTTAAAACAACCTGAATGTAGCGAAGTGCAATTCTAAAAAAAGTGGCGAACCAATTAATACTCGTACATTATTAGGCATACATTGGCATGCAACTATATGGCTCTAGAATGCACTATTCCCCTAGAAGTACACCCTCATCGATGGCCACCGTTTTATGCACGAAGTCAAGTCGAATATTCGTGTGGAGGCCTTAGTTTTGTGCCTGCTTCCTGGATGGAAAAGAAATGGATGTCAGATTCAATGAGTCTGCACATCAGTTTTCTTGTTATCATACGGTACAACTACAGCACATTGATTTTCAGGTTGCTAAGGTAGTCACCGATTGTGATGATGAGCAGGATTCCTCGCGGCGGACACTGTCGAAACTTCAGTTTATTTTGAAGCTTGCTCAATACTACACAACCTACCATTTACGTGCCTTAGAGAACCGTTTGTATGACCGAGGTCCAAACTCGAATACACCTGTCAACATTTTTAGCCCATATTGCGGTAAATTTGGTCGTCGGCGATTATTCTGTCAACAGCATTTTTCCACATTTTGTGTGGAAATATTTCGAAGTGAAAGCAAACTAACAAGTTCAATAGATTCGGCTACAGTCCCCGGAATGCGTGCCCGCTATGGCAAAAGCGAGACACAAACGACGCCCATAAAGCAGACAATTATTGTCGGTCACATAATCTGTATCATCGTAAGCACAAGGTCTGCGTTACTAACTTTCTTGCAAATGCTGCCGGTTGATAAGTCTTAATTATTATGACCTCGGTAACGCCGGCAAATAGGGTTTAAGTTAACACAACACTACTTGGAAGAAATTCCTGCATCAAATAAAATGACTGGCGATCGATGACTCCATGTCATTATTTGACCTCTGACTATGTGAGCCAGCAAGAAAGCTTAACTACTCAGTTGGGTGTATTTCCTACTTGACTGTCCATATATTCCCTTCGTGCACAGACGTTTCCGGTGAGGCTGAATAATCTCGCATCTTCCCACCAGCTAGGTCAATTTGTCAGTATATCGATCAATGCTCAGTCAACCAGTCACGTGATCACTATCCAGTGCACACTGATAGATGTAATCAATGCGTAAGACGGTATGAATAGAAGCCAAAATGGTAGACACATGATAGTATTGAAAGTAGGGATTGTTTACTCTCACAAAATGTCATTTCCAACCGAATGAAACAAAAACGAACTGAATGTCAAACTGAAAATTCAAAGTTTACTACGGGGGTAAAAGTTGGAATAATCCTGTGACCGTGTCAATACTAGGAGTGACGATCACTCGTCCCAAGCGCATTGTTTAGTGCACTGCAGACACTTCGTTTTACCCTTAGAGGTTATCGAAACGTTGCGTAGATAAGCGTTTTCTGCCTATCGCTGCAGTAGTCAATTACGGTAGAACCTATTGAACTACCCACAGATTAGGTCTTAAAAGGAGCACCGTAATACTTGTAATACTTGGTGAACATATCAGGCCTTTAAATGACAAGTCTACACCGGAATCCTATACGCTGATGTAGTGGCATGAACAAAACGACCTCAACGTAGTGATTTGGATGAGGAGCTCAGACACCTTTTGGTTTGGCACATAAAACCAAAAGGAAAGCAACGAATGATAAGAATATTCTTGAACTGGGTTTTCCTCCTGCAGCCGAAGCTAGTTTATGCTGGAAAGCCGAGAAGCACTGTACAGCCTTTTCATTCTCATTGGGACTCACTCGATTCACACTAAAATAATTTTGGCTTGTGCCGTTGTTTGGAAACCGGGCTATGAACCTAATGTAGTCGCCTTTGAAACAACTGTCTGACCAGGACTTTATTATCTGAGCCTACGTAGTTTCCAAATGTAACGTATTGACGGATACGGTACTTAGGATTACGAGAAACACCGGCAAGACGGGCTTGTTCTATGCTATTGGTCCATCGCTGCACTTTGAGACAAGAACTGTGAGTGGATCCAATCATCGGACGTGGGTACATACAGACAAGCTACACCTATGTCAAGTATTCCTGCTTGCTTTTGAAAAGGTATACAATTCCGTTGATGGTATTTTGCCTACGAAACATAAGCTGGACCACGATTAGCAATCAGAAAGCGTCGGATGTAGCTTCCCCCGGAGTAGTGGATTTCCTCGCAATCCGTTGCGGACCGATACTTGACAGCTCATTCTAGGAAAATGGGTTGCAACCTAGCCATAGCCCTCGAGGTTCTGTCCTAATAAAGTTCTATTTGAACGCAAATTGTGAGCAATCTGCGAAATGCAGTCATTCGAAAACTGATTTGGCTTTAACGAGAGACTCATCCCAATCCCTAACTTGTGTTTTACAACTGAATATGCCACACAAAGACCACCTTATGTTTCTGTTTTTATGCTATTTGAGATATGGCAGTAGATTATGTTGACGGAACTCTCCGCTAATAGGGTTGCCAGAAACTCCTCGACAGTTCACGACAGGTTTCGTGGTTGTTGAGGTTAATCGAATAAGCCTATTTACTAAGTTTCCATCAACCTTGTGTGATCTAGTTGAGCCTGTGTCTTACACTCAATTTGCAGAATGCATTTACAAACGTGGGTGGTTCTCCCGAGAGAATCAGTCAAGTCATGCACTTGGGGTATTATTCTGTTACATGTTTAAAATCGTGCCAACCGAAACATTAGATAACCTCCGTGCAACATATTCAACTGAACAATATCAGGAGCAAGAAACTCAGCTCAATCTCTTTTAAGCACCATGGTAATTTGTAAGTGAGTACATTCGCCTTAAAACCCATTCCGTCTACCTACCCTTGTTGTACCAAGCCAAATGGGCCAATAAAAACACGATAGCCTTGCTGAACAGGTTATGTTAGATGTACTGATTTTGAAAACAAGGACCGTTCCTCATCTCTCATACTCAAAGCTTGCTGAAATTACGTAGTTTTAACTGTCTCGCAAATTCTGTGTTACTCCGACACGCTGAACGTGTGCAGTAAACAGTGGTTTAAACCTCAGCGTAATTTTTCTGAGGCGCCATTCGTATGATTTTATCAGCCGGAAACTAAATAAATCTTGATCTCGAGAAGCGGAGCAATGTTCAAACAGAATACAACGAGGGTACCACCTGGTCAATACTGATCAACAGACTAAGGTCTAAGTCTCCATCGCGTTGGTTTTTAGACGGAAGTGCAGAGAAATAAGAGAAACTCGAAGGACGAATATGGTCAAGGTGACAGATTGTCCACCGTGGTTAGAACCTGTTTTGCGGAATCACCGATAGTAACTATTTAGGTTGCTATGGAAGGAGAGCACTCTATTATTTCGGTAAAGCATCTGCGGTTAGTAAAAATGAAACTCTTTCAGATTTGTCCGCTCTCGGATCGGTAAGTCAGAATCATGGAATCACCTACGTTGAGGTATGTGGTACCTCGCTGCTTATCAGCTTAGAAGGAATTCTAGCTCCGGCAATACTATGACTAGAAAGGGTCTAAAGTGGGTTCCTCTTTACGATAAATGCTTTTGATTTGAAAGGAAAGTAAGATTACCAGTTTATAGGTGTAATGCACTGCTCATAAGGTTGCTGAAAATTCTTCGGCAGCTCACGACCGGTTTCGCCGTTCTTGGGGCTCATCAGGTAGGCGCAGTCCCCGAGTTTCCGTCAACCTTATGTTCTACTTGAACCCAAATTGGACTGATTTCGACAAATACACTCATTTGCAAATCAATTTGGTTTTCACGGGAGACTCAAGTGAGTCTCTCGTTTATGATGTTCTTCAACTGAATGTGCTGCACACAGGCCGCCTCATGT
>SJOL01001768.1:12709-34839 GCA_004794785.1 Opisthorchis felineus | reverse complement strand
AGGTCACACAACAAATGAGCGTGGCAAAGGGTTACGGTTAGTTAGCTAGTTACATTGCTAGTTAATTAGTCGGATAGCTAGTTATACAGTCACTCAGTCAGCTAACTGATCGGGTATCCAAGTGCTCGGTTAACCGGGTGTTTGATTAGCTGTTTCGTTGGTCACTAGCAGAATTTTTGCTAAGGGAACTTTTCCAGAGATGTCTTTGTTCAATGAGCGCTTTCCTTCTCATCCAGAGGTTTGCCTAAGCAAGGCGGAAGAGCGCTGTGGTGGTAAGTCCCCCCCCACATTAGAAAATGAGTTTGAGAATGACTGAAATTATCAACATGATTTATTAACCCCGTAACATAAAGGTAGACACGTCAAAGGAATCAGATAAAACGGTTTCCGTAAGCTGGCTTAATGCAAATACCGGAGAAGTTATGCTTACTTAAAGCAAATAGAGACGGTGGCCCACAGTTTAAATATATTACACTCCTCCGCCCATGGACCAAGGCTTGATACTGACTCGCATGAAACTCATCGAGTAAAAGCTTCTCAAGCAAATCATACCTACTTTCTCCCAGTCAAACCCTTCCCTTTCTTGAACCCACTGTTTTCTGCGCCTACCCCAAGTGCTGAGTATTCACCCACAACCCCTGATGAACTTTTGAACCTTGACGTGTCGAACCACTTCTGATGTACTTTTCACGCGCGTTTTTTGACCACTTGCGTTACCACGTGCTGTGCGCGCACGTTTGTTGGTAATTCACATCGAGTTGCCGTTCTTGTTGGGTCTTCTTTGGACTCGCGCCAACTCGTGCAACAATTAGACGGAAATCCCCATAATTTGAGGTTTGTGTTCGTGTAGTATCGCATTTTGTTGATAAATCTCAAGGGTCCATAATTCTTGGCTTGTGATTTCGCGCGTTACTCAATTGGGCTTCCCGGAATACGTCACGTATTCTACACATATACTCTGCCGTTTCATGTACCAGAGGGGAGTTACACCATGGTGTATGATTCACGCTGAAATAGTGACGGGTTTAAATGGACGAATTGCAGTGGAGCGCAAATACGTCCAACTGCCTCTTTCGTAAGAAAACCATTTATCACTTCTTGCCTGATCCGTGAATAGTTGTCAATAGCTATGCAACCACTCAAGCTTTGATAGTCCTTGGATAAACTCGCAGTGATTAACAGGAAACCGTCCGAAGAGAGGAAAATCCACAGAACATCCTCGATTGAACTTTTCATCAGTCTTCTGTCACTACCAGCAGGAGTCACGGTTCCCCCCTCTTTCTTATGGTCTTGGAACAAATGAGACTGTTTTACTTTGTGGAAGCACATTAAACAGGATGCAGGCTTTTGCGCAAACTGAAGCGGCGAAGGTTCTCACACTTAGTTTATGCCTTTATTCGTCTTTGATTAAGACGAGTTTCCCTACGTGATCTCCAAACAAAATGGAGCAATTGAAAAGTTGTGTAAATCTGCCCGATTTTCCAGTTAAAACGACATGATATGACACGTTTCCTCTGAGGTATCACTAGTACACAAAACGTCAATATTCCAAAAAAAACACTGTATATCGTCTCTTGGTCTTGTGCGACATTAGAGTAGTTACTTCGCTTCCATTAACATGTGGCATTTTTCTAGTGAAGATCTCTCAAACTATCACGTGGTGTATCCTCTCTTGATAATAAAATTCTGTTTTAAACCCAGCTTCCTTTGTTTTTCCTACCACTGGATTCGTTAAAATACGTTGGTTTTAGCGTGCATCTGAAGGCTGTCAAACTCGAACCATACGCACACCCGAAAACCTCGTCCACATAATCAGTTGCGGTTTTTGGGTTCCCTCAAGGACATCGGCATCACGCACAATGACATTAGCATATCAAATTAGTTGCTCAAACAGTGAATTCGCTATCCATGATACGATCGTCACAAACTGGTTTTATTGCTCAGGTTGGGTTGACATGTTTGCTGAAACAAAACGAATGAAGTCAAACCGCCATTTAATCGCACAACGGCAGAGTAAAAATTCGTACATGAGTGTTTGTTGGTCGCATGTTCCAAACTCTCCGAGGTTCGTGAGATGTGCAATGATGAGGACTCCCAACAAAGATGAAACAGCTGCACAGTGGTTTTCTGCTTTTCTGCCTAGACTGACTTCACTGATAAGACGAAATCACTGTGGATGTCAGAACAGTAATAAGAAACTGGGCAGAATAGGTTTCATTGAATTTTATTGCATCATATTGTATTTAACTTCCTCATAATTTTACCCAGCTACTGGCTTGAACCAAAGCTCAAATGCTATCATTTCATTTGTTCGCCTATGATTGTCTTCTTTTCTGTGTTCTAGTTGGCTGCTTCATTGTTTCATACATGGGTAAGTGCTGTGTATTCCGACGTCTGTGTTGTCCCTTACCTTGCTGTCCGCTGACTGCTGGATACCAAACGACAAGGGTTGGGCAGAAGAAGATCCCGACAACGGTATTTATAAAGTTATCACACAATTCTTCACGAGTTCCAGCTGCACTTTTGGTGATGGGACGGAAAGCGTCCAGCTAAAAATTCTGGTTTGTGACTGGTCCACATTCTGACCAATCAGGGCGCGAATTCCCTTCGTCCGCATCCGGTTCGCGACACATGCGTCTAATTAAAGTGACGCTGGGTTATTTCGAGTGGTGAATTTCTGGACAAGAAGTTACTGCTTTACCAACGACTCTTCGGATTGGTTCGTAGTTTCCTCGTCCAAATGAACGTACTTGGTTTTATGAGCAGGTCTTAGATACAAAACATGTGCACAGTACTAGATTTATTGACGAATTCAAGCAAATTGCGATTAAGGAGAGAAAGCACGCCATTGTGAAGCTTGAGACACTGTTTTCCGTCAGATACTCTTTAATACGGAACCCGCCCTCAGAAATAGGCAACCAAATTGACAGTCCCAAAAGACGTAATTCGAGTACTTTCCTCTCTTCCTTAGGAACACTTTAAGTGATTAGGATGAACAAAGCTTTTGGGTATCGTGGCTCTAAAGAATAAAATTGGAAAGATCTGTTTTCAACAAGGTTTTTTTCAAAGTCAGTGTCTAGAAGTTTTATCACTAAAATATCAATTTGAAAAGCAGGACAACATAAGAATTGATACAGGGCACAAGGATGGCCCGTAGTGACTCAAATCGCCACAGACATCTGGGTATGTATTTTGCAGCTCAGTTCAGCATCCCCATACCATAAACATCAACGTGGATTACAGCGTTTGGGCGATGACCTTCCATAGGCCTCCGCAGTTTCATCCACAATCCTATTCCATCGGTTTCACATCGGCGCCAATGACTTGTTTGCAGCACCATGTTCTGTCCAGTGCAAATCATCTGTAGCTTGCTAATATGCCCCTTCACCATCCTTCTCCTGTTCTCGACCAATAATTCTGGTTTGTCCGCCCAAAAGAAGGGGAACGCTGGACTTCAAATTTACTCTGTTGTGGATAATCTGTGGTGCACATCACCGGCAATCCGGATTTGGACCTCGAACATCTGACATTCCATTAGCGGACGCTGAACGCACCAGTATTCATCTAGTTTGAACAGGTCAAAACCCGGTATCCCAAATAAGCTTACACAAAATCCCCATTCTTTAGGTTCGCAAACCTATTGGCAGAAGCGTGTTGTTTTGGCTGGCAGCTGGAAACTGCTGTGCATGTGTACAACGAATGAGTTTTGTTTGAAAACGAAAGGACATTTCCGACTGCATCATTCCTACGACAACATTTCAAATAGGATACAGCTATTTCTGGCTCACTATGAAATCACCAGACGGATTAATTTGGCAAACTCCATAAGCTAAACTTTACGACCCCCCAATAAACAAAAGAATGAATGATGCATGACGTGTGAAGTCTATCCTGAAGGAACTTGCCATTATAAGTGGATTTGATGAGCGGTAGATGAGCTTGAACAATGGCTGGTACTATCCCATCTCTGGGATCACGATTTCACACCACTAGTCAACAGAACCTACTTCAAACAGGATCGATATAGGTACAAATCTGACGTCAAAGCAAAGCAAGTGAAACATGAATATCTCTATGCATCTGGATGTAAACTTTCAGATTCGGAACAGCATAAAAACAGAAGAGGGAATTTGCATGCGTAAATTAACCGGTTTGAGTGCTGCATCTAACTGGAATTTGTATTCACAGACCATTGGCTAAAAGGATGCCGTTGTTCAGTCATTGGGTCAGGTAGATGGGGTTGTGTAAGGTCACGGTAGAGGTTAACGAGTCCGAATTTCAACCCAACGTAAACTTTTGAAACAGTTCTAGATAAAACAGGGTACGGATGGTGCGGAGGGTGTAGTGCATCCCAGAGGGTCTTCAGGTTAATGTTTAAAAGGCGTCCTTGTGTTTGATGACAGGTTTACCCGTTGATGTCCCATTGCATCTTGAATTGTAACTTAAAAGACATCTGAAAACATGCTTCAGAGGCATTGAAATGAGGAATTATTCTTTCACGGAAAATGTAAGGAGCACAACGTTGGGATAGTCATTCTAGCAGGGTGGATATCTGAAGATGTGGCTGTGGAGTAAATCCAGCATTCTTAGTTTGAGAATGTAAGATGGCGTTCCTGAGAATATCGTGAAACTGGACCCGAAGCTAGGAGGCTAGCCGAGGTTACCTGAAGGGCCTGGTCCTAAGTACTTTTCTATGGAGAATACTGCAACATAAACCTTATCAACACTAAAGGCGAAAGTGTTTCGTAGCAGCTAACGTATAGCCTCTGCTGACTGAGTCCCACTCTCTGACGCTTGGCGGCAGCGCGTAGCAGTAAACGCAAGACCACCAATTGTGTACATTTAGGTTCGCTATTACGTGTTACAGTGTGGTCGTGTGTAGTAACCAAATGAGAGCATTCAACAAGTGACATAAACGAACATAAACAGGATCGCAAACAGAGGGACAAATGACCCCCAGGAAAGGAGGTTTCCATTCCAAAACTGCAAAGTTGTTTTTTCCCCAGAAAGTTACGTAGAACATGAAGGGAACCATATCACATATCTTATGTGCACGGTAACGCCATCACCTTTCTTGGGGGGATTTTAGAAAGGCCAGAGCCGGACACATTGCTGTCACCGATTTAGTTGACTTCATCATCGATGTAAGCATGCAGCCAGCTTTCACATACCATTACAACATCCACGTTCTGATGTTCTTGACAATCAAGTTGCTTAGCTAAGCCATTCCCCGTCATCCGGTAGACATAAATTAGAAGAATTGATAGGACTGGTTGGTATGTCTTTGGCTGAGTGATAGCGGTATGATACTTTCTGTGACGTACGATATTCTTACCGCAGTCAATTTTCTTCGAGAGGACCCTACCAAAGAAAATGAGGACATCATTGAAGCCCAACTGTAGTCCTGCAGTATGAACTTTGTGGGCAAATTATTCGGCACAGTGATGCGGTTTGGAAAACCAACAAATGAACTTCTCTGGTGACATAAGGCTAATTTCCAAAGTCAGAAGCGTGGCGAATTTCAAAGGCTCGATCATCTGGAAAGTAGTACTTATGTTTCACGAACGAAAAACAGGTCCCACCGTTCGTGAAGCTCACTCATTTGTACATTAATTCGGTTTTAAACGAAAAGGCTCGCTTGAATCCCAGCTGAACCTCTCCTCTGTAATATTCTTCAACTGAACGTAGCACACAGAGGCCGCTTTATGCTTTAGTTAGTACGACATTCAAGGTACGAGCCATATTCCCATGATGGAGCATTACTCACAAGGTCGCTGAGATCTCTTCGACATCACACGTCCGGTTTCGCCCTTCTTGGGGCTTATCAAGTAGGCAAAGTCCCCGATTTTCCGTCAACCTTTTGTTCTGCTGGAAACTAAATTGGATTCAATTCGCGAAGTACACCCATCTGCATATATCACATGAAAAGCAAACTTAGTAATCATACGAGTGTGTTTCACAAAATGTTTTCACTTTGAGCTCAAGTAGAACCTAAGGTTGATGGAAAATCGCAGGTGTGCCAATTTGTGAGTTTCAAGAAGGGCGGAACTGGTCGTAGGTTGTTGAAAGGTTATCAGAAACCGTACGTGTAGTATTCTGTCATTGCCGCAGTTGTTAGCTTTCTTTCAGCAAAGGCTGACATTCTACTGCATGTCAAGCTGCCCGCTCATACTTCGAATCCCTGTAGATCCTGAACACTCACTTGTCTTTCAGAATGATTCGTAATTGTGCTTTGATTGTTTTACACATCCGTCCGTTCAAATGCAGAAATCAGCTTGAAACCCGAAGAGTTGTTTAGTTTAAAGGAAGTCACCTTCTGCAAAACTGTTTTTGATCTTTTGGGGTCTGTGTTGAAACTGAGACCCATAACGGACCACATGCCAGTGAGGTCGAACTGTACAGTAGGAGTTACGGAAATGTCACCGGTTCAGATTTGTCAACAGGACCCCACTGGTAATGAAGGGTGCCTATTTTCAGTTTGATAGATGTATCCCGAACACTAAAATTCGAGGATTTCTTTTGTATGATTAGTTTAGATTGACCGTATTCAGAAAAAAGTTTGAATGGTGATTAACTCGACTTCTGGCTACTTTAGGTTTCTATCTCATCCTGTAGGTGTTGACACTTTACGTGTAGTCGACAAAATATTCAAACCCCGTAACGTTCACATAACGGACGATATGTTGCGCAAACATCTCAAGACTGTATCCGTGTTTGTTTCACCATGCCACCAGAGCTGATTTTCTCCGGTTCAACTCCACTGATATGAACAAGGCATTTTCTAACTGGTCCTCCTAACTGAATGAAATGATTCCGTGCGTACAAGGTTGAAAAACTATTCGGTCCTCACTACAACATATACTAAACAGTATCTCTAACGGGATTGGGTTTTCAAGTGGTCCTATCGAATCCAAATGTTGTGGAAAGCATCTTGCGACTTTTCTCTAAAAAGGGAGCTCGTCTCTTGGTGGTCCTTCCAGGTGGTGCCCCCAAAGGAAGTTACCGTACATTTGATTGAACACTGTTGCACCAGTTTTCCATAAGCGCTCCAGTAAAACTCTGATTTTTCCTTTCTTCCATTTATCATTATTACAGTATGATAACTGCAAGGTGTTTTCTGTTCACATTTGTAATAAACGTTTTCACATACCACAGACTGTTTTTTTCTGGCGTCCACTGCTTTACGGGTTTCATTGTTTTACGGATTTCGTTGGTAATGCATCTTAGAAAGATATGTTCCAGCCTTCTCCAGTTTTAATACAACGTGTGCTGACTTGCATGGAGAAATCTTCCCCATACATCGCGATTGCTTTCTCTAATTCTTGTTGAATGAAACGAACACAAAAGGACCAAATAAATCCAGCTTTCCTACATATTTGTGCTTTATTGCCGGCCTCTTAGTATCTCATTCAATCCTGACGCTTGTTTGTTCTCAACCGAATTCGTGGGACCATTATCAAAACAGTTACCGTATATCATCGCGCTTTGAACACTAATAGGTATCCTTGTTTCTTGAGAAACACGGCGACTCAATTCTGACGCACAATTCCGGGAGCCATGTTGACGACCAGCTGTGGTAACGGCTTCGGTTTCATCATCGGCTGATAGGGTGACCTTCCTTTAGTCTCAGAGAGCTGTCGCACAGACTCAACAGAGAGGAACTGAGCTTATTCAGTCAGAGGTATCTTTTAACGCAAACAAAATAACTACACTAAACAGCAAAACGACCAACATCTGCGGCGATACATTTTGGGGCAAAGATAATATCCTGTACTGAAGAACGTGAGTAATTGAGCCGCTGAACTTCTTGAGAAAAAAAACAGGAGACTATTTACCAGGCATAGTGATATTTGATGTATTAAAATAAAAGACCGATGCCGTAATCCAAGAAAGGAGTGAAAACACTACTCATAGTAATATACCGAAGCCAACGTGAGTGTTGCTATCTAGCAGAATCGATATTAACCTAGATTTTAACGTTACTCAAATCTGAGCATACCTGCTGGAACCTATTAGTGACCTATTAAACCTGTCACTACTACCCCACCGGTGTACGCTAAACGCATCTGAATGATGACGTCTGAACAGGCGAGCGTGTTCACGCTTGAGCGATATGATTGGTTTGCCGATTCTTTGAACGACCACCCAACAAGTGCTTTGGTTGCGTCGATCGATTGACCCGCCTCTCAGGAATTCCCACTTTGGACCAATCAGAATAATTACGGGGCTGTACCTGTAAGGTGACCAAGTCAAACAGAACACTGGGGCTTAAATATTGAGGCTCATTTCTAGACGCTGAGGTTGCCTAGGGAAGTGCACTTCCCAGTAAGCTTGATCTATCCCGACAGCTGAATGCTGCTCAACAAGAGCAGATATAGAGGTGTCGTAATTTTTCATGTATTTACCTCTTTCTGAAAGATTTGCTCCTCTCTCATATAGCGCATTCAGTAATGTTGAATAATTGAAAAGCCAAACATCCCGCATCGATTAACAAAACCTCATCAGTGTTTCGAACACATCAACTCAAATAACTGCGCCTAATGGTTTGCCAATTACCTGGCTTCTGGAATCTTCTAAACTGATCTATATAGCGTCGTGACAACGGCGTCAGCGGATTCAGTTATCAAACGTACACAACACAATCCGGGTCCCAAGGAGGCTGAACATGGCAGTTGTAAATCAAACACGGAAAATAATTAAAACAAGCAATAGTGCACACTAAACATAGTAAGAATAATCTGTACCCCCACAATTTAACCTTACTTAGTCACGTGAATCTGACGCTGATATGACTCACAGGCGTGCCAGTCCCGTGAACACCTTATGCTCTGCACAAGTTCAGTCCGCCCTTGGTTATCGAATTCTGTATGCTTGAGGCTTTAGGACTGCTCTTTCATTTCGGCTTCCGTTCTAATACTTGTCCGTTTAAACAGGACAAAGTGCCCTCAATTTTTTTCAATACAAAAATTTGAGTACACTGGGAATCAGTACAAAATATCCTCCAACGGATACAGTTCGGTGTGGCAGACAAATCATGAAACTAGCTTTCCGCTGGTACTGAAAGGTTACTTCACCGCCTCTACTTGTGTCTTAGACGATAGAACATACAAAAAATTCTAGAATCGGGATGTTGCTACAGTGACTGGGCTTCGCGTTCATCTTTATCCCGCCAACTAACGCGTGAAACAAGAACAAGCTGGATAGATGGATGTTCTGTATGCATGACGTTCTGGACAATGCACCCAAGTTTCTCCACTAAGGCGGTCGGCGTATGTCCCAGTGCCTGTAAGTGAAAGATATTCAGCAAGAACAAAAACAGACATAAGTGGCAAAAAACAGTGGGTTTGGTCTGGTAATTGGGTAGGATTGTGTAATGCTGGATGGATCTTTCAAAGGCACCTGTGAAGTGGTGATTCGCTCCAGCCTGTTTGTCTGTACATACAGGGACCCTGGGACTCAATTCACTACTGGTTGCTGACACTGGAAGAAATGACCCATTCGTGCAGTCGACAACTCACATGCATCAAGGCTACCGCCTTCAATACGTATCTACCAAAATAACTGCACATGCCATCGGCTCCAATGCTTGACACATCCTTCCACTTTCCGGTGATCCAAACTGTAGCGGCTGGAACCAGTTTCACCATGGTACACGGTTTGTAGCTGATAAATTTAAATTTAAATTGAATTATGTACGTTTATTGGTTTAAAACTAAAGCAATAAACGGATATTACTTTTAGCATTATGGGGGAATACTGGAAAACGTAATCCCGTCAACTACCCTAGCTTGCGGAGCAGTTACTAACAATTGATATCATCGTGGTTGATCACATTTGCGAGAACACGGGCAGCAAATCAGCTAAAACATAGCCATTATAGATGACATTCGTATAACAAGTACAAATAAACAAAATGCATCCATTTTTGCCGGTGATTTTTAGCAACCCACCCAGCCATCAAATCGTCACAGCAGCAATGCGCTTCTGGATCAATCGGGTCACCGCACCGACCAGATACGAGCATTCGATCGGTAATAAACATCGAAGGCTGAACAACTTTTAATCTAGTTTTCGAAAACCACCAAAACCGTTGCGGACGTAGCACTGATGTTTCCAAATTTTTTGGATGTTCGGCATGAAAGTCTGAGGGCTTAAATTGGCTTTGATATCCAAGAAAACTTGCAAAAGAAACGGTTAGGCTTGCGGTGCTTGTCAGCGTAATTCGGCACCGTCGGACAAACTACCGCGTGTTCCTGTCAAAATGAAAGTGATTCAAAGAAAATTCAATCCGAAACAAGGTCAAAAGAACACAGCTATTGTCTGTGTGTAGAAATGGTTTTAATAACAATAGTCAACCATTAGCAAAGTTGTCATTTGTGTTGTTTTTCATTTATAAGCTTCTCTAACAAACTGTGCCGCACTCATTGACGTATTATTTTCCGACTCAGAATTTTTCACATGAGTAAATACTTGGGAAAGATGGACTCTCCACCTTCCGGTTCCTGACTGCAACGTGTATGATATATGCTTTAGCGATGGTTCATTTGGTTACCGCGTTCATTTTTTGCAAGCAGGGAACCACTTGTATTGCTACTGTTCATCAGCGTCTACTCCGCAGTGAAATTGAAATTGTAAATGATGGAGTCAGGGAACCTATCTAGCTAACACAAGATGGTAGTTAGGTCACCAAAGGTATAATGAAGATGTTGACCAATTTTTAGACTCTGTTTTGGAGGCAACTGTTTATTTTTTGTAAAAAGCTGAAGGGTATTGTTTTCTTTAACACAACAAGTTGCAGAAATTCAGACGACAGATATTTCATCCCGTCTTAAATCAATAAACTTCGAAAAAAATTAAATCGATCAGAATGAAACTTATTTAATCCAGGTTAAAAATAAAAAACCCTAATAAGTTGCCAAAATAATGAAGATCTTCAGTTGAATTGATGGGCATAATTCATGGATTATGTCACTAAAACCTGTACTTTGCGTACAACGAAGAAAATGACACGACTGCGGAAACTCCCTGACAAGCCACAGCCCGAATCCAAACACTCGAGTTATTCGAATAGGTATCTGCACAATTTTTGAGATGTGACGTTCGATAAAACGAGGTCAGAAATGATTGCACTTGACATTGAGTTTTCCGATGTATATTCAAGTGACAATCGACTAGTCACTGAAGCTCGTTTCGAGGATTTGTTATCCCAAACGGTTGATTTGACAGCCAGTTCCGATGAGACACTCCATAGGCTTACTTCCGACCAGGTTAACATTTGCTATCAGTACCAATCATCAAACATGAAAGACGACTGCCTGCTTTCCAGGTGACCCGGAGAAAAATATAACCCATTGAGAAGTAATCCCAAAATTGCTATTAAAAACCAAATGGTTGATCTGGTGTTGCAATACCGAAACAAGAGAAATACGAAAGAAAGTTGGAACGGATTCTTAATGACAGCGTGAAATTCCAACTTTTGTCAAATGTGATGGATGCCGTTAGATCGGACGAAAAAGAAAACTGGATAAATATCTGAAACAAGTGAATAATTACAGTGCCGCCACTCCGTAACAGTACAAGCAGCTATAGTCTATAGTGAAAACATATTTCGGGTTATATGGGCTTCATAAGGTACAAAAAACAGATATTTCGCCACCCCCGATTTTAGACATGTATAACCCATTACATCACAATGATACCAAATGGGTGCGCAGTGTGTTAGAACCAGTCCGAGGTACCATGTTCAAAAACTGCAAGCAAGACTAATTTCATTTCAATAAGGGTATCGAGAATATGAGCACTTCAGACAAGCACACTTTATCTTTCACCGCTGATAAGCTTTAAGAACGTAATATATATGTGACGTACTTGAATGTTTAAATGTTACCCCCAGGATTACCTCCGGTAGAGTTAAAGGGAGTGATTTTAGGTTGTAAACACGTTGCCTTGAGTCGGTGTGGACTTTGGGATCCGTTAGGAATTAGCAGTTCCTAAACCAGTGTATAGGAATCCGGCGTAGTCCCACGATTTGAGGTTTGTATAGTTTTATTGTTTTATTATTGTATTTATAGTACCGCATTTGTAGATAAATCTCCTTTTGGACGATTTGGCTTTTGGGGTTTCGAGCGTAACTCAACGTGATCCAACCTATTGCTGCAAACAATTTGTATTCTGCCTCTATTCTAAATGCTTTTAATGGGACTCATATAAATATATATTTTATACATGAGTTTGAACAGGATGGTCTTGGTAATGTGTTGAAAAATTGGTAGCTCGGGTGAGTTTATTGGTTGTTGATCAGGTAGTTGTTGATCTGTTCGCCGAGCTTGGCAGTTGACTCGCAAACGTTCTGCAACCATACGAGGAGATATCATCAGTGTGTAGTTGGGTGCCAAGCTCGGCGAACAGATCAACAGCCACCTGATCAACAACCAACAGGATGTTCTTCTAATTTTTCTGGACTTGCTTCGGGCGGCAACACAAGATGGACCGCTGCAATGTCGTGTGTGTCGAACGGATTCTTGGTCGTTACCTGCATGGCAGAGCAGTAAAAATGAGTTCAGCAGACACACTGACTAAGGAATTGTACCCTGTAAGATGCCCTTCGACAGATGGTTACAGAGGGGGATTTCTGGCGAAGCAACTCAAAGCGGTTTAGACAGGGGCCAAACAAAAACTGTTTTGCAACCATCTTTTCATAGGCGACATGGTTACGGGAGTGCTGACATGAAGACCGAAGAAGACATTTGTCAGTACATTTTATGTTGCACGCCTACCTGTAGTTTTCAAAAGCCACCAGATCATTATACATGAGGCAGAAGACAAACTTCCTTCCCAGACCACTTCACTTGTCGGCTCCTGGGGAGACAATTATATCGGTCAAACGACGAGACCATTTTCAACGCACAGGTCTAAGCACATGCCGTCCGCTTGGCAGAGGGCCAAACAACACAGCGTAAACAGCTTCCTTTTCAGGCCGTCTTCCGGATGATCGACATACGGCTGAAGTTTTGATCACTTCTAGGCATAATTCAAGATTCGCAGAAGTAATTTATGTCCGTATTCTGAACTGTGTACATGAATGTTTTGCACAGATTTTGAGTCTCGTGTTGTCGAACAACTGCGTGTCAGCCTCATTTGACTCGGTCTTGACTACTGATTATCGATTTTAACCAGAATGAAATATGCCGACAGCGTTTTTTGGATTCTGTTCTTGCTGTATATGTCCGAACCAGTAAAAAATCGTGATCTTATGCTATCACGAGGATATTTAAAACAAATAGTTTAGCAGCGGACAGATACTCAGGAAAAAATGACCAACCACAAAAACGGAGCTATCAATATTCAATTCAACAGCTGACCAAGAATAAAGACCCGCTAAAACAAAATTTTCGGTTTCAGCGTTTCTTTTCTGGTGCGGAACTTACGGAAATGGACGGTATGTCTACAGTAATTTACCAAATTTTGGTAATAAATAATAGCCTCCAAGATTCAAAATTCAAACTGAATATTCATTTTTATTAGCCATAGATAAAGCGTAGCAAAAGTTATACGTGGCCGTCTAGTGAAATCAGCCTTTTGGCTTCAGTCGCTTCCTGAAAAATGGGAACTTCACCTGTGTGCTATCTAGCAGGACCTCCGAGTCAAACCTCCGAGCATGATCAGGATCCACTCAAAGGCAGTTTCTCACCTTTGTGTACCTAAGATGCAGAGCGTACTATTATCAACGTTGTCCTCATCGACCAAAGGAACGCAGAAATGGAAGCAAATTATGCACTGGCAACAGTTGTGGGGGACAGGCGAACATTCCGGTCACGGAAAATCTGCAGACTTAGAAACTCAATAGTTGAGTTGCGATAAAACGTTAAAGTCCTCCCTTCACCTTAGCACTAAATTTAAGCTTCTTTAGCATCAGCAGCTTAATTTTATTGGTAAGAAATTTTGGTTGTCTATGTGTTAATCAAGGGCAGGAGCGGTCACTGGGACCCCATCCTGGAAGGCCTACTGCACCAACAATACCCAAACTCTCCGTAATATCTTTCACACCCTATTGCCAAGTCATATCTTGTCCTTCTCTGAAAAATGGAGAACGAACAATACTTATATCGGCAGACGATATTTTGGCATGCGCGGCACATGGTAGAGCCACCGCAGTTGTTGGAGTTGATTTTTTCTGCGAATGAACTGCCTGCTGCACAAACAAATACGCGTTTTCTAATTATCTCGTTACGAATTCATCGACACCAGCAAAGCATCTGATAAATTTGTGGGCCAACACCTGTGGACGCCTCAATGTCTGTGTTCCAACCGCACAAAATACGGCCCTTACTGTAGTCCGATAGACACGACCCTTGAGAC
Organism: Opisthorchis felineus; assembly: GCA_004794785.1. Taxonomy (NCBI): domain Eukaryota; kingdom Metazoa; phylum Platyhelminthes; class Trematoda; order Opisthorchiida; family Opisthorchiidae; genus Opisthorchis; species Opisthorchis felineus. Next base: position 20,481 of record SJOL01001768.1, on the reverse strand, counting down.
CCACAAGTGATGCAAACTTTCAAGCGTGATTCGTGCACTGGCTTCATCAGGCACATCTCTGTCAAAGCTGATACGACTAACGAGGTATGCAAAATACTCCACAAACTACAGTGCTTATCAACTTGGCTTTCCCGTTTGTAACTTCACTGGTACCAGGGCTAGACAAACCGTTGCAGAAATATATGTTAATGCGACAACGGAACAATCTGCACGTTACCAATAAGCGCAAAGTTGATACCCATAATAAGTCTATAAATAGCCCGCGGTTATTAATTTCGGCCGTGCTGGGAATAGGCATATCATTTGGCGAGATAATTTCTAGCAAAGACGGTCAACCTGAAAAAGACAGTACGCTTTAACTTCATTGGGCAAGCTCAATATAAAATAAAAACGGCTTGACATAATCAGATTAATCAGTGAAAGGCTACGTCAAACGTTTGCATCGAAATTTGCAAACATCTTCTCAGCATCTACTGTTCCCTCAATTCAGAATAATGGAAACACTCCCTAAACAGTGCGTGGGCTCAGGGACCTAAAGAGGCAACTAACTAGCTTTTTTGGTTTCAGAAATAAAAGTCTCACATCCGTCTGCACTAAAAAAATGGGAATGATCACGATCAGAATGACTCTTCTATTACAGTTCTACTGACCCCAAACTACCGGCTTAAACTGAGACTTTTGCCGTGGAATTTCCAACTTGGCTCGCTTCAATATCCGCAAACGCGCTGTGTGTAATAAGCGTTTCCAAAAAAATTATCTTGGCTTTTTCAGAATGAAACCTGATGCCCCTTTTTGCAATGATACTTTTTAGGTCCTACTCAGTTTCGTGCAATTTGGTTTCAAGTAGAAAATAAGGTTGACGGAAACTCGGGGACTGCGCCTACCTGATAAGCCCCAAGAACGGCGAAACCGGTCGTGGGCTGTTGAAGAATTTTCAGCAACCTCATGAGTAGTACATTACAAATATACATGTATCACGATATCTCGACTATCGTAGCAACTGAAACATGAGGCGGCCTGGTGTAGCACATTCAGTTGTCTGGAAACATCACAAACGAGAGATTCAGCTGGTTTCAGGTGAGTCTCTCGCAAAACCAAATTTGTTTGCAGATGAGTGTATTTCGCCTACTCAGTTAAGTTTGGGGTCACTAACTTACGTACTTATGTATCCATATCCGAAGATTTAATTGCTAATGTAGCTGACTTCACTGTTATCATCAAATGGTAGTCCACATCATAGAAACTGAACCCCTTATGACGTAATACACTACCCATAAGGTTGCTGAAAATTCTTCGACAGCCCACGACCGGTTTCGCCCTTCTTGGGACTCATCAGGTAGGCGCAGTCCCCGAGTTCCCGTCAACCTTATGTTCTACTTGAAACCAAATTGGACAGATTTCGACAAATACACTCATTTGCAAATCAATTTGGTTTTCACGGGAGACTCAACTGAAATTCTCGTTTATGATATTCTTCAAGTGAATGCTCCACCTTGCCCCATAACAACGCGCTGATGATGTCATATAGATCTGTGATGAGACGTTTGAAATCAAACTGCTTGGTTCAGCAAACAAACCACCGACCGTCCACCGTAATTCTGCATGTGTCACGAAGATGATTGCTCTTGGGCTGTTGAAGTGCCATCCAAATAAGTGTGACGCGAATTTAAATTCTACAATCTTGACACGATGTACAACTGAAAGACAGAATGTCAAGATAGATTTTAATGAATTTGTGCTCTCATTTGACGTTCACGTCATTCAAAGGCGAACGTGCTGTAGCAACTCTTTTGAACTAATTTCAAAACCATCTGAACACATTTGGACTTTTGAAACAGAGAATCGCTGACAAACTCATGGACTTTGTCATAGACCTAATGGATAGATTTATCAACATTTGAAAGGAACTCCGATTGGATCACTAAATTATGGGTATGTCGCGAAAGTAGAAACGCGGATAGTGGATAAAACTATATTACAAACAATCAACCAAAACCTAACTTCACTGCGTAGAAGTCATGTTTGTGATTATGAAGCAAACAAGAAAACAGAACATCTATTAACTGCTCAGTTTTATATTTAAAAAGAACAATCATCTCTCATTGTTGAACGTAATCTTCAGCACGACTTTAGAAGAGAATCCTCGACGCTGCGCTTATCGGAAGAAGACACATATGGACTGGATACTAGGGAGGTTGACAACCGGAAGGAAGCTGTCCAATCAAACTTTGTTCAGGAGGACAGAGCATATTGACTATTTCAGAACAATAGCCACCCTCGAAATTTCATCAGACAGCAGCAGTAGCAACGAAAACAACAAGATTAAAGAAACAAGTGAGTTGTCTGATACATCCGAAATGTATCAAGTTTACTGTAACCAAAACGCATCCCTGTAACCCACAAACTAACAGCCACAGTGAGAAGAAACTAACTTCAAAACGGAAGGTCAGCACAAACATTATGTACATCAACTGCATGGATTTTGACATACACTAATTTAAACAAAAAGGATGAAAAACCCTTTCACGGATAAGATATATTAATATAGCTATAAAAAACACGAGGCCACTCTCCTATACACGAAGGTCAAAAGGGACAAAAACCCAGTCAAGGAAACGTGAATAACGTTGCATGTGAAAATACAGGGCGAACAAGTGAGTCGCAGGTAGCATGGCAATAAGTAAAAAATGCAGTAGAACGACACAGAAATCCTTCCAGTCTACACACCACGACCAGCAAAGGATCGTTGAGTTAATCGAATAAGCCATGATGTACTCCAGACCGGCCGGAATTGGTAGGGCAAAGGCCATCGGGTCTGAGTCACAGAGGTCAAGGCCGAAGGCCATTCGGGCATTCGCCAACCAGTGGATGGGCTAAATGGCTAACCGACCGGATCGATCATCCGAATGACCAGTCATAACCAAATGTCACCTCGCAGTGAACAAGATGCATATGAACACAATCAGTGCATTTCTCAGCGGCTTCACAAAGGCGCACCACTAACCTGCTACATACTCAGGATGTCCCCTCAAATGGCGATGGAATTTCTATAATCAGATTGCCGAACTCGGCAAACAGAAAACCAGCCGTCTACGCAACCTCAGTTGTCAACATTTTCATCATTGGAAAATCGATGGGGAGCGGAGAAATATGCGGCAAACGATGTTTCAAAGGGCACGTTGGCTTTCTGTTAGCGGAAATCGAAACAATGAAGGAAATGAGACTAGGACGAATATATGTCTGTTTTGAAATTAATAAAAAACGAGATGCCCTCCTAACTTTGGTGACAGAACACAAGAATCATTCAAACCGATTTGCTTCAAAGATTTTGGATGATGAACTATCAGTGGACACCGGTGTAATGTACGTACCAAGACAACTAATAACAGCTTACCTTTTATGACTGAATCAACGTGCAGCTATCCCTAGAACATTTTGGGCAGATTTCTGTCATACTCACGTAAGTGACCAGTATGAAAACTTTGGGCAGCAGTCAGTTTTTTTTGTTTTCCACGGCTGTTTGTCAGGCTAAAGTGTCCAATGGGTCGCTAGAGGACATTTTAGCAACAATAATTTGCGTTCTTTGGTTTTTATCTATGTTTCCGCGAAAAGTAGTAGGATCCTTCCCAGTTGAACTGATTTAAGCTGGCGAGTATTACTGGTGCTATATTCTTGAGCGGGATTCAAAGACAGAGGCGGTTCAAACCACTCAGCTGTTGTTTGTCATAGTCATCACGTGTACTTCGATAAAGCCAATTGTTTCGTTACACAGCCAAGAAGCTGCGAGAATTTTCGGCTCAGTTTGATCGCGATCTGTAGCTCTAATAAATATACTGCATTTGATAATAGAAGACATCTCGAATCTCTATATGAATATTCAACCCGACTGCAGATAGAACACAGGAATAAGGCCTGTCAAAAGCGTATTATTGCGTGCTAGATGAGAAAACATTAGACTTTTTCGCAAACTTTATTTAACGTCATGTAATATTTTTGAAAAGAATGGCAAAGAGCAAACAGACAGAAGGTGTAAGCCATAAAAACAAGTAGTGGTTAGCACAAGTGTAGCCAAAACAGTAAACGGGGAGTGTTGCGGGTAAACACAGGCCATCATGAGTAGCCCAAGAAAATAATAATTTCACAAGACTAGTGAAACTTCCATCTGAAAAGTCGTCACTCGCGGAGCCATTCAACACGTGACCACGTGATGTGGTTTCCGCTATTGAAGGATGATTGGCACTGTATTCTGTCCAAGTGCAAGTTAATCACACTACTGATCAGCCGTTCATGGTTGAAGGTCACCTAATGGGTGAAACTTCCATATGAAAAGTTATCACTCGGAGAGCCATTCAACGTGTGGCCACGTGATTTCATTTATGTGTTCAAGGATGAGAAATATTAATTCGTCTACTCGCGAGTGAAGAGCAGTACTATTAAGCCGCTTGTTTTCGAACGAGCTAATGTTCATACTGCTATGCCGCAGGTCGTGATTTCGACCATCTCTTGAGACTGGTGAGATGCGCAATGCTCATAATTCCCAACACGGACAAAACAGCTGCGCAGTGCTCTTTGGACTCTGCAGGATAGGTTGACTTCACGTTCAAGAAAAATTATTGGATGAACTACTATTTAATTTATCTTTTTGTTTGCGTCCGTGCACCTCTACATTTTGCGAAGAATAGTGATTTAATAACATTAAAAAGCCAGCTTTTCGTTCCCGCTTTTTTGTTCTACATCAGCTGAAAAATACCGCGTTTGAAACAAATCAACTGACTTGTCCCTTCACGTAAGTTAATAATTTAAAAAAGTGTGCATCAGCCACTGTAGCACATAATTTTATGGTGTTTATGTTCACTGAAGTCACAGGTGGAAGCCTGTCGTTCCACTTGATATTTTCTTGTGTTCTTTAAAAGTGCTAATGCACTTGCATTTCCTACCACACACCGCTGCCTTTCGGACGGCCTTTTGAGACAAAGGATTTCTCTGGGGACATTAATCGTCCTATTGTCTGGCCGACTTGGCAGTACTCCAACCCGCGTATACATGATACCCACAATCAAAAACACTACGACAGCGAAACATCAGTGCTGAACATTGATGTTACGCTGCCACTGATGGTGTAAATAATGGTTAGGATGATGTGCCGGTCTTAAATCTCTTATTATCAGATAATCCTCCGCTGGAAGCATTTTATTTTCTAGTAACCGTAGCTTCACGTACTGTTGAGTATCTCGCAAATTTTCATCATTTCTAACCATTTGCTTACTAAAATTATTCATGTTTATTGTTTCTCTTAAATTCAGGCCGGTCGAGAGAACATCGACGACCTTGACATGAAGCTCCTCTAAACCTGGAGCCTGGAATTTTTTTAGCATTCCCGCATGTGCATCAATTTACACTGCGGGTCTGATGCTGATTTGTTGTCACAATTTTGCATGAAGTTTTGGGAAGGGTGGTTTTTGAAAGATTTTTTATATAATAATCCAAGAATTTTAGTTCCAACGGCTGTCACGAGACATTTTGCCCTCAAACGATAGGTATGGAGCTCATGACTTGTAATTGGAGAGCTTGCATTAAGCTGATAAATATCTGGTTCAACTCAACTCAACGGCATTCAAGTTTTGCGACAACCAACATATTCGGTTATCTTTAAGCCACAAAACAAACTCTACTTTCGGTGAAGAGTTATTTGCTTTTTCTTGATCCTCCGGTGTATTTTTTTAAAGCCTTTTTGTTCTACGGAAATTCGATACTGAAGAATTTCTGAAAACGATTTATTGGAGCACTTTGCGCAGAACAGTACAACTGTGAGTTCAAGTTGTGTTGTTACATCCTCAGGTTCAATATAGAAGCAAGTCAGTTGTGTAGCTTTGGTGTCGCGAAGCCGTGCTGACAGATACTGACGGATACTGTGCCACAGACAGATACGGATTTTGTTAAGTGGTCGGCATGGCATCACAGAGACACGATTTCGGCAGTTTTGGTGGACGAAACCTGACAATGAGAATACCATCTGTTGTAGAAATTACCAACTCCAAGATGCTTCTGTCAAATCAAAATGTTTTTAAAGGAGCAGCGAGACTATCGTGTAGTAAGTCTGGTGACATACTTTCACAGTCGATCAGAACTTTCGTTCTTGGTGTGACAAAAAATACTGACTGTTGCACGGGGTCTATTTTATGCATTTGTAGGTAAACTCTATCAGTCAAATTTGATACCATGTGTTGAGGAAACACACAACACAAAAGGTTGCTGAATCTCTTCTTCTTGGAGCTCATCGCATAGTCGCAGTCCCCATGTTCCTATCAACCTCAGTTTCTACTTTTGCAGTGCACTTTGCCTAAAAACGATGGCATTTGGCTTACTAAAATTGACCCTCAAAGTAGTTCGTTCTTACCAAACGTTGCCTTGTATGTTCTAAACTCTGATGGTTTTCTCTTTTTCGCGGATATCGGCTTGAAGTACGGCCATGGACGAACAACAAGGTTTTGGTCTTGCTTACCGTTAGTTTTGACAGCCCACAATATAATACCTCGGTAGGAAGTAATTTTGTGGATAGAATCCAACGGATAATCCAGCCTGTTTCATGTTGGGGAATAGGTTGATGGGTGACAGATGATTTTACAAACCCGGAGCACCTTACCAATCACATTTGGGTTTCTGTTAGCTGGATCCCGGATCCTAGGATCTACGTCACTCCGTAGTAATGGACTTCCATGAAAAGGCTGCATCCGTTTAAGATTATGTTTTATGCAACGAGCGTCATTTTTTGATTAAATATACAGCTCTGTCCTTGAGCAACAAGGACATTTATACTAAGTGATAAACAGAACGGTGTGTTGTACTTTATTTGACATTTGCCTGCGTAATCACCTACGGCAACAAGAGGTGATAAAATGACAACCAAAATGTCATATCACCAATTACAACGCAGCACGTAATCCCCGTGCGACCGACGAAAACAGTCCCTTCCGTTAAAAAATTGTTTAAAATCGTCTTTGTTTTTCTGATCTTAGGGTTTCTATTCAGCATTAGTTTCTTTACATCTAAGGGATCCATTTCCCCTATACATGGCGTACTCCTATAAGCTGATACTTGAGATATATACATATACAGACTAGAAAATGGGAACATATGTAGGATAAAAAACCCAGCTGTAACATGCTTTCAGTAAATGTCAGCCAAAGGAACCACAATGGCTGAGAAACTGCCAGGTTGCCCAAACTAAGCCAGGAAAAGTCAAGATGCGGAGTTTGGGTTCGAACCACGAAACTTATGTTCAGTACGCTCATATACATACATATATATATATATAGATTATATGTATGTATGTATATATTGAGAAGTATTTAGTCTAAAACGGACACCACTTTTCCTGGTGCAAAATCCTATTTAGCTGACAAATAAAGGAATTATCAGTCAAACGGCCACCGAGGAAAGACTTTGCAGACACCGCAGTCAAACACTACGATGCTTGATTCATACTGAGCTGTATTCATATAAACTTTCTCCATTGCCTTACTCAAACGTGATTCCAACATCCACCTGTTTTATTCTTTTTCGCCTAAAATATTCTATTTTCCTTCTGTATACACCTTTTTTCCTATTACCGAAAGCAAAGGGTTGTCATTTAGCTGAGCGATTTTGCACGTGCCCACTAGACTGGTGATATTCACTTACCATTCCTTGTTATCCACAGTTTTACCGGACCAGCGGATTAGAATAAAGGTGTTCGACAGCTGACAGCTGTAGCAAGTAAACAGTATCGTACC
>SJOL01001760.1:83042-107248 GCA_004794785.1 Opisthorchis felineus | reverse complement strand
AAGAGTCACAAAAAGCGTAAGTGGGGGAATATGCAGTACGGATAAGTGGTAGTAGGAGGCTCAGAATCACAGTGTGCAGTGAAACTGGAGAGACTCACTGGTGTTGCTGCTGGAGCGGGGTCGCGTGTAAAAGGAGTTCACGCAAACACACAAGAAGGAACGCGAACTGCACGGAAAATAACTGACTTGGTGAGGAGTACAAAGTAAAAGACACCGAGATGTTTAAATCCGATGGAATGTTCAGCAGATTGGAATGAACGTCCCCCGAAGGCGACTTTGATTGTGGTTGTAGTTAAGGGGACGATTGGGCGAGCGGGCGCAGTCAAAGTAGGGAGTGAACAGTCGCGGGTATGCTATCAAACTGAGTACGACAGTGCCGTGCCGTCACTGCACTGAGATACTTCAGCTTCTTGACAGCCCCGTGACGGACGTCGTGAATGAGGTAGTTGGTCAGGGGTGTGCAGTTCTGGGAGCCGTGGGATGTGGGTTTGCCAAGGGATTCCGCAGAGAGAGCAAGACCAGTGTAATATCGCAGGAAGTATTTGTTTTTTTTCGGTCGGGGATCCCTTCAGATGTGATGCACAGATAGAGTGGAGTGGATAATGGCCAAACAACATTCATAGCACGTATGACCGCAGGTCGAAACATGCACTAATATACACGGCAAAGAGCTGTATAGGTTACGGACTTTTGATAGCTCCAGCGTCGCAAAAGTGCGGTTTCAGACGTTTCAAGAAGTCAAAAGGCCAGTTCTGCTTATATGAAGGCAGGTTTCATTCCTCTTATTTGCGAATCTGACAGATACCTCACCTACATTGTGCAATTTGGTTTTGGCCTGCGCCTAGTTCACTCGCGGGATGTGGAATGTACAGAGCTGAAGTCTATTTTTTGGTGAATTCTCACCTTCTGCCCTACGACACATGTACCAGGTTATTTCACGAGCGTTTGGAAGTAAACTGAGGAATGAAAAGTGATTACTTAAACGGTCGCCACCCATGGTTACAAAACATAGTGCATCCGTCATGAGCAAAAGTTGTATTTCACAACAGCTTGGTAAATGGCGCATCACCAAAGACCTTCAATGGCAGGTAATGAAGTTTCGTTTTCTATTTAGCAGGTTCTCTTAAAAAACGCACCGCGAAACCGGATGGCATGGAATCCGGTTTTGGCCCGGTATGAGTGAGGTCACGCTTTCGTTCAAACAAAAGGATCATGGAATAGCATACACCTATTCTCGGTCTTCCATGGCTATTCTGTCTATATATGTTTTTAGTGTGCACTGCAACCGCAATTTGAAATTTAGATTCTGAGCTACTGGATTATTCTAGCAACCAAGCCCTGGTAAGCTGACCACCTAAGTCAAAACTTGCCTAGGCGATATCGAGTTTATGCGGGAATGGCCCAACGATATGCAAGACTTTGGCCGCCGGAAACCCCAACTTCCGGTGCCTGCCGGCCTATTCAACAGCTTGCATTGGCTTGGTAACCTGTTGATCCTGCTACAGCCAACGGCACTTGAGAAGCATCATGAAAAGCAATTGCATGAAAATTAATTGAATTTTGTAGATGCCACGCAAGGACCGATCGTATAATTACTAAGCCGTTTTCGAATTTTTCCAAATAGCAATCATTGACTCAGCAAATCCCAAGACGGGCCTCATGGTCTTTCAAACCACGGAAGCCTGGTACAAAAAGAAAGACGAAAGTTTTGGATCAGCGACAATCAACGGCTAACTTTCCCAATTGCCCTGATTACCTAAAAGTGACAATATTTATGCCCGTTCGCCATAACGCCCTTTTGCTTCCTTGTTGCTTATCCCCGCTTTTCGGCTCCCGCTTGAGGCCTACTCATGTTCCAGCTATTGGTGTCAAAATTCTGTCACATGCCTATCTTTGTACGTAACTTACTGTCACCCTACTTATTTTTGGGTGCATAATATGACGCCAAAACTGCTTGGCCAGGGATGGAACCCGAACCCCACAGATGGTGAACGAGCGCGCAATCCACTACGCCAATCCGACTTTCCGTTGGCCACCTTTTTTACTACTTTCATATTGCGCCTTATTGGGTAGTTTGTCGGGTGTCTGTTTTAAGTGGTTTTGAGTGCTGGCTTTTATTTTTTACCCGTTGCACTTGTTGCTTTTTCACGCTGTCAGCCTTACTGCAGATAGTTTCCGTTTCTTTTTGGTTCTGAGGTATTTCGCGGATGTGATGACTGCATTGCGTGTCACCGCCTCGGTGCAATGCCTATTTACACTGTCGGTCCGTCTGTATCCAAAGCCTGGCTACCTGACTGCTCCTTCGTCTTCTTCTACCGACCGTTCAATTGGTAATGGTGCATTCTTGATTTTTTCATACTGCCAGTTGTCAATATAGTATATGGTGTCCTCGTCCGCCGGGTCCCCCTGCCACATAACTACTGAACACCAGCTGCTTGCTGTCCAATAGCTCCGAACGTTCTGTATTATACTAAGCCATCTGGAGCCCACACGGTGCTTAGATTAAGTGCTTCGGAACAGCGCATATCTAAACCTAACAATCTATTGGTGCCGTCAATTATGGGGAATCTCAGTAGAATTCATTATTACGTTCCAGATGGTCCAACGAATATTTTGTATCTATAAAACCCTTCGGTTCCGAGTATAATTAAACCTTGTTTTAATAAAATTTCGTGAAAGTTCATCCCTATAGACTCATTTAATTGGGCTGTACCTTGCGTACTGCGCCGAAATCGGAGGCAGACCAAGCGCATACATGTGGACCGGGTAGACTGTTCACCATTTGACAGAATATCAGTTGCTGCAACACCCGACATGTGAGCGACAAGTGCTGGGGCAACTTTTCACCGCAACTGGGCAACAGGTTTTCTACGACGTGGCGGATCTGTTTGTAGGCAACCGACCCTGCAGGTGTGAACGTAGGTTAGAGAGGCATCGTTGGCAATGTTTTCGGGAGTATACGCATTTTTAGTGCACAGTAACAGAGCTGGTTGATCCAAACCAGTCCCTCACTGAAAGAGACCGACTAAGCCTCTGTCGGGCACGCTGATTTTGGAGCATTCCCGTTGAAATGTAAACTTATTAACCAAAGCACAAGATGTGCACCCCGTTTGTGGCAAAGGGCGTGAACATTATCAAAAATGGCGTGCATCACCTGCAAAGGATCTGCATCACTGTGTATTTCGCTTTGATTGGCCTAGGAACTAGAGGGAAGAAGTGTTATATGGAGACTTCCGTCGCGGACAAGCTTGCCCCCTAGAGGCGCGCACCTCATGTGTTCTTTGAGTCTGAGGTTTTGCTTTGGTTGTCCCAAATGAGGAAGACTGTGAGGCAGAGATAATTAGTAGTGCGCAACGGACCACCTGTCTCAAACAAAATTGCAGTTTAGCGGCGACAATTCTATTTGGCGGCTTCGTTTAACAGTTCAGTGCATTATCACTGGATGGGATTTCGTCTTTCAGTTTTTGTGGCCGCGTGCGGCGATTAAGCAACACGGGCTGGAATCTTCTGCTGCACTTGAGGAGAAAAATTGGCTGTAAAGTGCCCCGGCCCAAGCAATTTATGCACAGCTGACGTCCGGTTACGATGATGGCGCCGCAAGGATTTTGTCAGAAAACGCTTAGAATTGGCAAGCGGGGAGCACCCACCAATCCTTTGGCATGGAACACTCTATTGGGCACGGTGAGTGCCGGTATACGAGCACGCAATGCCTACCAACTTTGATTATAACCGTAATGAATCGACAACCGGGAGTCAGCTTGTCCGTAATGTTCCGTCTCAACTCAAGACGAACCTGCCTCTACCGAACGGGCGGAAAGAAACCGACAATAGCTCCCATGTACATGTGAATGGGAGTTTCAAAGTTCGCTGAGACCACCTTGTAATATGGTGATCTTAATTCTCAGCATGTAGCCCTCGAGCGCTAACATGGTGTACACAATTCATGGACACTGCAAACGACACTTCTAGCCGTTACCGTGGTTGCCGGGCATTTATTCACTTTCATACCGCCTAGCTACAGAGTCGCATCTTGTAAATTTCTTGGTTCTCCTAATAAACTAGCAAATCAGTTTTACCTACCTCAACGGTAAATTTTAGAATGAAATTTACTGAAGTTCAGATTGGCGGCACGATTTGCGGAACGTCTTTCACCCAGGCCGCTCTAGTTTTTGCCGAACGGAATTAAATCACTTGTGGGCGAACGGGTGACAATAAGAACAGTTAGCGAAACTTTCGAAATCCGTGGATGTTTACTACAACGCATCGCTTCAACTGGAATAGCACGATGATTTTCATGTAAGCGATATGCGTAGGGCAGGGCAAACCTGTGTCCGGGCCACGCCCGTCTCAACCCTGTAGGGCTGGTCACGTTTGCCGTCTTCGCGGTTAGACTACTGGTGTACCGGCGGATACCATTGATGAGGCATGTGAGAAGTGCGTGGTTTTTTCGTGAATCCGCCTCGTGTCTAATGGAAGGTGAGGTTTATTACCGGGCTGGTGGAACTGCTTTGCAGCGTTCGTTTACAATTGCGGGATAATCAATGAATATTCAGGAAAGTTCGAGAAGAACTGTGAGGGAGTTCAGTTTTTAAAAACAAGGTGCATGCGAAACGTTCATTTTCCTGTCCAATAGTTTGTAACTGTTTAATCGGTGGTTGTCAATAAAGGACTTCTCGGCGAAAGGCTTTCCTCATTTCCCTTGGTGCCGTGACCAGGATACGGATGAAGATCCCGTGGCCACAACTTTTTGAGTATGGGGAAGCACGGGCCTTCCTGGATGAGTTCGAGAATGTTGCGGAGGCGGCTGGACTGGATACCGACCGGGGTAATTTGGTTGCACTGAAGACCCTCATCAGAAGCCCGGCGGAGGCGGCCCTGGAGGCGGCCCTGGATGCAGCCAGAAGGGGCCCTCGGAAGATGGTCTAGGCCGCTACGGAGGAGGCTCTTGCAGCGGATTTCGACACACCGGCCGGCCGCCAGGTGGCCATGGGGCGGTTCAAGACGGCCAGGGAGGGACCTGGGTGCGGCCCGACGGGTTCTTTGCGAGCAGTCGTTGGATCGGGCTTTGCCGGGATTGGTCGGAGTGTCGTGCCAACAGTTACTGTCTGACCAGTTCGTCGATGGTTCGCACCCTGCGCTTGGTGCCCAGTTGTAGCTGGTGAGAGCAGCTGGCTGGTTGAGCGGCGCATGTGGTGCGGGAATAAGCCAAGGCGCCACTGGCCACGTTGCAGCCGCAGGTGAAGAGGGATGACTCACAAATGGAGGACCTGCAGACAAAAGTGGGCCAACTAGCCAAGCAGCTTGCAGCCATCAAGGCGGAACCGTGGAGGCACTCTCCAACGGATCGATGCTACAAATGTTCCATGTCTGGCCGCTGGAAGAATCAACGTCGGCGTACGCGACCACCTATACTTGAGAAATCTTCGGATTACTCCTCTTGTTCCAGGTGGCAGTGATTAGCGCAGTCACACAGGCTACGATACGGGCAGTTATAGAAGTAGACGGGAGGTGGGAGCTACGCCCGATTGATACAGGAGCAAGGGTATCACTAAGGTGGAGAGGGGGCGGAGGTGAATTCAAACCGTGCGCGCTAGCCGTGAGGGCAGTGGGTGGATACCAACTGAAAATTGACGGATTGTCAATGCACTCAATGCGCCTAGGCGACAGGACGTGCAGTACAAGTTCCTGATAAGCCCAGACATAGAGCAGACAATCTTGGAAGCAGATTTTCTCAAGAGCGCAGAATCCGAGGTTGACCTAAAGCGGGGAAAACTGGTGACAAAATGTGGCGCAGTCAAGCTTGAAGGTCACCCAAGTGCTGTCGTGAGCGGACTGCATTTCCAAAAGCTTCCATCTTGTAACATGCCGTCAGTACAGTCCAAGGTCGAGGAATTCACCGAATTGTTCATAAGCTTTGAAGATCTGCGTGGCGTCTGCTCGTGGGTCGCACACGAAATCCCCCTCTCGTCCGAATACATTCGACCTTACAGACCCCGTCCGCTGTCGCTCCAACCATGGGAGGAGGTCCGTAGACAAGTTCAAGAGATGTTGAAAATTGGCATAATCGAGGGGGCCAACAGTGCATACAACTCCTCGGTTGTGTCTGTAAAGAAGGCCAACGAGAAACGGTTCGTAAGGATTTCCGGCCTTCGAATGAACTCACCCTAAATCGGGTTGTAGCCGTCCCTTCGGTTGCGGAGATTTTCGATTCCCTCCAGCATTCCCGATATTTCATGGTGTTCGACTTGCTTTTCGGATAGTGGCAACTGTCTATCAAGGCGGAGGACCGAGAGAAAACGGCGTTCACGGTTGGCGCACCAATAATAATTTAGACGGATGCTGTTTGGTTTGTCGGGGGCACCATTCACATTCCGGCGCTTGGTGCTTCGTTTAATGAAGAGACTACAGAATGCTGCCGTGTACGGAGACAATATCGTTGTGTGCAGCAATTCGGAACCAGAGCACGCAGTTCACTTGAAGGCCGTATTGAAACTTATCCTGGAGGCTGGCCTGCGGAATGCTGAAGCCAAGACACAGCTCGCTCGGAGTTCGGTGACACCGCTGGGGCATAAAGTGGGTCACGGAGAGGTTAGCCCACTACCAGAAAAAGTGGCAAAGATCGAGCACTGTGGTGTTCCTAAGTCAAAGCCATTCACACGGCAGCTTCTTGCACCAGCAGCATACTGCAGCCGGTTTGTCAAGGATTTGGACATGATTGCTGCTCCACTGTACGACTTGCTCGGGCAAAATCGGAAATTCGAATGGACCAGGGAAGCTTATGAGGCATTCCGACGTGTCAAAGCAAGGATGCTGGATCGGCAACTGACCCTAAAAATGCTCGCGCGCCGCGCACTCCGGTTACAGGGGTATGACTTCACCATCCGGCACGTGCCAGGGAAGGAGAACCACCTGGCTGATTGGCTGTCAAGACCAGAGGCCGAAGATGAGGCCCCCAGGATCATGATTGGTGCCAATAGCCCCGTCGTCAAACTGGATCCCGGAAGGTTGCTGCAACTGTAATGGTAGAATCCTGTGTTAGGGAAGGTTGCAACCGCCTTGTTGGATGGAAAGAGTATTGAGAACGGAGAGGGAGACAAGGAATTGGAAACGTTCCAGAGTCACTTCGATAGGCCGAGTCTGAGTAAAGCCGGCATAATTTCCTGGAACGTCACCGATTCTGATGTTGTGCTGCCTGTGATACCTTGCGTCTTGAGACGGAAACTGATTATCGAATGCCACGAGATGGCATACACAGGGTGTACCAAGACGTACGACTTCCTTCGGCAGAGGGCCTACTGGCCCGGGATGAGAAGTGAGGTGATGGATTATGTGGTGTCATATAAGCGGTGCCAACTGATGAAAGGGGATACGATAGGGGCAGCACATCCCATGGAGACCATCCCTATATCAGAGATTGGCGAGTTATGGTCCGTTAAAGTCATGGACCCCTTTCCGGTGACAACCAGCGGAAATCAATATCGTGATAATGACAGAACATCTCTCGCGGTGGGTCCAGGTGGCAGCCGTGCCAAATCAACGGGAGACGATGATCAGCGGAGTGGTAATGCATCACATCGTGGCCAACCACGGGGTGCCAAAATTGATCCCAACGGATCAGGGGCCTTGCTTTGAGAGCGAGGAGTTTAGGAGTTGCTTGCAGAAGCTGTGCATCAGACGGCTAAGAATGGCACCATACCACCCGCAAACAAATGGTCTAACCTAACGCAATAACCGAACGATCAAGGAGTGGCTGGCGGCCAAAGGAGGTGACTGGGAAGTGAACCTGCCAGTTGTGTTGCCAGCACATCGTGCTTCCATAAAGCTAACCACAGGCAAGTCCCCTTTCCTGTTGATGTACGGTCGACATCCGCGCCTTCCACTTGACCAGGAAATTGGGTTGTGGCCGGCAACACGCTTGTCTCCAGATGAACGAGGAGAGGAAAGGAGGAAAGCTCGAAAAAACTTGTCCGCCGTTCAGGGAGGGACTAGACAGAACACGGCAAGTAGAAAGGCACGACCATTCCCCATAGGCGCGAAGGTCAAGTGGAGGGGTCATCAGAATCCTGGAAGAACTGGACTGGGGTCGCGGAAGCTGGGCAATCGGTGGCAGGGTCCGTTTGTCGTTACCAGCCACCGGGAAAACGTCTATACAATTCAAGACTGTCGGGGATCGAAAAGAGTAAATAGGACTGAGCTTCAGAACTGGCATGAAACACTCGAAGAGCTGCCGAATAGACCAGCTGCTGGGGCCGACCTAACGGAGGTAAATGGGAATCGGTGGCATGCAAGCGAACTTTAGAGGGGAGAGGTATGTGACAGCGGATACTATTGATGAGGCATGTGAGTAGTACGTGTTTCTTTCGTGACTCCGCCTCGCGTCTAGTGGAAGGTGAGGTTTATTACGGGACTGGTAGAACTACTTTGCAGCGTTCGTTTACAATTGCGTGATAGTCAATGAATAGTCATGAAAGTTCAAAAAGACGTGTGAGGAAGTTCATTTTTCCTAACTAGGTGAATATGAGACATTTATTTCCCTGTCCAATAGTTTGTAACTGTTTACTTGGTGTTTGATGACAAGCGACTCCGCGGCGAAGGGCTTTCCTCCTTTCACTGATATTCCGAAGCAAACCGCTGGAAGTGTTCTGCACACAAAAACTAAGCCTAGCATTCATATCTCAGGGGCATACTATATTCATCAAAGCGTTCACGCTAACGGATGGGCATCCCACAAACGGTAATGAAGGCAAGCTTAGATTAAAAACCATGAGCTAGAACCCCCCAGCTATTCATCACGAGGAGGGGGAATTGTGATGATGCTACGAACAGGTTTAAATGTGGTCATCCTCCAAATCAAGAACTTTAACTCAACTTTTCCGTAAGTTGGATGCTGCAAAAGAGCTTGCATACATCCGTGACCTCCGCGGGTATTACCGGCTGAGCATCGTGCTTCAAAGCGTATTCATGCCAAGGAGGTTGTGGAACGTAGTATACCATTAATGATTTGCCTGTAGTCCGTAACTACAACACCCAAAATGTGCGGAACACCTGGAATTCCCCTGCTGAAGACTTAACAAATGCTAAGATTATTTACGATTAACCATACTAAGTTCTGCGCAGAGTTATCAACATAAAATCCATTCTCACTTTCGCCTATCCGCAAATTCAAAAGCAAAAGGGACCCCAGTCTGAAGTAAAAAAGTTCACTGTAAATAGACATTCGCAGGCTGTCTTCCATGCCAATAAAATGGTATTTTATTCGTTATTTTAATTGCGACCTCTCAACCGAAACAAAGCGATTGATACGCTATTTGCAAACGGTAGTTTTTGGTCCTGCTTCGGAAGCTACAGTGCGAAAGCCCCATTAAGAAGGCTTTTCACGTTGACATGTACTTTGAATTGGAGCGCGCGCTCTCACTTACAGAAGCAACATAATTATTAAGCTATAAATCCTAGAATAGGATGCACAGTTGCGAGATAGTACAGACAGTGCTAGAAAGAGTGGCGCATCAACCGTTAGGCTATCCCTTACACCACTGACGGCACTATGCGTCTCATGTGTACTGATTTGCCTTGAGTAACTCATAACCCCGGATCGCAGCTCATTTTGAGGGTGGTGTACATGATTAGCTGCGCAGATCTAACGTTTTCATGGTGTAGGGTTAGCCTCCGCAGAGGAAATTTGGTGTTTAGACCTATGTAGCCTCAGATTAATGGATAACACATTTTTGGGTTAAACTGAATGGGCTCGGGAAACGTGAGCCAGAATTTGTGAAATTTAGTTGAATAGCGACTGTGCGCATTGCCCTTAACCGTTTTCTTTGGGTTTAGTCAACGAATGCCGCTCTGCGTATGACCACTTTCTTGATTTTGTGCCAGGCTTCCCTGCCTCAGGATATTGCAAGCAACAACTCATTTTTAACCCGTACGTCGGAGTACTAATTGCGGACTTTGAGATTTGGGGATGATTTATCGTGAGGGTATCACTGACAGATACCTCCGCATACATGTTCATGGAAGGGACGGGCGAATATGAATGTAGTTTATCAGACAGCTTTTACATTTGGCCCCTCGTTCACGTTCCTGAGGAGCATAGTCAAAATACATGCTGGATTTTTCAGCTATCGTGGAGTCCTTTAGTTATAGTATCTTGTATTTCTATTCGACCGAAAACTTCTACTTTTGTTTGCGGGGCGTTCCTCTAACTTGTGTAAAGCGAAAACTGCCTACAGCCAAATGAATAGCTCGTTTTTCAGCTTCACCTGAACCTACACCACAAATACAAAGGCTGAACCAAACTGTATATTCCAAAATGGCGGACGTTCAAGTCCCCATCGGCAGCTAACAGAGATGCGCTCAGTTTGGATTCACTGTTGTTCATCACTTCTAGTCTTTTTGGGGTTGGACAGTAGAAAATACTGCAGTAGCTTGTTTACGGACAATCATTCAGGGAAATATCCACCGCCTGCGACATGGGAGACACGTCGACATCAATACCCGGCTGCAGCAGTTGCGGAATCATCCAAGGTTTGTAGTTGGTAGCTTCCATATTTTAAAGTTGCCATAGGCTTAGTTGTACTACCTGGAGGTTTTATTTTTTTGAAAATTCTACAACCACCTATACCAAAAGTGTCGAGCGTGCCTAGGGAAGCTTTCTGGCGGATTTGCCGCAGGATTCGAACATTAAATGATAAAAAGAAGAGATGAAAAGAACTTTCGAACAGCGGATGCAAAGTAACAAGTTTGCATGGTATTTAAAAAATTGTGGCCTTTCGGGGCGCTTGACTGACAAGTCTACATCTTGAATCAGCATAAGCTTGAGTAATAAGTTGATTTCACCAGTGACTATGGAGAAGGACAGGCGCTGGACGTACCATGTTTTTGCTTGTCCCACCTACTGCATAAGGTAAAAAAGGTGAAGTCACCAAGGGGCGGTCGACCTGGCATTGTTGAGAGGCTTACGGTTATATGCCGTTTTGCACGGTCATTATGCCTACAGATGGACGTCAGGAAGGTCAGGAATCCTAAACATCTTTGGCTGCAGAGCCCGGTCACAAGCCGGCGGTGTTTGTTATAGGGCTGTAGGAGCATTCTGACTTCTTACGTAACAGTGTCACACCATTTTCTGTCCCCAGCCGAGAGGTTTGGAAGGCAGTTTTTGCGAGTCCTCTATTTACCGCTAGAAAAATCTCTGTGGTCATATTACTGACGCCACATAGTGCAGCCTACGGGGCTGCATGGCTCACGAACCGTCACAAAGCATCGCTGTTTAGACTCTGTGAAACAGCAGCATATCGGAATAACAAGGCAATGACGCAGGCATCCTGGTATGTGGATATTCTGTGAGGTCTGGCGAGGCAGGACGCTCATAGCGACACCCCGAGCTGCAGGATGTCCAGAGGCCCCACATTCAAGCGAAAGCACCATGGCTTCAGGCTTGAGTGTGTATCACCTAATTGTTCGCAGAACAGTGTGCACCTGTCGTTGGATTTTCATCAGCCTGTTTTTCAGTGAGATCAATTTGGCGGTGCTTGGCGGATTATTTTGTTCGCCTGATAAGATAGTATTCTTGTGTGTATTCGCTAAAAGGTACACAAATCCGTATTGAGCCCAGCACTTGTCTGTTTCTTCCCTGACAGTCGAAATCAGCGTAGTTTCAAGGACGGTAATCCGAGCGCCCCATGTAGCGCTGAATCCACCGCACATAGCCTTCGTGTTTAAAGGGCTTCTAGTATCTTTTAAGCTGCTCGTGGTATCCCTTAGAAATGTGGTCTGAAGGATTTGACCTTGACTTGAGGTTCATTTCTAGCACGCAACCAATCAGCTGTATGAATTCCAACTGGTATTCTGGTATCTGTCTTTCCTGTTGTGATGGCCTAGTATAAATGTAGTATACGGCGTCTGCCAGTTTGATTTATATGTAAGTAATGGTGATGTACAACCTTGCTTATTGGGCTTCGGCTCATGAGCTTTCTTTCTGTTTCCCATCCACAGAAATTGTCGTGGACACCTGCCTTCGGAGAATCACTGTCCCCTGGTGTTTCCATAGTGTGCATACTACATATTTGGCAACCACACCAGGATTGTTGCCACACATTTTTGGACCTCCCGCAAAGACCCTGGCTCTACACATGTGCATACAGACCTCAGAGCAAACACGATGCTCAATCACAAACGGTCGACGCAGCCCCAGAAACAGCAACCTCTGCACACGCTCACCAGCTTCACGCACCACACCACTAGCACCGGCCGGTTCACCTAGGCCATGGTACACCGGGGACGGTGTTCTTCAAAACGGGGGCCAGTGTTGTATACGGTGTCTGCCAGTTTGATTTATATGTAAGTAATGGTGATGTACAACCTTGCTTATTGGGCTTCGGCTCATGAGCTTTCTTTCTGTTTTCCATCCACAGAAATTGTCGTGAACACCTGCCTTCGGAGAATCACTGTCCCTTGGTGCTTACATAGTGTGCATATTACATAGAGCACTCCTCGTTCTGATTTAATTCGAACGATGTCGCTGATAACTATCGACCGCTCTTTGTTTGCGCATTCCTCCGTAAGTTTTAATTTCTCAGTGAGTTATTTTCAGGACTCCGACAAGGCAGCTAACGTTCAGGATACGCCTGAAAATTCGTCAAAGAGCAGGTAAGGCGTCATGTTTCCTAAGTGTCGCTCAGCCAAAGTGAGGATTTCTTGATGTGCAAAGCTACTGCTGTGGGACTGAATGTCAGATCTCGGAGACGTTCAAGTCACATAAAACCCAACGGTACTGGTTTCACTCGAATTTCCGACATAATAAATTAGATGATATTCAGGATCATCTAAAAAGAATTCTTGCTTTGTTACGTTTCGAGGACTACGTTCAGCTGGTATGTACGCTTTTGATTTTACTACCCTTTAGGCTGTACGTTTGCAAACCGAGTATCCTCGACCTCATCGGCACCGATACTGTTGTGTCATTTCCACAAATGGTAAACAAGGCACTGAGGAGTCAGCAGTGTTGGGTGTTGATATCACTAATCATCAGGCAACTATTGGTCTGGTTCTCCCAATATGGCAGGATATGTCAGTAAAGCTTTATGGGGACGGGTAGGTCGCATTCATGTTCCCGTTTCATTTTGTCTTTATTATTCGGTTCGTGTGTGCATACGAAAAATATACGCAAACATTAGTTAACTTCAGATAACAATAATCACACTCGACACCCCCATTTCACTCTGGTGTACTGAGTTGTAAATGTAATTATCGAAGAATATCATTTGTTTAGTGGTATTGAAGAACCTCACCACAGTAGCCTACTCCGCCTGCGAACCTCACCGGGTACTACTGAGGATGCTGATACTGGTCCACATAACCAGGAAATGATGCAGTTTCAAATTGATGAGACCAGAGGATTTACGGGTCCATGTCAGCTCCATTTTGAACCAACTCGGGATGATGTAGTAACTACTAAGTGGAACTGTTAGGGTGACCAGGGTAAGCGCCCGACCTCTTCAGGCTCACACTTCCAAGTCTGTGGGCTATCCCACTACTGCGCGTCAAGTAGCCTCCTAAAGGTTTCAACCATCGGTGCTGTAATACTGTCAGGGTGTTTACCCAACAAATATACTGCCATGGTAGACAGGAGAGACTCCTTACGTAGCCGGTTTTCAGGCTTGTACTTATTCCCTCGTAGTCCTCGTTCCTACCTGTTCGGACCTTACAAAACCAAAGGCTTCTGCACTCTCAGGATCCGATAAAGAAGGACCATGCCGGTACGAGTGGGCTTATTCATGGGTAAGTAAATCATGCTCGATGCACTGGTCAATGCGATAAATTTCTTAATCCGGTGTCGACGCTCTTCAGTGTTTACGCGTCTTCTGTCTGCTAGCGCTCTTCGTGCACAGAAAGCACACCGATTCTGGACTGGTCAGATGAACATCGTCGGTAGCTACAATACGGTTTTAGGAAAATTGCACCCTGGAAGGCCCGTAACTTACGGTAACTTCTAACCCCTGTCCTGACAAGTTGCCGTTTCGTCTAAGGATTGCGGTGCAAACCTCGCACGCGCTGTACCAGTCGGCCACCCATGGAATACGAAGTGTCGCTCAATGTCTTGCCCATATATTAGTACTGAACTTAAAGATTCACAGCTTCACCACCACCTATTCTTCCGCTGTGTCCAGCGTATTCTGCAGAGATCTCATTCTCGTCCGTCAGGGTACGGCGCAATGTCTTCGGTTCATCAGCAGTCCTTACACCACTTTGCTGTGGTCTTTGATATAGTCGACGCACACAGGTTTCCAGCACGTATCTCCGTTGCAGTGCGCTTCCGCTCGGCATTTGTTCAGAAGGCTATCGGTTTACCTTGTCCTTGTAGTGATGGCGTCCTAGAAAGTCGGCTGCCCACCCCGGCTGACTGACGCCAGTCACTAGCAGTGTGCCTTGCTGACTGCTACATGTATGTACAGCAAAGGTCGTGGATGCGGCGAAAACAGGATTCACTCATGCGATAGCATTCGTCGAGTGGCAGTGCAGTACACGTGGCATTTTTTCTTGAGATTCACTTCTGTTCTCCTCTAAAGAGCTTTCTTCCGCACAAAGTTTTCGGTGCTCTCTGTTTGGAGAAGGATCTGTTTCTTTGATTGACTATTCGGTGAAGTAACTGGAAAGTATTTGAGCAAGCTCATCTTTGTGACCGTCCGGCTGTTGGTGGAGTTTGAAATGGGCTCTACGTTCGTACCCGTACCTAGGAATTTGGTTTCACAAGAATCCATCTGCATAGGTTATCGTGGTTATCAGCGAAATACACTCATTTGCAAACAAATTTGGTCTCGCGAGAGACTCACCCGGAACCCAGCTGAATCTCTCGTTTGTGATGTTTCCAGGCAACTGAATGTTCTGCACCAGGCCGCCTCATGTTTCAGTTGGTACGATAAGCGAGATATCGCGACACCTGTATATACGTAATGCACTACTCATAAGGTTGCTGAAAATTCCTCGAAGAATTTTCAGCAACCTTATGAGTAGTGCATTACGTATATCGTGGTTGTCGTTCAGCTGTAGCACCCTTTCGGTGCCTAACTGCCATGCCACCCGAAGGAAGCACGAGGGCTGGGATACTGCCGGGTTGCCCAAGCCTAGACAGGGGAAGTCTAGAGGCAGAGGTCGGGTTGGAACCACGGACCTTCTGGTCAGTAAATTCGCGCTCTAACCACTGAGCTATCTCGCCCATCTGCATGCCACAAGATGAAACGTGCCAGCCGATGCGTTCCAAGGCCATCTATAACTAAGGTGTGCCACTGCGTATAACGATGATGCTATCGTTGTCCTCAAACTTATTGAGCCGAGAAGTCAAACTTGGATACTCCAAATGACCGTGCTTCATCTTCCGGTTGATTGCGAGTTGAAAAGCAAATGCAGTAAATAGTATCCTGGTTACGCATCACACTCTAATCTGGACGGATCTGTCTCTTTATCGTATACGTCGAATAATGCTCGTTTGTTCGGGGATCACCCTTATTACAATCGTCAGTTCGCCGGGTGCTCCATCAGTTCTCTTGGACCCTATAAATGCTGCGGAGCAAGCCCTGGTTTGTTGCTGGAATCTGGACTGACGTCTTAGGGCACGGTGCAGTGTTGATTTTTGCTTATGCAGCCACTCCGCCGAAAATTCCTCTGGTTTGGCTCTGCTTTTGCTTTTATTGCTGGCCTGGGTGTGCGCAGTGGCAATAGAGCTGAAATCCTCGCCTCGACGTCAGTCAAGCTGACACCTTAGACGGTTTGTCACTTTCGATACCAAAAGTCATACCTAGGTACCCCGATCTCCCGGGAACAGCTCACTAATAATTAATGATCGTTCAGCCGTAACACCCTTTGGGTGCCTATCTGCCGTGCCGCCCGGTGGAAGCACGAGGGCTGAAATACTGCCTGGTCACCCAAGCATACACCGGATCAATCGGGATACCGGGGTTGGGTTCGAATTGCGGACCTTTCGTCAGTAAGTTATCTCGAGCTCACTAATTCAAACAGAACTAAGCGGTATATGAAAGTGTTTCAGAGCGACTGGCGGGTATCCCTTGAGCCTGCCGAGATATGGTCCCTCCCCGCCATCTACATGTTGTTAAGCAGTCGGATAAGTTCATCTACTTGAGGCTGGGCAGGTGGCTCATGGCCAGCGAAGTACGAAGTGGTACCATCTGGAGTCCGTATAGAGTTTTTCGATGGACGATTGAAGAGCGATCTGATGTACCCGGTCCATTTCGTTAGTTCTTGTTGATGATGCTTCACCAGTTCACCTTATTTGTTGTAGAGAACATATTGTTGGGCTTGATTTTGATCGGAAGCACCGAATGGTACGTAAGAGGGCGTTGAAAGACACGATTGGGTGACCAGTTTTGATATTTGAATGATTTTGTCTCAGGTACAGTCCTGACAAAAGTTTAATTTGTTATACCGTAACGTGACTGCTACAACTAACCACATAAATAACCCTAGGTCAGAACGCGATTCTGGTTGTGGGTTGGTGTGGACTGGTTTTGAGTTTTAGTTCTGGTAGTAAGTTCGTTGCCAGGTTCAGTGAAGAAGTCGACCATTTGTTCCAGATTACCCAAGTAGTTGGCGTTTAAACACTCCTTAGGTTGTATGTTCCATTCAAAAATAGACCGAACTTTACCGTGGTGTAACGGTTTGTGCATCTGTATGAACAATTCAGGTACGCTGGATGTTGCCCGTGTGACATTCGCATAGTTTCTCATACCAGGTTGGTTAATGAATAGAGGTTAGACTAACACAGTTTCCTGACCCCCTAGGTTGGATGTTGGAACATTACTGGTGACACGCTTCTTCAAGGTGATAACCTCGCGCCAACCACCACCGCCTTACGGTCAGGCCTTTGAATCAAAGGCTTTGGCCGAGGGCGACAATCGCTTTGGGCGACCTGGAAAAATCTCATCTCAAATACACTCACCAACTGTAAGGATACTAATAATTTGATGCCACACCGGCCAGTTGTACTGCCTTCTCTTTGATAGCCCTTACTTGATGATAAATTTGACGTTCACATGCTCTTGAGCCAACTGGTTTATTTTTTAAGTCTATTTCTTTATATTGTATCACTACTTCAGTACGTTGCATACAGGCAGCCGATGTCGTTTTTTCAGCACATTTGGTTGGGGAGTTTCCTAAACCAGAAGCTCATTTGAGTCTCATGTTTACCTAGCTCGGAGGTGAGTGTTCAACTTCACGAAGTCGTTATCTCTTGCGTCTCGAAGATAATTAATGTAACGCGATATTCAAAACGGTCACATAAATGGACATATCCTTCAGGGTGGAATTCCAGACCTTTCCACAAAAGTCCTGATCCTAACAAGGAAATTGTAGGCTTTCCGCGTCTTGGCTTCGGTTCCGTGTTACTCATGTTTTGCTGAGCGGTCTTCCTTACGGCAGTGAGGCATCGGTGTTGAACACTGATGTCGTGCTGTCGATAGTGATGATGATGATGATGATGAGTAGTCTTCCTTCAGGGTTTGTGTCGCTGATGTGTTCCAAAAGTTACCCTCATACTGATATCCATGAAAGTTAATTGTATTTTTCCTTATTTCATGCAGGAAATCTTTTTAACTTTTGACTAGTGGGCAAAAATTACCAAAATCTCCTTGTCCATGTTTGAAGGGATTGATGTTCTGGTCATTTGCCTAATGATAAAGTGTGTGGGACCGGGACAGTTTGGTCCTTCTTTGGAAGCTTGTTACGAGTATTCTGTCTGTCTTGAAAGCGCTATTCGCGACTACCCACTGATATTGTAGGTTGTGTACTATGCCTTTAGAGTAACCAGCTGAGTCCCGCAACTCCTCATTAAGTGCATCGATTTCAAGTCCTCCATACACTCTCTCAATTTTCTCATTTTCGACTTCTAATTAGAGCAGCGGTAGTTTTTATTCGTGGAATTCACCATAGCCTCCAGTCGGTGTAATTCCATTCAGACTTCCGGCATCTTACCAACGGGAACCACTCCATGAATTAAATGTTTTCGGTCCATTTTGCACTCCACACCAGTGTCGTTTCTCATTTTCTATAGGGGGTTCGAATTGGTGACAAAGGACACCGAAAAGCAGTTCAAACCTGTCTCTGTTCAAGCGCTTTGGGCTGCGTTTCAAGCTGTTAACAGAGCATGTCACGTAGCCAGAACAAACGCATACTTTTCGAGAGGACTTACCCATGACTGGGTCAGTTATTATCACAACCTTCCTGCCTCGGATACTTGTCAGATGCAGGAGTGGTTGAAGACGGATGATATCGATACCTTTAACCGCTACGTTCCTCCACAAGCCCCCTTATCGGACGACGCAACTGACGAGGAGTAAGCCACTTTACTATGATCGTTTATGCGTTCGCAATTAATTTTGTGCATGTCTACCTGCTTGTACGCCACGCATCACTTCTGTTATTTATCTCTCGTTCTAGATTATGGATCGCAGGGTTAGTTTTAGCGTGATTTTTATTTTGCACAAAGGTGGTGTACACTGGAATTAGTGTTCAGCCCAAGTGACCTCGGTAGAGTATGCACCGGCATAAGATGCCATTGACGGTCAGCTTCTCTGACGGACCTAGGTAAGTCCGGGCTCACTACGTATTAAAACAGAAGCGATGAAAGTGGATCGATAAACCCACTGTATCTGCAGTGTGCTTAATCCAGTTGCCGCATAAGGTTTCCCAAATTTCCATCTGTCCCATTAAAAAATAGGGAAGTCGGTTCGGAACGGTAGCGATTAGACAGAAATGCAGAGAACGTACTCGTAACGTGACATAAGAGAATAATTTGACTAGCCTTTGGTATGAGTGAGTACAACAGTTGGAGACAAGTCTGTGAAGCTCTAAGTATGTGCCACGGGTTTCCGCTTTCCCGATTAAAATGAGTTGTGTTTCACCTTCTCGCTGTGGCTCGGGGGAAACAACCTCGGACAACCTTCACGATTGTTTGCTGTGACCCAACATACAACGAGGTACTTTCAATGATGATGAAATTCGATAGTTACTCTTGAAGTTGCTACGTTGAAGCTACTTGATGGTGAACATTAGGGCGAGTGCGTGGGTTGCTTTTGTCAACCTTTGCATACACCGCCCTTTCACGAGTATGGGGACGGACAGTTGACTTGTTCTTGTGGGAGTGTGCGTCGGGTCTGAAAAAGTGGGTTATATTGGGATCATGATATCAAGAGCCACCTAAGTATATCTGGTAGTGCGATCTAGAAAGTCCGCGCTCACCTTCGCCATTTGTTGGGGCGTACCGCCAGACACCTCATCAGGTAGTAGCGATGACGGTGAAAGTGGGAAAAGGGCACACATGGTTGATGTGATGATCGCTGTAGAAACAAACAGCGCGGAAGGGAAACGAAACATGTATACCGGTGACAACCTTGCAGATTTCGCAGGCTGAGAGAGATCAGCAGTAATTATGAAGAGATTCTGAGAGCCGATTCCCTGATTAGGAGTTAAAAGTGGGACTTTCCTAGTCATTGATGTCTTCGGATACACTGATTTTGACAAGGAGGTTAGTTTTTCTGATTCCATTTAGGAAGCCCAGTCGTGTCGTTATCATTCGAGACCAGTTAAGCGCAAAAGAAACATCTTCAATGAGGGGAACAAAGTTCTAATCAAGATGGTTGGACATTTTTCATATCTTTATCAAAGAAGAGAAATTGTTGTATAGAGGTGAAACTATGTGTGCCCATAAGGCCTGGCCTTGTAGCCAAATCAGTGAACCGGTAACTTTGGCATCTAAGTTCTTCCAAACGACCGTGGTTTCGCTGAATTACAATAGGGGTGGCATGACCGAACATCTCAGGTCATGATCCTTTCATATCAAACATGAACTACTTAAGCCAGCAGAAGAGTCGTTCATTCTATGTTCTAGTTCCATATAGGCTTGATGAAAAGGTTGCATCTTAACCGAAGCACTTGGATTGATGCACTGAATCATGCTCAAATCCTTAAACTCTGCCAGCCACTCATGATGCACACATTTTCTATGAATGGCCCACCATTAAATTGGGATTGGCAAATGCTTCATATTATCGTGTTCGGTTTCCCCTTGTTAGGATTGATGTTACCCCTAAAGACTCCTTTCGTTTCAATGATATAGGAAAGAACGTCGCCGGATGGAGGCTCTCTTGGCAGCGAAACTTCAGGAAATCATGTACTCGGTTGATCTCGAGGAAGTTACAGTGTTACAGGTATGTGTACATGCTAAGAGTTTCTGGATTCAATGGATAACGACGTTTTAAGCTCACAAAACGTGGCCTCTTGATTTGTGTTGATGAAGAGGTTAAGGTTGGGCGGTACAGCTCCTGGAGTTGTGCATCGAGTTGCCGCTTGACTTACTCCAGAAGTTGTGCGTATAGGACATCCCTCCGACCTATGATGATGGTAATAACTGTGACGGCGTTCGACGTGTTTGTTTTTGTGTTCTAGCTCTAAATGGCGTCCTTAAGGACTGGTTCTGAATGCTCTGGTTAGCAGTGAGAAGCGACGTTAACTAGTGCCCTTAAGAATTCACCACCTGTGTTTGAGGTCCCGACTCAGTCCTCTTCTGATAACTACGCACTGTACAGCCACTGAAGAAGTTTGGTGAACCGTGTTTGAGTCTACCCAGTGTGTGCTGTTACCGTGGGCTTCATACTTTGGATGTGTGTTTGTCACCGAAATATCTTGACACGGATCAACAGGATTGTGTGGACTGGATTTGACCGCATTTGACTACATTTGAATGACGACCGCTCATGGTGTGTCGTTTGTTTTTTAGATGACCAACCGAGGCAGAAACACCGCAAACAATACATCCCGAGATACTACTTCCGCTCAACACTTCATGTTGAGACTAAAGTTCACGAATTGATGACTGGGCGTACACAGGTTTCTTACATGTAAATTCGTTACCGTTACATATGCAATACTTGTGTTTACCTGTTGGCAGTGTGTCTAACAGTTGGTAGCTCGCGTGGGTTAATTAGCTGTTGGTCAGGTGGCAGTTGATTTGTTCACTGACGTTGGCCACTGGCCTGTCAACGTTTCGTCACCGTGCGAGGAGACACACGTACACCCAATTGTTACTTACGTAGTTGCGACTGAATTGTCAGGAAAAGCCGCGTGTATGCATAGTTTGCGTGCTATAGTTACCAAACGAAGTGTCTTGGATGAAGTCGTCTCTGACTGTGGTACCCACAGTGAACTGTGCCGAAATAAACCTCACAGTACCAATTATTAATCTATGGAGCTGGTACCTTCTGTTCAACTACTGCTAACTGTTGGCTGTGCAGGGGCGAGGTGGCTCAGTGCTTAGAGCGCGAATTTACTGACCGGAAGGTCCGTGGTTCGAATCTGACCTCTGCCTCTCGACTTCCCCTATTTAGGCTTGGGCAACCTGGCAGTATCCCAGCCCTCGTGCTTCCTTCGAGTGTCATGGCAATTAGGCACAGCTACAGCTGAACGTTTTTTTGTTGGCAGTCCAGAAGATTCACATTGCTGAACAATTTGAATCTCCGGAGAGTTGCCACGTGGATGGGTTTTTATTACGGAGAGGAGATAGAGAATCCAGAAATAGCTTCTTTCTTCGAGCTGTTTGTTGGTTGGAGATTTCTTGGAAGAAAAGGAGAATACTGAACTGGTATTTTGGGTATTTTGAGGCGCCTTTTTGTGCTAGATTCTGGTGTCTTTGGGAGTCCAAAAGTCTGTCCATAGCAATCAGCCGCTGTTATGTAACCCGAAGGGTTGTACACTTGGGTCACTTTAAAATCGAATCATCTCTAGAGTTACTTCAGGTACTATCAGGTCATCTTGAGAATTGTGTCAACATAATGTGCAAAAATTGCTGTGGCATCCGAACATAAAATGTTGTGAAGGTGGCCGTTTCGAATTTACATATATTTTGCAGTATGCTTCTAATCTTCAAGCATTTTTACCACAGCTTCGCCAACGTCTCGAAGAGGAACTGCAGCAACCTTTACGGGATTATCGACATTTCATTGAGGAAGAAGTTCTTACCATTTACGGGCGCATGGATGAAGCCAGTGCCATACTGGACCATTTGCTTCTCGGCACCACCTTTAATGCATCCAATCGAGCTGAACTAGAACGCCGATCCGTCTCACACATTCTGAACGTCACCAGAGAGGTGGACAACTTTTTTCCAGGAGAGAAATTCGAATATAAGAATATACGTGTGTACGACGATGAACAATCCTCACTTTTGTCCCATTTTGAAGAAACCCACCGGTTCATCAACGAGGCAAAGTAAGTTGTGAGCCAGGTTTACCTACTCAGTAGTCGTTGCTAGAACTGGTTTCTCGTTGTCTCGGTGTTGAGCTCAGGATAGCTCAGCGGTTTAGGCGTGAAATATTGACCACAAGGTTCGTGGTTCGGACTCTTTCCCGGCCTTTCATTCCTTCTGTTTATGCTCAGGGAGCCTGACAGTATCTTAACCCCCCTGTTTTCTTCAAGCTACGTGACAGCCATACGCCAAAAGTGCGCCGCAACTGAACGGGTTTTTTCAGTTCTACATATTTCGCTTAGGATTCTTTCCAAAATGGACCATTCAGTATCAGATCCGGTTCCGTCGCCTGATAAAGCGATGTTTATAGTGCAAGCACAATGACTTACGCTTGTATGGTGTTCCGTTCCGAATGGATACAAATTGTTAGGATAGGTAGTTCGGGGCTGAGTGGAACGAAGTAATTTAACTATGGCGCATCGATGTATCTCCATTATACAGCTCAGAAAGCACGAGACCAGGTGTATTGTCAGGTTGCCCCAATAAGACAAAAAGGCTTACCAGCGAGTCTTTGCTCGGATCACCAAACAGTTGTGCACTCTTCCATATGCGATGTTTCACCGGAAAACCCCTTAATAAACACACTTCGTCGGTGTCTACAAGCAAGGAATTTGCGTGTGAGTTCTCGGACTAGCGCATTGAATGGAGGACAAAGTCGGTGGTGAAAAATGCTTTGTTACTGCATACACCTCACATCGCGAAATGATGGGACCTCGTGGTGCGACCGTTGGCCTGCTTCAGTAACCCATTAAGCCATGTTAGAGGATGCCCAGACAGTATCCACAGAGTTTCCTAAGCCGGTTGGTCAGTAAATTTATGTAGTGGCTCTACAACTGTGAATCGGAACAGGTTTGGCAACTTGTTCCTGAAACATAGTTGGGTAATATCACACATTTGTGGTCAGGCCCTTTGAGCAAAACACTGGGTGGGATGATGTTCGTTCTCTTGTATAAGCCCAGGTGCTCTGGTGGTTTTCCAGCCCACATACACATGCAGACCAAAATAACTTCATGCTAAATCGGCTGTTGCATAGTGCCATCAACCGTGTCCCTTATTCGGCGTATGCAACAGGACGGATAAGTGGGCCCACGCTATACTGACAACTCCCATCTTTCTTCGTTTTCACCTATCAACCTCTCTCTTTCCTTATCTAATCAATACTCTGTCGATCCCAGCCGTAGATACACCAGTCAGGCACCTGCTGGGTCACTGGGTCACTTGACTGTCAGTCATCTGACCGAAGGGCCTTATGCTCCTCGCTGCCTATTAACATTAAACAAAATAACACCCTTCTAAGTCCACGAGATCCTTTCTATATAGGAGCTTTTAACGTCCGTACTCTATATCAAATTGGTAAACAGGCAATGCTCGCTGAAACCTTATACTCCCTTAAAATTGATGTATGCTGTGTCTCCGAAACACGCATACAAGACCCAAGCGTGTTTATGCATCTCAGAACGCCAAGGATGAACTCAGCTGTTTCACATTTCTCCCTCCGTGTGCCCGGTGACCCAGAAGCGATGACTCGTGGAATATATGGCGTGGGAATTTAACTCAGCCCCGTAGTTTTACGCTGTTTGCTGAATTGGATCCCAGTGAACAGTGCTCGCGCCGCCCGGGTAGTGAGTTCAATGAAGCTCAGTTCTCGACGTAAAAATCGGTGCCTGTTTGTAGTGCCGGCTTATGCCCCAACGGACTGCAGTTCTGATACTGAGAAGGATACTTTCTACCGAGAGCTATCCGGGCTCATTCCTCAGGCAAAAAGCACTGACATTTATGATCCTTGCAGGCGATAGGAATGCTCAAGTCGGTCGTCTGAGCTCCTTGGAATCACATTTGGGCGGTCGATTCGGAGTCGATGCTCGCCGCACAGACAACGGAGATCGACTCCTTCAGTTGT
>SJOL01001760.1:48973-79767 GCA_004794785.1 Opisthorchis felineus | reverse complement strand
AACCAGCCAGTCTCCTGCTCACCATGAAGACCTTGGGTGTAGTCTTAATTGCGGAATTGTTCGAGGCATAATTAGAGTGCCTAATTTCATTGGAATCATGAATTGGGGACATGTTTAGCGTAGAATCGGCTTTGTGTCAGCCGTTAACTATTCTTCAATGGTGATTCTTCATGGATAACTTGTCACATACGAGGGCGATTCCCTCAGCTCTTAATTTTCCACT
The DNA here is from genome assembly GCA_004794785.1 of Opisthorchis felineus. Taxonomy (NCBI): domain Eukaryota; kingdom Metazoa; phylum Platyhelminthes; class Trematoda; order Opisthorchiida; family Opisthorchiidae; genus Opisthorchis; species Opisthorchis felineus. The sequence continues at coordinate 79,544 of SJOL01001760.1, read as the reverse complement.
GTTGAATTCCATTTAGAGAGAACATGTCGCGCGAGAAACAGGATAAATCGTGCTTAGTACAGATTGTTTTGACCACCCAGTTCGCCCAAACGGGGTCAGAATAGTCTGAGAGAACCATCGTAACCTTGTTCTTCAACTGACGAGAACAAAACGACGGTAAATCCAGGACCTTTGGTGGGTATCACTCAGCGACAAACACTTAGTCAGGGGAACATCTGTGTATAACTTAGTTTTACGGCGTCGGACCAACCCGTTACCGATCACTAATAAATTCCACTTCTAACTGAGCTGTGCTACTGGTGAAAATCTTGATAGAGTAATAATGAGCTTAGAGCAGCGTTGGTGAATCTGCATTTACTATATTGTCTGAACTTGTTTCTGTGCAAGATCGCGTACCAGGAAACTCGGACCAATCAACCACTGTGCCTTTATTAAAAATGCATGAAAATTCACTGCTCAAACCCCAAGAGTGTAAACGCTAAGCTTATTTTAGCGCGACCCTCAACTCTCATAATACCGCAACGCCTAACTCGGTGCACGAAGCACAACTCCGGGGGAGTGTAACAGGATTTCGACTTGATAATAAGTCAGGTGCTTGATCAGCAGTCGGCACATAGTCCTCGGACAGTTTTGGTTTTCTCGACTTCAGCGGACCATCTGGCTAAAAAGATGAATTCTCCTCCTAGTCTTTGGAAAGTGTTACCCCCGAATATGGACCACTGATCTCGGTCCCAAGCAATTCGAAATGGGGTTGATGAACAGAATACTGAAACATCCATAAGGGATTGGAAATTTTGGCTCTACGACCCTCAAGTGGAGTCCATCTTGTTTTGGAAATCAGTAAATGTCAACATTATTTGATTATTGATTTCTGCATAGCAGTGGCGAGCCATAGTGTTCTTTTGTCTACCTGTTTCCAAGTAGACCACCCACGTCATTTTCCCAAAGTCCAACGTTGTCTAGCCGGAAAAAGTGTGCCAGCGCATGGGGTACCGCCTGCTTCAAGTTCGAAGCCACCCTTAACTCCTTTGAAAGACTTGCACAAGCACCTGAGAAGTTTGACTGGCTGTTGGAAATGCGCGTGTCTGCCAGGTATGTTGAATACCTAATTGTGCTTGGGAGTATGTATCAGTGGCCAACATTTGACCGCCGGTCGCAATCGATAGTGTTAAGTGGCATTGGATGGCAGCGTTAGATGACGTTCGTGCTCATCCTTCGGTCTGCAGTCACACACGATTTACCCGATGGTTGTTGGGGACATTCGCTGGCCCGCCCAGCATATGCACCCTTGGCGCTACGTCTATTTCCTTTAGCTGCCAAAAAGTTCTATAACCGCACCCCTTTTGCTGTCAGGCAGTAAGCAGCGGGGCATAATATGTTATTGACTTTGACCAATCCATGGAAAACCATGCAAACTTGTCCTGTAAGACGACTGCGGTTCACGAACTCCCAGCGAGCTTTCCGCGAAATGATGGCAGCGACGTGAACTTGTAATGCTTGCACTAATTTTCTAGGCAGTGCACTTGGACCACGTGATGATGGCAGTTTTACTTTAGCCCTAATTAGGAGCACTCCGTTAGGCCCTTCTGAGCCTCACTCGGCCGATCGTGTTGCTGCTTGCCGAAATAATCGGGCTGCTTGTTCCCAAGACTCTGCGAGTTGTCCGGGTGTGAGTAACATCCGCACGCTTCAGCTCTGTGCCTTAGCCGGTGATGCTCGTTTCCGAAACCTAAATTTGTTCTAAAGTGGAGACCCTTGTTCTTGATCCTCTTCCGTAAGTATAAAGGTTTTTTTAACACTAATTCTCTACCCTTTTGATTTCTTTCTGCTCTTGTTTCGTGACGTTCTTAGTTGGCAGTAGAGCATTAGTGGTTACGAATGGCGTATTGTTATCGATGTTAGTAATGATGAAAATGCGAACTGTCTAGTTTTGATGCTTCTGCAGCTTGACGAGGGCTTCGAACCTGTCTTAGCATGCGCGCTCAGTAGTGTCAATCATTTTACCAGAAAATTCGTTCACTGTGTTGTACCACTCCTTACGCTAACGGCAGTCAAAAACGGTGCCGGTCAAACATCAGTATAGCATTCACCTTCAGGACGACCTCGGTTTTCTTTTTTGGTGACCACGATACACCAATATTTTGCGACATGCAACTTCAAGAATTTACAGGGAGGTTTGTGACCACCATACCGCGTAGCCTTTTTTGGAACTCAACCTCAAGGTCATCACTAGGCACGTGGATTTTGTTCACTGTATGTATTTCCAGCTATCAGGAATGAACTAACGAACCGAAATGGCATTCCACTCTCCGTGTACAAGCGCATGACTCCGTCATTTTGTCACCCACAGATGCTCAGCATTCTCAGATCGTTGTGTTTCGATGTGTCATTGAGTTTCTTTGTCCAGACGGATGATGCGTCTTCATTATTACCAAATTTTGCTCCAGGATTTTTATCTTACAGTTGAAGTATAAAACAAGACTGGAAGTGTCCTTCTTTTTGTGTATTTTTCTTCCAGACGTTTGTAGCGCAGTTATTCTCTTAACGATAAGGCAATAATTATAGGTAGAAGGACAAACGCGGTAGAACAGGTCATATTGTGTTGTTTGTCCTGACGAGCACTCCTCATCCAGGTAACAACCTACTGGTTGTGTAGTGAAGACGGTATTCACCATTCACTGTGGTTTTCGTTTTTATTTACCAAAAAGTGCACCTGCGACCTTCCGCTGCTGTGGGATGGGTGTTTACGGTGGATTGTTGCACTTACAGACCGTGGGAAATGTTAGTTATACTTTTTGGATTCTGGGGAACACCTTCGCACCGTCCAGCTAATACGCGTGCATGGTGTTATCACGTTAGGTAACACAACAAGGCGGTTATTTTAGCGGTCCGATTGGCGAAAAGCAAGATCTAATGTAACGAGCTCTTGGCAAAAGCGACGGTGGGCTTGAAAGACTCCATTAGGAGGCCATCGCTGTACAAATGCCAACTGGATTCGCGCCAGAGATTCTCATCGTAAATATTCTCAAGCGCTATTGACGTTTGCTCCAATGCGGGGGACTGCTTCATATACGTAATACACTACTCATAAGGTTGTTGAAATCTCATCGACAGCCCTTCTTGTGGCTCATCAAATAGGCGCAATCCCCGAGTTTCCCTCAACCTTATGTTCTACTTGGACCCAAATTGCACGAAATTAGCGAAATACACTCATTTGCATAGCAATTTGATTTTGACGGGAGACACCTGGAACCCAGCTGAATCTCTCATTTATGATGTATATCTGTATGGCGTTAAGCTTCCAGATCCATTACACTGTAGACGACAGAACCATTTTAAGATCTCGACTTGTTTTTTACGCAGATGTATATGCCCTTTTTTCCGGGGAAAATATCACCAGTCATGTACTACTCGAGTGCTGATGTTCACTGACTAACCTCTGGTACACTGACAGTTCGGTCACTCCTTCATCTTCGTTTCGTTAGGCGCCATTGTTCACTATCAGGCCCTTCCATTTCCACCAGTGATTCGAAAGACGTTGCGCACAAATGATAATACAGAAACTGTCGTCTGATTTTGAGTACTTGGGTTGACTATTCGTGTTTCGCGAGTGTCCGTTACCTAGCCGCTGAGACGGCCAACCAATTTAGGAACCTATCGGGGACATGAACACCGATTTTCCCCACATATGTTTGGGAAGCGTCTGCTCTTTTCTGCTATTCAACCAAACCTCCAGCAGATTGTGGACCGTAGCCGGTTTTGTAAATGCAGTCTGACTGTCTGCCTCCACCATACGCTGTGCCTTCTGATTGCGTGCACGTGCATAGATAACTAAAATCAACGCCTACGTGAATCTCCCGTGTGTGCTAATAATTCAAGGCTTCTGTTTTCTAGGTCATTTTTTGGATTTCCATGTTCAACCCGCGTATTTAATTTAGTATTCAAGTAATAAGTAGGGTTGGTGAAATTCCGGGATCTTGGTTGCCTGATGATCCCCTAATAAAGAGCTTGACCTGATGTCCGTTGTCTTGCGTTGTCTTGCGTTTTTTCTGAATTACGGTTCCGGAATTCTACGGTCAGCCGGGGGGTCGCATTCCTGAGTCGTCCGTTTTCAAGTTTATCACCGTTTTCCACCGGTCCCTAGTTCAGAAGTTTCCGAGCTTATATGGAATGCTAAACTGTTCACAGCTTTCAGTCATTTTCTTTTGCCATTTCATCGCTAGCTAGCTAGCTAATTAGCTTGCTAAATGGATACATGAATGTTGGACTGGTCAGTTGTCCACTCAGTTGATTGATTGACTGATTGACGCAGACAGGCCTTCAATCTGTCCGGCCCGTGTGCCGGAAAATTAGCATAATTCATCTCAAAACTGGTCAATTTTCAACATCTTCAAGGAAGAATGCATAGGCAGAAGCGACTAACTGAAAAAGTCCGCGTGGACTTCGATGTTCACATTCTCATCACTAATGGAATAACTGGCCTAATACTGAATAACTGAACTTTCGTACAGGAACTTACGGACATGTTTGTGTTCGACGGCATCCCCAATTTGACTGCGAAATGCTTCCGGCGAGATGTGTGAGTGAAGATGGTGCCACATACCATCCGGTGTATGCAAGCAAAGCCATGAGCAGGCAGGAAAGAACATAACTGTGAGTATCGGGATACAGCTTGTTCGTAAACTTCGCTTCAGGCTTTGTTTAGGGCGAAGAAAGTCCTCAAGTATTCCGAGAACTATTGAGCAGTGCACGTTGGCAAGGAACACGCAAGAGCACACAATTTTACATATAAAACCGTGTATTTCTTGGTTTCCGATTGGAACAAAAAAGCCTCATCAGCCCTAAAATACTTGTTTCAATTCAAACACTCCAAATTGAGATGGGATGTGAACCCGTTGCTAACCAGTTGGAAAGCCCCATGTTAGGTAATACCTGTGTATAGTCAAGAACACCGTCAGATCCTTCATACAACACTCAACATTCTGACTTATTTGGAGCAGGATTATAACACATCAATATAGAATCGCTCGATCACTTTAAACTTGAGACCAAGAATGAAAGTCATCAGCACTTGAAAGAGGAAAACTAGTTATATAAATTGGAAACTAGACTACAGAAGTCACATTCGGACTCAGTTAAGAGCAAGAAGGCTACCATGATAGCCCTACACAGCGCGATACCACCTGGGGCGATACGATGTGTATGAAAGTAATAGATGCTATTGGGAAAGGACACAAACAATGGTTCTTAGAGTTTGGAATGATACGTATGCTCAAATCGGATCCCATTCCTGTTTGGCTCATGATCAGGACTCAGACCACGGAGATCCGGAAGAAAAGGTTTTGTGCTGATTCTCTTTTGGTCGCCCGCCATAACAAAAAGATTATCACTAATGTTGGACACATGAACGGAAAAAATTGTCTAGGAATTAATCCGACACATGCAATGAAAATTGCAGTTGATGCAGTGAACGAAATTTTGCGATGTTTGGCAAGAGTCTAGGTTTACGGGAGACATCTGTATGTCACTATTCTAATTCCACTACATGGGGATACACTGCAGAATCCAGACAGGCCCGTATGCTGAACGGGGGCGAGATGGCTCAGTGCTTAAGGCGCGACCTTAGGGTGTTACAACTGAACGATTATTATTGTTATTATTAACATTTCGTATGCCCAGCATACTGCAACAGTTAAAGGCTGTTACCTGTGTCTATGCATACTTGAGCTTATCTTGTTTGTGCTTGGGTTGCCGAGTTGTTTAAAGTATACGTAAACCAACACTTTCAGGATATGCAGCCCATGCTCAGAATAACTTTAGTCTTGTTTCATTCTTATTTGTTTCACGTCGAGACAAACCTCATATCCGGTGATTCGCACGGAGATGGACCTGCTCTGAACTGTACATCATCATCCTGACCGACAGCAAAGTGCGAGTGGTGAATACCCATACTTAACTGCCATCTAGCCGCCGTGGGGACAGCATGCTTCGGTAAGGCATTAAAAGAGAGGATGGGACTCAATGGGAAGAAGTCCCCATTTCTGTAGGGAAAAGGACCAAGAACCAGTGATATAGGTACGTCTGAGCATCACGTCGGATACCGTCGGAAGGAATGATACAGCCCCATTCGCGAACCTTAACCGAAACAAGCGCAGCGCACAACGACAGGCAACTTTGACCGCGACCATACCATATCGTAATTACCGGTTCTCGTTTGATCACCGAATCACACAGGCGGCGGTGAAGACAAGAGCACTCGTCTCTTTTCCCTTTGTTGCCCGCCTAAAGTATGCTGTAGAAATCCACTCAAAACATGTGCATTTTCCCTTCTTGGAAGGACTGCGGTCAGCGGAGGTCACTTCTCAGAAGTGATTACTTTTGATAAAAAAACGCGCCTCGGATGACCAAATAATTTTCTGCAGTTTATGTCAGACCTTTGCTAATCGTATACGGCGACAGAGCAGTTAGTCCTTTTTAGCTTCTTTTAGCTTACGCATCCCTCCCAGAAGCGGCCATTTTTGATCGGTTCTTATAGGTGGTTTCCGTAGGAGGAAAACGGGTAGCTTTTCCGTCAGCCATCAAAAAGACACCGCATTCCAACTCATGTGTGTTTTTATTCACTTATTCGTGAATAGGAAGGGGATTTTCGGTAACTGTGGTTTCTCTTTAAAACTTCGTCCTGCTGACCTACCGATACTACTTTCAGAGCACAAGGCACGGCTTGTTTGGTTCACTGCAAAATGGGCATAAGTCGATCGGCTACAGCGGTGAGTAATCTCCGTTTCCTCCAATTATTAGTTTTAATTTGTCGTGTTTGAGGGTGGGAAATTGTTCTCTGTCACGATCCGCTCGGTATTTTGAGCGGAAACTTTCATCCGTTTGTTTCTAATCGGACTCCGTGTCTGTGCTTATCTACTGTCCGTATGTTCATGGTTATTGGCAAGTAAGAAAATCGGTCACCTAGTTGATTCTAATCAGTTGCCTTGGATAGTTCATACGGTACTCTCATAACTTCGAACCACTCAGACCTTTGTTGTTTTTTAGTCATGCCTTGTTGACTAGTCAGCTCATTTTTTAGATTTTAATATTGTTGTTCGACTGGTCTGCTAAAAGTTCTGCACTCTGTGCCATCTACACATTGTTGTTACGGGCAGAAGCCTGTTTTCTGTAATAGCTTGTGATACTTTTCCAGGAAAACGATTTTGTTTTGAGTTTCTGATAGTGTCTGTTGACAACGATATTGTGCAACAACCCATATGGTTTCCTTTTTTCTAAACCTAGCTTCACTGACAGTTGTCGTCTGCAGCTACCGCAAACAATTATAGTTTCTCGCTTTTCTAGCCTCATTGGTGTTATCACCTCCGTTATCTCGTTTCTCGACTGTCCTAATCAGGTGATTGCCTATGTGATGAAAGAGCACAATTGGGATTTGGACACTGCCTTTGCATTTGTCAAGTGCCGCCGTCCATGCATTCAGCCCAACCCAACATTTATGCGCGAACTTCGTACGTATCAGGGAATATTGGAGGCAAGGTGAGTGGACCAAGTTTGATATGGGTTCCAGGCATATGTTATTCTATTAATCTTAATTCAAGTTTGCATCACAGTATTTCTTCCCAAAACACCACAGTAAGTAGCGCAACCTATTACCATTCATACATCTGGCTAATAATATCTGGGACCGCATACGGAAAGTTGGTATAGCAGCGCATTACGTTTTATCCGTTTTTTTTCCATTATACTTGTACAATGTCTCAGAGGCACTTATTTCACTTCTCGCTTACAGTAATCAATTGTCCTAGCTCTAGAGTAGCAAGTAACACTTACTGAGAATCCTGTCGTCCGAAAAAAGGAAGCTATCCAAAAGAGTAAGAAGCTGTTAATCACAGTGAGCGCTGTGAATACCATGGTGAAATGTTTTCGCCATACCTACTCAATTGGGTTATGTCAGAAGAAAGAGCTGGAGATAGCTCAGTGGTCGAGTTGCGACCTTACTATCTGGGAGACCCGTGGTTCGAACCCAACCCCGGCATCTTGACTGCTCCTGTCCAGAATTAAACAACCTGATAGCATCCCAGCCCTTGAGGTAGTGTGGCAGCTACGCACCGAAAGAGTGTAACAGCTGAGCGGTATATATATATATATATATATATATATGTATATATATCATACAAGCTTCATAAGGCCTCGAACTACCCTTCGTATCCCGGGCGCTGGTTTATCAATACTTCAGTCACTCAGGTAGTCTCGCGCCTGCTTATCTGCCTCAGCCGGATCGTGGATATCTTGTCTGTCCATAAGCCGTATGCTGTAAGTAACCCGTTAGCATCATTTTAGGGCGTAACTTTTTCCTATGTCACGATTTCATATACAGCAGTGCCTCCGAACAAATCCTACTCGGGGGAATATCCTAACTGGTTCCAAGTAAGGAACGGTGTTTCTAGCGGAGAAAATCGCAATCAATTTTTTTCTGGCCTAATAATGGAAACTGTTCCACAGCCCATCCAACTGAAGCATATCATAAACAAAAGATTCATTTGAGTCTCGTTGCTATCCAGGTATTTTCCAAAGAGTCTATTTCGTCAATTACTTGCAATTTGGTGTTCAAGTAGAACATGCGATTGATGGAAACTGAAGGATTATGCCTACCTGATGAGCCCCAAGAGAAACAAAACCGGTCGTAGGCTACCGAGTAGTTTTCAGTAACCTTATGGATGGTATGTTCTGTCGGGGAAATATACTGCGATATCCTGAGTATCGGGTCAGCTGAAGAATGAGGCGGCCTTATGCAGCACATTCATATGAAGAATTTCATAAACGAGAGGTTCATTTGAGTCTCTCGTTTACATCAGGGGAATTTGCAAATGAGGGTATTTCGTCAGTCAATTTTGGTAATTTTGATAATAATACAATGCTACACTGGAGCCAGCACATTAATTATCTGACCTCGGTTATCTTAAATACGGTATAACAAACTACATCCAATATATTCCATCTTTATTTTCTATGAAAGCCGTCACCATGGCAAAAGTTGGAAGGGCTCCGTTAGGAGGCCACCACTTTACAAATGGATTTGTACCAGAGATTCTCATTCGGGTCCGAGCTTGTGCGCGATCTTATTGCAAATATTCCCACCCGCTGTATGTGTTTGGTCCAGTGCGGAACAAATTTCGCCCCGGGACTGTCTAGAGCTGTCTAGAGTCTAGGCAATCATGCTGAATATTTGATAGATGATGACACTGACTTGCATGGTGTCACCAAGTGATATTCTAGTCCAAGTTTCTGTGTTTTGATGATCCCAAGAGACCGAGCTCATGTTTGGTTAGTGTGAACTGGACACACCACCCTTAGGTGGGACCAATAGTCAAATGAGGCCACGTTGTTTTACCTTTGAGCTGCATTTCAATGGTAAACTTTCTTCAAAAGAAGACCGATCAACTCTCAGAGGGGATCACCATCCGTCGGTCCTTTGAAGCGGTTTTTCTCGAGAGGACGAATGCATAATTATGTCCTCTTAATGCGGTCATTTACAATCAGTCGTTTCAGACGGTCTTCCTAAAGCAAGAATACATAGAAGGTTGTTGCTTTCATAAAACTCACCTGTAGTGACTGTGAATACTTGGTCTCTTCTAGGATAGTCCTCATCATTGGAGGAACCCACAAGATGCCATTCACTGAAAGCTGGTCTCTGCAGAGGGGTGCGCGGACTTGTAGTAGTTGTGTGCCATATGGGTGAACAGTCCACTGACATCTCTGTATTCACTCATTAGATATATCATTCTACCGCTATCCACCCATAATCGTCGGTGAACTGTGGCACCTGTAACCACTGGGCAACATGTATGCGGTTTTTACAGCTTAAGATAATGGTGGTGATATGGATGAAAATTATGGTGGGTGACCCGGATTCACTTAATGTGAACAGTGTTATATTCATGCCATTGTTCAGACATCTGTTTGATGTATCAGGATTTCGCATCCCGGTCTCTGTGAGAAAAGTATTTTCCTCAAAGGTGGCCTTTGTCGCAGGTTCGAAGGAGACTCCATTTTCAAAGCTTATCTCATGGGACCGGGATGAAGTGTTCCTAACTGGGTGTATTGCTGCGTTTACTATGTGGCTCTTTGCCATTAACTGACGCTCAGGTTTGTCTATCAAAATGCTGACTTGAGTTGTCATGGCGTTTCATGCAAGACACCGTTCACATGCATTTCACTGCACTAGACCTGCAGATCGTTGTTCTTAAGTGTCTCTCAACAAAGTGGAATGGTCCGAGTCTGTTTATTGCTAACGTTTATGTGCTGCCATCAAAGCACTTTCATTTTTCAATAAGCGTTTTATTCTATACAGCTATGCTCCCCGTGGTTAGTGCTAATTTAGTTGTTCGAGGAGGCCCTGTTAAGCTCCTGATAACTGCAGCCATCGTATGTTGCAAAGCAGTCAATGACAACCTGCCCCACTCGCGTTGTACTGACAACATCTTATCCGCTGTGTCTGGTCACGAACGTCCTTCACACTTTTTTTTCGTGTTATATGATTAGTTTATCCATACACGTCTACTGATGTTTAGTCAGAACCTCAACAGGATGCTGCCTTCCTGTAAAAACAACCTTCCTATTCATATCTTACATTGACAAGTTCTTGAGTAGTAAACTCGCCTCCGACTCATATTTCTGGTGGATTTTTTATGTGTTCACTGACATTTGAAAGTTTTTAAAATCTAAAAGTTTACGAGGGTATGATTTACGTGGAAGTCTATGTCATTGGGAAGTGAAGTTACGTCCTCAGTGGTGTGTGAAGTATTCGAAGTTTGGCTCTGTTCCAGTATTAAGCAGTGCGTGGGATTTTAGAACAGAGTAATGAATTTCTCGGAAGAATAGTGTTTCTTTGGGGGTTGAGAGTGCTGCATATTCTCGAGGAGTATGGCCTTTAATCTGAAGGATCTCTTGAGGGTATTGTTTTGTAACAGTTTACTTCAGTAAATATGATTTCCACTGCTTTACTGCCAGCGTATTATGTGTAAACCGAGGGAGCAATACTCAACAAAAGCTGATGAGGTGAAAATTTTCAGGATCGCTAGATTACGCGAAATCCCGCAAGTTCCCCAATGAATGTAATCAACGTTGTGCGTAACTGGTCTTCGAACTTTGCTGTGTTTATGATGTTAGATTTGGTTTTTCGTTGATATATGTTTTATCAGGTTTTCACAACTTAGTAAACTGCCAAACTTATCCCTGGTCTATCTAATTAGTTGTTAATGGTGGATGTGTTTTTGCGCTCGCTTCAGGAAGTAACCTCTTTGAAAGCATCTGTTTTTGGAGATCTCTGTATTGATCAAGGCTCATATTAAGGCTGAAAGTTATGTTTGGAAACCTCAACCGTGTTGGGAATAAACTCATTTACACTTCGATCAGTGTCTTAACGTGGTACAACTCAAAACACAAACTATGTATCCTGGTTTTTGTTGGGAGTTGCAAGTGGTCCCTCAACTGTTACCAATTTCAAACTTAATCTCAGGAAACCGGAGTGAAATGGGCTTACTAGGGAAAGAGAGTGGGGCCAATGGACTACTGTACTTGTGCCTTAGATACAAGGAGCCCTGCTTCCGTCACATCCTTCCTTCGGTTCAGACAGTGGATTGTACTAGTCGGTACGGAGTGAGAGCACAATATAGGACGTCCTGAAATCATTTGCACCTATCTTGTTTAACAGATTTGATACGCTGTTGATGAAAAAAACTGAAATTCACTGTGCATAGCAATCACAGTGAATGCTTGGTGAGCCCTACCTCCATCTGCCAGTAGGGATATAATGGTAGTCGTGGCGAATCATTCTACAAGTTATGCTTGAACCATTTACTCCCATACAGTCCATCATTCGTAGCGAAGCTGACAGTGCTCCACCATACGGATAATGAAAGGCGTTATGTTTCCGCACCTTACATGACCAGCGTGGGACGACTGACTGATCCGACGTGTAGGCTCATTAAGACGGAATTGCCTATTATTGTCATTGTTTTATTACGACTATTACTAGCCCTGGTGGCAACTGTAGTATTTCTCTGCAGTTGGGCTCCACCGTTATGGTTCGACGAAAGTTCTCCATTCAAGCGCTTTTTTGTCCTGTTCGATCTGCTATGTATAGGCTACACAGGAATCGGGCGACAAACCACTTACCTTACTGTATTCCGTGTAGAGGTGCAGATAGAAGGAACGTTATCAGAGTGTCAAGCTCAACTAGTTCCGAATTCTGGTGAGAGTATCACTCTGTGTCATGTTTATTGTTATTAAGCCCACGAGAACAGATATTGCAAACTGCTGTTCAAGTTTAGACCATCGACATCTAGACCAGTTGTACATGTTAGCATGGCAATCTGATGGACCAACTTGGCATTCTACCAAGCTTACCGATTAGATAAGACAGTGGGTATACATTAGAATGACTAATGTTTGATTCTCTATTAAGTGGCCTACTACTGCCTGCCGGCGCTAAAGGCCTGAACCGTTAAATCACTTTGGGACACCTTTGTTTCACCTCCCCACACACATGACAAAGGCTGTACCATGAAAAGAAGATGAAACTGGGCAAGAGAACTTTGTCTTCCAATCACTGTCCAGAATGGCTTTTGTAGTTGATCTTTATTATTGACAATTATGTGAAATAACTGTACAACATGATGCCCTTTACAGAAAGAAGAGAAGCCAAAATAGGTGGCACAGCAGAAGGACTACAAGACAGTGCCCCCTATAAGAAACACTTTTGAGGTACCGCGCTTTTTTGTGGGTGGGTGACGTCATCCGCTTTCTGCCTGACGTAATAAATTTTCGGTTGTAGGAGTAAGTGCACCAGATATTCAACAGTATTTTGTGCTCACCAGAATGGCGTGATATACTTGTATGGTGTCCTTCATCACTTGTCATCTGTTTTAAAACAGTCTTGTCACTTTTGTACTACCTAACTAAACTCGAGTGGTTTTTGATGGCAATGGATTGTAAGATGAGAATGAAGGCAATGCTAACTGTCCACTGCTTGATCAATGTCGAGCCATCATGCTTTTAGTCCTATGCTTCATCTTTATGAATTTCAACCGTGTGTCCACGTATCCTTGGCTAATTTATCCGGCAAGCCAAGTCCAGTCGAGGAGGTCCGGCTAATCTGTCATGGTACTGTACCAGCCATAACCGTTCAACTTAACGGTCGACTATTAAGCCTGGTTGACTGGCATAGCAAAATTACATTGCGGTCTTTTTCGTAGATAGCAACGCAGTCATTTTCGGAGCCAGGCAGTATCTTCTTTCCTGACGAAACACTTCGCTCATGAGGTTGCTAGGACATCTTCGACAGCCCACAAACAGTTTCACCTAGAGAAGCTCCTTCGAAGAACGAGAACCGTGCCACTAAGTTGCCCAAATATAGATGAGACCGTGCTCAGTATTTTAAATTAAATCGAATCGTGTAACCCCTGGTCGAGTGGTCATGCCTGAAGCTATTTTCATCCAGTTTTCATTGAAAGAGTACTGAACAAGAATCTGGCTTTTTAGCGCACGGTTTTGTGGGTGTTTTGAGGTTGCATACCGGGCCATCAGACCAACTGTATGTCGTACTTGGACATGTGAAGGCGGAAGTCTGTCCTAAACTTACTGGGGACTAAACCAGTTCACTTCCTTGGTGCCGGGACCTATAGTTTGATCTTATGTTTTTAGATAAGTAATATCACATTAGTTAACTAATTTCCCCATGCTTAAGTCAACTGTCTTGTCTGCACGTTTTAACCTTTTACGCTGGACTTACTCGATCATTTTAGCTCCAACCGGCACAAGCCCATTTTCTGTAAGGAACCCGCGGAATTCGGTCGACCACCTAATCCCATATCCCATCTAGCTCCCGAATCGTCGCTTAATACGGCCTTGTCTGATATGGCTAACGGAAATCCTGAGCGACCTCAGTCCTGCACGGAGGATCCACCCCCTCGTTCTTCATCGTCAACACCAATACCCGCGCTACCTTCCAGCTCTTCAGATACTCGAACCAGCAGTTCGGTGGATTTGGAGGTCGAGTTATTCGCCTACAAACAGTGCAGCCAGTCGCCCGGATTCCGTGACGTTTTAGCCCTAACTGAGGCAGACCCATGTGCTCCATTCACGCTACCCGCTGATCCTTCCAGTCCGCCGGGCGTCGGAGATTTCGGACCATACCGAGTCTGGGACTTGGGGGGTAAAGATATTAGTCAGCTGACGTATGGTGGGTTCTAGAACTAATTTCCCACAGTTTCATCTGTGCGCAATTCTTTCGTGTTCTTGTTGTCACTGGTATCAACAGGTCATTAGGTCCCCTATCGACCTAGGGGGCCTTACTTTCAATGGGCGCCACACGTCTTTGGTTTCTGTATTGCAAGATTTCACGCCTTGATCAACAGCGAACAGTGTACTAGGCTTGTACATCGCAATAACCTATATTGACTAAGCACCCGGCTATTCGGTAACGATGCACGGATTTATTAACTCCTATACATGAATCCACGTTTGTACAACAACAACGAGAAGGTGAGATTCTGTAACCGTAATCTAACTCAAGAACAAGCGGGTGTTCTAGCACCTAAATTACTGTCCTGAGTCAAGTTCCTACGTCTTGATTACGACGATCCACCACATACTCTGTACATCACATCAAAGTCTTGTTGCCTTAATTCTGTTCGGAAACCGGTGCCGTTGTTTATCTGGACGAGGTTAACATCCAACTTATAATGGAACTTGTGCAAGGAGTTTGGTATTAACAATGACGGTTATCAGGCGCTAATTCATCAAATGTATATGAAGTTCACGTGCATCAGCTTGATGTGGATTAGTGTCCCGGGAGTTCAGCTAACAGGCGGAAAGTCGGTGATTCGAATTCATTCCCAGGCTTCCGCTCTTTGGTTCAAACTACTTACTCGAGCTTCCCGTCTAATGTTTTCCTCATTTGCTGTGTGATGTTTTTCACGAGGACTGGTAGAGCATGAGCCGTGTTTGTCAGGGCGAAGATGGTCGGGTGTTTTATAAATTTTAATTACTAGTTTACCGTGCTACTTACAATCTCTCCAGTGTCCTTGGAATTTAATCCTCATCTATTCTAGTAGAATATTTGCGGTTTCTAGAGTTCGTTCACTTGTATCTTAGAGGACCATCTAAAATGTCATGCTGTTCACAGTAGGTGTCTGTCGATCGTCCTCGCCCGTTACACTTTAAGCACCTTGAGGTCAGTTGTGCTCAAGAGCTTGTGAATATTCTAACTTTCGGAATTGAATGGAATGCACATGTAATATGCAGTCAGTAGAAGGGATGTCGTGTATGGGTCAGCTGTTTGACCCACAGCTACATTCCCTATCATCTACGATCTAGTGCGCAACCTCTCAGAAGAGGAACCAGATATCCACTTTTCTGGTGGTGTTCTTTTTGGTTGAAAGAAATTATAGTTGTCGGAACTCAGTTTGGCCCTGACGATCTTTCGATCGCAGGCTACTATCATACAGCTCAACCAGAATTGAGGCATCGCTAAGTCTCGTCAACCTTCCTCCTGTGTTAACTATGCAAAACTGTCGCAGAACTGAGTGCAGGATACACTCACGTTGACCAGTTGCAGCAGCCAGTGGAGCAAAAGACGTAGTCTAGAGTTTACTAGCCAAATTTATGCAGTCTAACTGAATCCAACTTGATCGAGTCGAGCCGTTCACTAGAAAGTGGTGTTTGTGGAACTCCCAGTTGATGTCGTTTTGGTTACAGGTATACATTTCCATATTTTTGCCATACTTTTGTTCGAATGAGTACTGTGTGTTCAGTTGTGTTCTAATTGTTCGGGAGCTGAAAGTGTCATTCAGGTATTTGACCCGATTCACCCGGACTCCGTTAACGGCATTTATTCTGACTGGTTTATTTCTCCCAGTGGACCGATCAGCTATTATTCTGGCTCATAATTCCCACTGTCTTCGTCAGTGGCATCCTGATCTGGTAGAGAATGTGAACCGAGGCGACATTGGGCTGGTAACGAAAATTTCGGTTAAGTCGCTGCCACAGTTACGTTTTGGGGATGTCAGTGCGAGCTTTTTCGAACCCATTGAAACTATTGAGGAACTTCCTCTTCCGCCGATTGTGGAACCGTTATTGGTAGCACCCGGTTCACTCCCCACCGAACGGACGAACTCACCCTTGGAATGCCACATCTACGTACATCAACATTTAGCCCAGCTAGCGCTTCCGATCGTCTCCTCCCCGTCATTATTGTACACAGGCGTCGAACGACATGCCGGTTCGACGGAGACAGTGTTACCTTTGGCTTCCAGCAACTCCGCCAATGAGCTTCGTCTGGGGGAATCCGTTCGGCCTTTCTACGTATTCAAGATGGCTTGCAAATTAGCAGGTTGGTTTCCAGTTTACTGATCGACTGTTCTGATATGATTAGGCCATTCATCATTCCTTACTATGTGAGTCTCAGTTTCCACACCTTCTTCTATATTATACTTTCCAATGGTTGCTTTAAGCCGGCTAAGGGGTCCCAGGGTTCCACTTTTTCACTTGAGTGGTAGCTTGAATGATAGCTAACAACAACAACAACCGAAGAAATTCCTCAGTTGTGGATGTCTTCGGATTCACCGTAGCTCGTCAGCGAGATTATCGTTAGAACACTTCGGTAAATTGGACAAACGACACCAAACACAGTCTCCCGAACAACCCCTTTCAAAGGGATACTGAAAATCTAAGGTGCAAGTTCTTTTTAGTTAATGGCATCCCGTTAATTTTGGCCCCTGAATTTGTGGGTCACTGCATTCAGTTTGCTAACGCGTTGGTACAGTACTGTATTCTGACGCCGAACCGCTGGAAGAACAGTGATAACACCTCAAACTAGTCTGCTTTGGCCGAGGCCGGCGCTATCATGAAGTGGCATTCGAACTTCTTTCCTTGGTCGATCATCAGCTGAACCTAAATGCACTACCTGCGCTCCTGTATGCACGAGTGTTTACAGGCCGAACTTGCATACGAAGCGTCATCCCTCTGTAGGCACATCTGCCCGCTATTCGACGCAATACTACATGCTACTCTCCTGGGACTTGAGGATTTGTAGATCAAGGTATGCACAACGCGATAATGCTGACTGGTGCTTAAGCGTTCCTTCAATGGGAAGTAACTAATTTGTGAATACTGGAAATCACTACCATTTTCGACTCGCCCATCTACCGCATGCGCGTAGGCTTACCAGAAGGGAATCGTGGAAAGAAGTGCGTCCTCTCTTTGGATTGCAAGATATTTTGATGAGGCGGGTTGCCGCTTAATATGGGGCATCCCGAGTCATGAAATATGATATCCCTACTGTATAACGCTTGTACGTGAGGGGGAAGTGTCGCAAATATTGCCAGGATTCTATATTCAGTTTACCACCGCGCGTCACCTGCAAATAATTCATGGTTGAAGGACTGATCCGAGCCAAATAAGTCCCTCGTTTTGCCGCGAGCCTTGGAGCACGGTCACAGTTACTAAAAACTCAGCGCTTCAGCTGGGTACGTAGTTAGCATGCACGACCATTATCAGATATGTTGGGCTCTGAATTATGTACAGGCCTCGATAATTTCGAGAATGTCCCCTCATCGTCTTCTGTATCGAAAGTCCATTCTTCCCCAGGTGTCCTCTCTTTGGTGGAGAAGGGGCGATGGTTATCGTAAACCCCATTTAGGATCCAAGCGAGAAATCCAACACTAGGTCCTCTACGGGATAGATATTTAATTGGAAACAAGTTTCGTTAAGAACACTGCTGACACGGGCAAAATCGTGTTAGCATTTTCGGATGCAAAACCAAAAACCCATCCGTGAAAAACTATCCAAAAGACCGCTCGCTTTTGTCACAGCTGTCGCATTTCTATCATGACCATTGAAAACGTGGCTTCCCATGTTTGTTAGCGAAAGCCGCATTAAATCCGAACCCTACACCACCAATTGTACTCTTCAATTGTACCAATTATACTCCTTCAAAAGTAAGTAATGAGTATCAAGAACCGATTCTCGCGGACATTGGTAAAAAAACAACAGGTAATATTTGTATCCTGCAGCGACGTTCGAATGTGATTTGTTATATACAACACCCTCCACAGCGTCTATCTGTCTGATCGACTCATTTCGACCGGTCCCATCGGCAGGCACGGCATGGTGTGTTGACGAGGGTGAATGTAGAACGGTGTACTTATCCGAACACAAGCTTCCCATTTCGGTCGATTGTGTGGCCTATAGTTCGCGCACACCCATCTTTGGGTAAGAGGAATGGATGGAATTCTTCTTTGCCTGGTCTGTTCACAAAGCGTAGTCATGCAACATTTCGTTGATTGATACTTTTGGTGAAAAATAGGTTTACACCGCAATTCGTCGCTCACGAAAGTATCCTTTGATATCGCAGAAACTGCTTACGGGTACAGTATATCAGGAACTCATGCAAACAAACATACTACCGAAAAATAGCATGAAAGAAACGAAAGTTGACTTTACAGTTTTCTTTCTAGAATGAAGGTTGCTGAAATCTTTTCGACAGCCAACGACCGGTTTCGCCCTTCTTTGGACTCATCAGGTAGGCGCAGCCCCCGAGTTTCCGTGCACTTTAGTTTCTACTTGGATCCAAATCCGCTAAATGCACTCATTTCCGAACCAATTAGGTTCTCATGGGAGACTCAACTGAATCCCACCTGATCCCTCCTCGAAGACTGTTCAGCTACCTTGTGAGTGATGTTTCATACCAGGTATTTAGAACATCGTACCAACTGAAACATTAGGCGGCCTTTATGCAGCACATTCACTCGAAGAATATCACAAACAACAGTTTCAGAAGGGAATCAGCTGAGTTCCCCTTTAAAACTAAATTGACGTGCAACCGAGTGTATCAGGTTTCACGGCTTCTCAGTGCTGCAGCGTTTTCAGCGACGTATAACTGTGCTCTTCATAGTTTTCCCCAAGAATTCCAGTGGCATTTGAAGCTTACCGAAACAGATGACTACTATCTGCTTACATCCGTAGGATTTCGTTTTCCTCCTTATGGTCGTCCATGAAATATTTCACTTCAAATGTTCACTTGGTTTCCTCGGAAAGCGACTTGGGGTTAGATGTGATCAGATTTGGCGAAATAGCAGGCTCATATGTGTCCAATGCAGCTAAGGGTTTGCGGGGTAGATACCCACCAGATGAAGTATTGTCCTACTTGCTTTTTACCATGTCGTTCCAGCACGGTGAAGATGTCACTTTATCCAAGTGCTTTGTTACACTATTTACCGGATATTACAGTTTTCGGGACGCCATGTGCCTTCACTTCGTCCAGTGACGTTTAATATTTACCAGTACTCTGACGTTATATTGCAGCAAGCATTCTCCAGTACTTCCCATCACTAAACACTTGTCAGCAGGAAGCACTGGTTTCATCCGTTTCTAGAGTGATGGTTGAAATGGATGTCCCACACATTTCTGTCAGTCATCAAAGATTCGTTGTGACACCTTCTGGCTCTGTTAGATATCATGTGGTCTACTTGTCCTCTTTGTCGAATTTAACACGATCGGCATTGAATCCTTCACATTCCGATTCCTGAACCGAATTACCAGCTCGTAAAATAAAACACTGATTTTCAACAGCCCATTCGAATTGTCATCCAAGGCTGTTGTCCTAAACATGCTATTTGTAGGCTTAGCAGAATGCCAGCGATATGCCACTCCACTTCTGACGATAGAATGTCATTTCTGTTGATTTCCTCAGTCTGTATGTAACATACATTCTGCACTACAGTCTCTCTTAGAGCATCGTAAAGTAGGCATTACACTCAGTTTTCAAGATCAGCAGCTGTGGCCTATAAGCTTAGCTAGCACAGTGGTTCACAGGATCCGAATCTTGTACCCTCTCGACGAGCTACATTAATGAGTTCGTGATACAAACCTCCCCATAGAATGGCTGTCCGAAGTGGTCCATCCGAATACACATCGTGCGAATACCTAAGGCGAAATTTATTATAAGTCGACAATCGCCTGTCAGGTGCTGAGTCGGCCCCGACAATATCTCGAACCGCCATTGACCGTCCACAGGGTTAGGCGATTCGAATTCCCTGGACAATATGGAAACGGCCCTCAGCAACCACAAAGTTTGATTAATTAAGGTCTTCCAGTGAAATGATGAGAAAAGAGTTCGTAGGGGAGGGACCAGGTGCTCCACTGTCGCCATCATTCCGAGGCGTCTACATCCATAAATACTGAATGACTAAATACTCACTTCAAAACTTTCCAGCCCTACAATTTCACATTCGTTTGCAGAAACGTATGGACCATAATGTGCATTAACCCAAAAATATATTGTTCCTCAAAAGTCGCGCTCCCATAATCTGAAACCACTTTGCATCCGGATTTTCCTAGCCGTTTGATTGACGACGTGAACTGGCCCGCATATTTTAGAAACGGTGGTACTCGAGTCCAAAACATGATCAGCATACTAACATCCGGCGAAATTCTCATAGTTTATTGAATTAATCCACCGTTCTGCTACCGTTTTATTGATCGTATGGGTCTTAATGCTCGTTGCCCAGATTGTTTACCAATTAGTTACGCTGTCAAACGCTCATCCATACCTTGTATGATAACACATGCTTGAGGTGCACGTTACGTATACTAAATATGATTGCTATTCCACATGCTGAAAACCATTCATCATGATGACGCGAACGGAGTGACGTCAATGATCCGGCTAATGCTGACCTAAACAAGGTCAGTGTAATAGAAAGCTTGCGGAAATTCACAGGTCTCTGGTGGATCAGTGAAACACATGCTGCTGTGAAATACTGGGTTTTGCATTGCTATTTGTGATTGACAGGATGGGTTATTTCAGAGCAGTTAGATAAACACCGGTTACTGCTCAATCTGTTCTAAACATTTTTCACTCGGTACTTGGTGGAAAGTACTCACTTCTTTCGAGCAATCTATGAGGGTCGCATTATACCGCTTCGATTGCAATCATCTGATGCACATATTTTGTTTTTCAATATTCAGATTCAATTCAAATGTCGTTTATGTATCGGGTGCTCTATTTACACGAACAGGCCTCACCTCCTTTTGTCCGCTCAGCTCTCTCGTTATCCCTAATGAGGAATGTTAGTTGTTTTTCGTGAGGAACGCTATTAATCAACTTTCTACCCAATCCTGGAAACAGTATACAAAACTCAGACCATTCTAACTTAGCTCAGGGTCAATCCAAGCCCTATCCTGATGGAGCGAAATATCATCCATTTCGGTATATTATGAAAATTTTCCTGTTTGTAATGGTTTGCATTGGCAAGTCGTGCGTAACCAATCCCACTTCTATGAAAGCGCTCCTCAATGAATATGGATGGCGTACACTTTGAGTTCACATGCGACCCTAGAATCTCTCATGAAGTCTCGTAGAGTAGGCAGTACATTCTGTTTTGAAGTTCAGCAGCCGTGGCCTAGAAGCTTAGCTCGCACAGTGCTTCACGAGATAAAAAAGCTTTTGCACTCCCAGTGAGCTGAATCAATGAATTAACTGTTTCAGATACCATTCCCGAATTCCGTAGATGAAAGGAGGCGGTGCTCCGCACCAGTCTTACTACTGAATGACTAGTTTTTGAGACCATACTGCTGTCGTGCACAGGTGGAAGTTTAGCCAGTTCTGTATCGAAGTTTATGCAAGACGCATCCAATTCGCCACAGCATCCTGTATTGAATAGCAACCGAGCGACGTTGTTTGCATTGGCAAGTCGTGCGTGACCAATCCCACTTTTATGAAAGTGCTCCCCAATGCATATGGATGAGAAGCACTCCAAGCTTATCCGGTTATCTTGATTGCTCGCAGTGCTTGTTTATAGTCCATTGCAAAACCTGGTGCGTTCGCATGTGTCTCCTACGCTGTGTAACCTAATGTACGGGAATGAACCTCTTTCTTTCACAGGCGATCGAGCCGCCTGATACATGGCATCTCTTGTATAGGTCCTCCGCTCAATCCTCAGTCTAAAGGACCTATTGAACGTTGGCTGTAACGAGAATCCAGTAGGTCGCTTGACCTCATTTTGCTCGCCGCGGAACATGTGCTTCGTCCATTAGATGAGTTTTCACTGAGGTCTGTTGTCACAATGAGTAATTTCCCTCCCATCCCTTAATCCAAGTCCTGACAAGCAGCACACTTTTTTGGGGGAAAATCCACGTGGGCCGTTCGCCACTGATATGCCTCTGAATGAGTGTTGCAAGTTTTTACTGGTATTTGAAAATGTGTCTAAGCGACGAATCTAGTTTGCCATCTCACTAAACACTTTTTGCACCCTCCTCATCACAAACAGCCTGTACTTCTACGTTACAGAGCCTGAAGCGTCGTCATCTGTATCTGTCATATGCTCCGATCTATCATTCCAACACCGGTTATTATGTGATTTCGTTCTATACGTCGCAGCTGAACGTCTGCATTAGAGATATTTAGAAACAGTAAAGAGCAAAATGTTTCAGTCTTGGTTGCCGGGCTTTAGAACTCTGCTCTTGCAGCTGTATGAGTTGCGCTCGGATAGCTTGAAGTGCATAGTCCTCAACTCATCATCTGAGGTTTATAGCTAGTGCAGGAAATCTTCATTGGCTCGTTCCAACGTCATGTCGAGCACCCGCATCCGGGATGGAGTAATACAGCCTTCATGCTTGATAGTACGAGTGACCCTATTCCGCCCTACAGTGTATCGGTTTTGTATCCAGCCCCGATGTCACTTCAATTGGTAAAGTGCGATTACGTGGTACGAATACAAGGCATACAGCAAATTTGTTTGGAAGGATTAGTCGGGGGCATGTGATGGGTGTGTTGTGATATGTTTCAGAGCCTTCAGTCCAAAAGTACCGTCAATCAGGCGTGAATGCGTCACAAAAGGTCTTCAGTAAAGTTTCCAAATGAAGTAGACGACCAGATAGAGGTTCGATCCCTCGTAGAACCGCGCAACACCGTTTAATATGTGCTCTTATGATAAATGGTTTTTGTGTATTTTGGCGAATAGTTTAAACGGTAGGAAATGCCATGAGTACCATGGATACCGTGGGTGTTAAGATCAAAATCAACGCCCCAGTGCGTTAATACCCTCTCTCAACCTAACAATGGTAAGCAAACAAACCTAGAACATAAGAGAACATAACCTACGTGTTTGGGACCGAGCTTGCTTGTGCTTACCCATTACAAGGTAAAGCATCCTGGTGGATCAGATCATTAAGTTGTTTACTCAGCTGCCGTGTACGAGATACTTAACGTAACCAGGCTTGTAACTCAAATAAATCTCCAGTTTTTAATATTCGTCAACGGAGCATACATCATCAAGCACTCCTCGTTACTAGTTTTGGCCGATATGTAAGATATCGAAGCGCAGCAAAACTTCTCTGCAACCGTTTACCGTGCGGTGGATGAACGCCATACTGGGCGTTATAATATAACGTGCTTCCGTAAGCCGTCACGTATGTTTATATAGAATTTGGATTTTTATAGGGTAAGAGAATATCTAATAATGTGCTGAACATATTGCTTTCGTAGGGGTCTCAACGGAAAATCGACAGAGCCGATCACTGTGGCGCAATCGCTTCTGTGCAGAGGTTCCCTGTATTTTCATCTGAAACTCCAATTGGAGGCTTGATATTTGACAAATGCTCTGTGGTTTTCGATCTGTTTGGTGTTTATCGGATTGCCTCAGCCCCCTAATTCCTGGTAGCAATTTGCCAATCAAACCTGGCGCTTTTAGATAATTTTCGTCAGCATTCTCATACTACTCAAAAACGAATGTGTAGCCAAGTATTGTTCTGGAGAACACGTTTCACTCGCAGCATCATGAATAAATCGAGGGAGCAAGCGAAATCATGTGTTTTTCTTTGCTATACTCTTGTATAAAATATCTCCACTTCGTAAAACGAGTGTTTTCTCTCCAAGAGAAGAGGGCTGTGTCATGACCAAGGAGTAATCCCCGCCAAAAATCCCACCTAAGTTGAGGACTGGATCAGTCCGTGATGCTCGCATCCATAGAACACTGGACACTTATTGAGAAATTACGTCACCTCCAGAAGGCGTAGTGATCATTGACATCGAGAATCTCCCCCGTGTGCTAGCGTGAGTTTGCGGCGTCCAAACCCATTCTCTGTGATAGCTAGCCCACTCGTACCAGTCGAATCATGAATCACCAGTCCACTTCCGGTGTTTTCCATCTTACTGCCACTTCACGCCACCCGTCCATGGATGGCATTAGCTAGTTATGTTACACTTAAACATGGATTAAAGAGGATTGAGGAGATGTATTATCAGAGATCTTCCGCATTAAACTGAACTAAACAATATAAGAACACAATGTGACGTGATTTGTTGAGGTGCATGCTTTCACGAATGTGAAAAGTAAAGCGATGTGGGAAGGTGTGATGCAGAGGGTGTGAGAATGAGTTATAGTTCCGGAAAAACGAGGGAACAGAAACATCATTTCGCTCAAGAAGGAGAGTTATTTGGTGGGGATGGCTTGGAAAACGCAAAGGACTTGTGCGATTGTGGTTTTCTGGTGGCAGGGACGGTGTAGGTTATTTCTGAAGAGCATTTTCCATTTAGGTGTTGGTGGTGGTAAATTAATGATGCTTTGAAACGGGTAAACTTCTCCTGAACTTTTTTCATAAAGGAAACTACTCACAAGGTTGCTGAAAACTCTTCGACAGCCCGCAACCGGTTTTGCCCTTCTTGGCGCTCATCAGGTAGGCGCAGTCCCCGAGTTTCTGTCAACCTTATGTTCTCCTGAACTTCTTTGCTTATAGAAAAATGAGAAGTGGACCCCCTTCTCGACCATGATAACAGTATTCCACCTTATTACTAACTTATACTTCGCCCGAAAGGAAAATTCGGTGCTGCTACGAGGTATTTTCGAAATTAAACTTGGAAACCATCCTTTTTGAAAGCGGTTTTCACAAGGTATTTTAGATTTGCAACGCAGAAAGGATTGCAAGAAAATACCAATGCAGGAACGGAGTATACATTTGGGACATGTAGCGGGCTGTAAACAAGAAGTGGAGGTCGGAATACGGAGAGATTATGGAGGGTCAGCTGGGCCTGCAAATAATGTACCCGGCTCACTGACTTAACCAGGGTGGTTGGCTAGGATTCGATGCCTCTTATCCATAGATAGGCCTAGATAAATAAGAGGTGAAATCCTGAGGTTCTAGGAGGTGATGTTGAGTCGTCAGTGCAAACATCTACTGTGCGGTCGGAGATACCTGTAGGTAACTTGCTATGTTGATTGGTTGTTTAAGTTTTTAGCTGAACCTCAAACTTGCTGCTTGCAACTTTGTTTGTTCCACTTCCTCATCATTTGCCCTCATTTTCCTATGGAATCTACTTTAGAACCCTGCACACTCCAGTCTTCATTGATCTGCAATAACTCCACGCCCAAACGTCCAACTCAGGTCACGTGTGCTCCGTGCCCTCGTACTTCACCACAGTTTCCACACCGTCGCGTTATTCTACCTGGATGCTCTAACCCGTTAGTCGGTGGAAATTCTCAAGCAGAACTCGTTACCAGTCGCCTGACTCGGTCTGCTGGCCAGACACCTGTGAAAGAGCAGATAACACTCACTCCATCAGCCCCCGTCTCATCATCCAGTACATCCGGTGCGGCGTTTGAACGAATGACGTACTGGAGTAAACGACGTGAATCTGCTAGTGCTCAGGATACCCCACCTACCACAGGGATATTCCGATCGGCTCGAAATCCGCCAACCATCGGACGAGTCAGTCCTATCGGTCGAACACAGTCGGTCAGAGCTCGGTCCAACCAAACGTCTACTTTACGTCTTCGGCCTGACAACAGTTGGATTGTGTGTCCCAATCCTTCATCCAATGCTATTGCTAGTAAGGCAGAAGCGGATGAACATCTATGTCCCTCCGGTTCTACTGACAAGGCCATCGAGAAGCCTTCGCTGTCGAAGTCCCAATCGATACCGAATCACAAAGTCTCTCAACTTAGGACCCAGTTGCTACAACCGCCGACTGCTGGACCACCTTCTGAGTCGACTAGCTTGAGTACTGCTTCATCAGAAGCAGCACGACTACCTATAAAACCAAGGTTTGTTGTAGGAGATCCACTTCCAAAGCCCTGTAAAAGTGAGTTTGTTTTCCAAGATATTTTCATTGTGCTTCATAGTTTCCACTATCTAAACGAAATCCGTAAGACGTTGAAACGTTTGTAGTCATCGTCATCCTTCCCGTCAACAGCAACGCCGGTGTTTCTTATCCTATGAGCGAAATCATTTACGAGAAGTCTTTAATATTTAATGACTGGCAAACGATGATTTTGACAAGCAATGTTGAGGTTCCAAACACCTTGCCAAAGCGCACTGACTCGTGATGTCCCATAGATTTTGAAGTCATTTTTATATACTTGACCGCTGCTAAAGTATTCGCAATGAGACCGTCATAAAACGAGTGTTTAGTTTTGCAAGATGAATTTAACCGAAAAGTGTATCGAGCACCACAAGCTGAAAAGGATGTTGTTTTTCGAGCAATCTGTATCCTGACAGAATGGTATGGAAGCGGTCAAGGAGGCCTGACCACTATCGATACTATTCGCCTTCCTCGATGAGCTCTGTTGATCTTCTAGGTCCTTGGCTGAAGACTGCTACATATGACTAGTCGATATCAATGGCGTTCTCGTCAGCTTCCATTCTCTGAGGTAGTTTAGGTGGAATAGGTGTGACCAGGAACCGGATATGCTTGTGGTATGCAACGACTAGGTCCATTCCATCTTCATTTCTTGCTATTTTTAGAATAAGCCTTTCTTGAAATCTGTTTCAGTTACATTATCGACGGCCGTTTTGTTTCTGGTAATGTCCTTCATGCAGATTTGTTTTCAAACGCAAAAAATCACCCCTGCTATTTGCTATTCATTGATCTGTAATTCACGTTCAGATTGTGCAGCCGAGTGCCCCACTCAACCAACTCCGTCTGCCTGTGCTCATGCCGATACTTCGTCTTATATGACATACCGTCCTGTCCGACGTATCGTCAACTGGCCACCCGCACCTGTCAACCCTGTCGGTGCTGAATCCTGATTCCTCCGGTCCTTGCCATGACAAACCCCGTTCTCGTCTTTTCCGCACTGGTTCTCCCGGATAATCTCGTCATTCAGTATTTCACACTCTCACCACGACCCAGCCTACTGGTCCAGTTCATTTTGCCCAGATGCTTCTTCGTCCAATCCGTTGTCCAGTTTCAGGCATTTTGGCAGTTGGACGCGCCATAACTTCTGTCCCCAGTGGATCCACATTCCTCTCCTATGTTTCTTCCTGCCTTTTAAAATGAGCCATGTAGCTCTCCAAACAGCTGCTGACTTTTCATTGTCTATTTTTGTCCGGAAAAGTTTGTAGGGAAAGGACGTGTGCACGTGCTCTTGTTCTATTTGCCCGCATTCTGTGGGCACTCCATCCTAATTTCTCGATCTCCGTTTATCAAACTCAGTCCAGAGATCCTATTTTTCTCCCAACACTTCCTGTCACGCACACACAACGGCACGATTCTATCTGAATATTTCAAATGTTTTCTCCGAAATGTATCCAGATTTTATTTCTCAGCTTGTCACTTTCGAATCACCTACGGAGGTCACATGATTACTATCCCAAGCCGATTCCTATAAACTTCGTACTACTGATTTCTCGAACCCCATCCAGATAGGCTGGAACGTCGCACTACTGTGTAGACTTGTCCGGAATTTTCCACGAATCAAGCTGACCTTGTTTTGTGCTACCTAAATGGCTCTACGATTCAATATCCGTAGAGTCAGTCGTGTTACCATTCCCGTGAACATGGCTTCGTCCGGCCATCACAAGTATACTAGGGGAACTGGAGCAGAATTGACATCTCCAACAATAAGGACGCAGTTCGGTTTGTCGTCTTCTTAAGCCAAATACATCTGATGGAACAAATGATGTACAGTTTGCAGCTGTTCTTTTGATTGCTCGGACTCGTTGACGTTGTGCATCACATTGATTCTGAGGGGAATTCGAACGCACTCTTTCAGATTCTACCACAGAATATGTTGATTAGTCTTTAGGGGACAAACCCTCCCACAAAAGCATGATTTACTTCGGTTGTGATTGCCTTACTGTTAAGTCCCCATTTATAGCGATAGGGCGCATTCCGTGCGGGAGAAAACTTCCAAAATTAGCTCATATGGTATACAGGGCGCCATTATGACCATCGGCTTTTCTTAATCTTTCCGGCTTCAGCGCGTGCCGACGGCGAGCTTAAGTTCGGATGTATACTCAGTTTAATTTTATATGCACGGTACTCCTGAAATATCATGTTACGTGCTGAACCTGTGTCTGTCAAAATTGTATGTGAACTTGAGCCCTTCTGACGGTGAAAACTCCTGTAAGAGATTTTCAATGAAATTTTCAAAAGTTTGCAGCCAAATTCGTTCATACGTCTCCGATCGCTGTTTCCAGTCAACTCGTGGTGACAGTTAGCTTGGCACAGTAGCGTTAATGGGTGTTTTAATCGCACCCCAAACGTTTTGCACTGCTTTCACATTCGCGGAACAGCTTGCCGCGCAAACAGACTGATTGACAAACATCGATATTGTTCGCTGAATAACTCCGCAATGATAATAACAACACAAAATGACGAATATTCATGTTTTCCGGGATCTTTTTGCTAGGTCCAGCAGCTAAACTAGTGTTCGTACTCACACCGAACAGTTAATATCAATCGATCATAAAAATACAACAGGAACAGACAATCAAGTTGTAAAAGAACAAGTATCATCTAATTGGATAGAGGATGGTGATCGCTCTCCGTCCAATTGGATGAGGCCTATTTTTCCACCAGTTAATTGTCTGTGTTGCTCGTTTTTTCCTTTAACCACGGAAATGGTATTAACTGCTCATTGTGAATCTCACCATTATTTTAATCGGTGCATATTCGCTGACCTAACAGTGGGATCCCGAAAGCACCAATGCTTGTAACTTTGTGTTCATGGTCATGATGTTGTTAGCTAGGCTGTATGGACTGAATAAGTGCAAGTTTGAATTATCATTCTTCAATGAACAACGCGGCAATAGCGGTTGTCATGTATTTTGTCGGTCTAGCACTAAACGTTCGCGCTGGTGAACCGAGAAATGGGCACCAGAATCTGATGAAGATCATCTGACATGGCACTGTTTTTCTTCATCTCTTGTGGAGGGTAAACCGGTCCAGCTGGGGTGACCAAACAGGATTTTATCAAATCACAGCATTATTTTCTCCCCTCCATACCGTCGTAATACTTGACATTCTGTCCAGTTACTTGAATGCTGTGTGCGTATTATAGCCACCCATCTTTGTGTGTTTCAAACACGAGGGATATTGAAACACTTGCTGAAATTTCTTATGTGGACTGAAAAACCTCTTCATACTCAACAATTGATCTGGTTACACATGGTGCGGTAATTCTGAAATTTCTGTGAAACTTCGCTTGATGGACTGGTCAGGAAGTTCTTCCAAATCAATCAAATTTTATTCACTCCATCTGTTATACAGTCCGGTGTTCGCGTAAACGCACAGCACCCATTGACCGCTAGTAACAGTGATTGATGTCATTCTCTGTGGGCACAAGTGTGTTGTTTTAGTCACATCGAGAACATAACTCGTCCACAAATGCTGAGTGCGATCGTGAACACTGTACACACTACCTAAAATGGTCATTACATTCGTCAGCACCGCGGATGCCGAGTTCAACTCTAAATCGGTTCGTTTCTGACTCGCTGTAGTGGCCTTACCGCGATTGACAACCTTAAAATTCGCCACGTAGTTCACTCCTAATGTTCGTGATAACTCATTGACAACCCATGATCGGTTTTGCCCTTGTTTGTACTCATCAGGTAGGCGTAGTCCTCGGGTTACCGTCAACCTCATGCTCTAGTTGAACCCAAATTGTACTAAATTCGTCAAATACACTTATTTCCGAGCCAATTTGTTTTCCATCAGATACCCAACTGAATCTCCCTTCAGGAAAATATATGGTGATATCTCGAATATCGTACCAACCGGAATATCAGGCAACTTTTATGCAGCTCATTTAGTGAAGAATATCATAAACGAGAATTTCAGATGGGATTCAGCCTCGTGTTCCCTGATAAGCAAATGAATGCATTTGAGTTTACAGTGCCCCAGGTTTTTCAATGACGTATGAGTGCTGATCATGACTCTCCCCAAGACCAATGGAGATTGAAACTTGCTGATGCAGGTAATTGCTGCCCGCTTACATTCGCGTGATTTCCTCTCGCTGCTTATGGTTGCCCATGAGATATTCCACTCCAGCTGTTCATTTGCTTCCTTCGCAAAGAGACCTGGAGTTAGATGGGATCATATTTCCACTGAATAGCAGCATCCTGCGTGTCCAACGCAGATTTGGATCTGCGTTGGATCTGCAGATTTTTCTCTAATTACTTATCCTGTCAAACGATTGAGTATACCTTGCATGGCCACAGCTGCATGAAAAACACGTTACGTTGGAACACCGCATTCTAAATATAATAGCTATTCCGTATGCTGAGAAACACG
>SJOL01001760.1:12803-44247 GCA_004794785.1 Opisthorchis felineus | reverse complement strand
ACTTATTTCCGAGCCAATTTGTTTTCCATCAGATACCCAACTGAATCTCCCTTCAGGAAAATATATGGTGATATCTCGAATATCGTACCAACCGGAATATCAGGCAACTTTTATGCAGCTCATTCAGTGAAGAATATCATAAACGAGAATTTCAGATGGGATTCAGCCTCGTGTCCCCTGATAAGCAAATGAATGCGTTTGAGTTTACAGTGCCCCAGGTTTTTCAATGACGTATGAGTGCTGATCATGACTCTCCCCAAGACCAATGGAGATTGAAACTTGCTGATGCAGGTAATTGCTGCCCGCTTACATTCGCGTGATTTCCTCTCGCTGCTTATGGTTGCCCATGAGATATTCCACTCCAGCTGTTCATTTGCTTCCTTCGCAAAGAGACCTGGAGTTAGATGGGATCATATTTCCACTGAATAGCAGCATCCTGCGTGTCCAACGCAGATTTGGATCTGCGTTGGATCTGCAGATTTTTCTCTAATTACTTATCCTGTCAAACGATTGAGTATACCTTGCATGGCCACAGCTGCATGAAAAACACGTTACGTTGGAACACCGCATTCTAAATATAATAGCTATTCCGTATGCTGAGAAACACGATGACGCAAACGGGGTGACGTCAATGATCCGGCTAATGCTGACCTAAACAAGGTCAGTGTAATAGAAAGCTTGCGGAAATCCACAGGTCTCTGGTGGATCAGTGAAACACATGCTGCTGTGAAATACTGGGTTTTGCATTGCTATTTTTGATTGACAGGATGGGTTATTTCAGAGCAGTTAGATAAACACCGGTTACTGTTCAGTCTGTTCTTAACATCTTTCACTCGGTACTTGGTGGAAAGTACTCACTTCTTTCGAGCTATCTACGAGAGTTGCATTATACTGCCTCGATTGCAATCATTTGATGCGCATATTTTGTTTTTCAATATTCAGATTCAATTCAAATGTCGTTTTGGTACCGGGTGCTTTAATTGCATCATTATTCGTCACGTCTTTTTGCCCTTGTATCTCTTGTTTCCTTTTCGTATACAGTATATATATATATATATATATATATATATATAATACTCTGCCTCAAGCGTGAGCTAAATCATATCTCAACGGAACTATATGCCGTCCATTTCTTATATGCTGGCCATTTTCGTGGTTATGTTGATCACCCTTTGGCCTACATGTTTGTGCAAGTCGTGGGACGCCAATGCCACTTTGCTGTACGCGCCCCTAATGCATCGGAATGAGATGCACCCCACTCTTATTCGGCTAACATCAGTGTTCGCACCATTTTCATGCAGCGCGCCAATTAACCATCCATTTCGCTTTCCGTTTTGTTGAGTGCATGTTCAAGGAATCCTTGTCCACACTTGCAAATGGAGAACTAGACTTCACCTTTGTGAATCACTTTTTTTAATTGTTGTAAAACTGAATGTGAGTCGGTGAAATCTGTATCCTAATGCAGAAGAATACTTTTCATTTTCTATAGTAAATTCTGCGACCTAGGTCGCCAAATGCAGCTATTTATATGAAAGTTTTTCATATAAGAATAGGGTGAAATTTCTGAAATTTCTGGCTCTCGTTTCCGAAACTTCCGATCTTGACATATGCACTTGTTTGCATATTATATTGGTTTTAATTTAACGGGAGTTAGCTGATGAGTATATGACTGATGCGAATTAACTTCTTCCCGTGCTCGAAGTTTATCCTGGCAATGACTGTTCTTCTGAAAAGTTAGGTCCACATGTTGCGCTGCTAACCTGCGACAGCATGGAAGTTACTGTTCAATGAACTTGAAGGTATGGTTCTGTTGTGGAGAAGACATCGCGTCGAAACCAGATGATGCCACAGGAGAACCAATAAATCTACAACTTAAAACTAAGCATACCTCTATGGTAAGACACCTTATTACATCCCGATCATCGATAAAATCATCACAAAAAGAAACCTAACCATAGACGTACTACACTACTCATAAGGTTGCTGAGAATTTTTCGACAGCCCACGACCGGTTTCGCCTTTCTTGAGGCTCATCAGGTAGGCATAGTCCCTGAGTTTCCGTCAACCTTAAGTTCTACTTGAATCTAAGTTGTACGAACTTCGACATATGAACTCATCTGCATATCAATATTGTTTTGACAGGACACTCGACTGGAGCCCAGCTTAATCTCTCGTTTATGATGTTCTTAGGCAACGTAATGTGCGAAAACACCCGTAATATGTCAAAGAGTTTTCAGCAAACTTCTGAGTAGTGTATCGTCCATTATTTTAACATTTGAAATTCCCCACGTTTCCTCTGTCCCTATTTGTAACACCCGCTCCACTTTTGTGTTGAGTGCGTCTGCATGAACTGGTGTTTGTTTGTCCTTACCGCTTCACTCATTTGGCCTTAAGGTCGTCCAGTCATTTGTGGCTGACCTTATGCACGTGTGACTGTCTCACGTGGGAGACTATTTGCTCATTCGGTTCGTACCTTTGCAGTCCAAGTGGACCATTTGTTGTGGACGAGTATCTACTGTCGAGGTTTGTATGTTTTGTGAATTAACGTCTAACGTTAATAGTACCATATAGAAACCCAGCCCCGACTTTGTTTTGCCCTCCCGGAGGTTCTGGTATTACGCGTCACTCGAAGATACCGTTTGCCCGTTACAAGTAGCGTATTATGGCTATAAAATATTTTGAGATATCTCTAAAATCGTATCCAATTAAACATGAGGCAGCCTGTTGCAGCACATTCGGTTGCCTCAGAACATCATAAACGAATTATTAAGCTTCGATCCAGGTCATTCTCCCATCAAAACCAAGCTGAGCATACTTTGTTTTCTGGCCGATTCTAGACGAACAAACCGAAGTCGAAGGCTGATGGGGAGCGGCAGATATCAGGCAGCTCAACAACGTCTACAGGAGTAACAGTCAATCAACTACATTTCAGAGATTGTGGTAACAAGTAACTGCTCTTTTATTACCACTGGGATACCTTTTGTTGTTGCAAAACGCGTGCATGGATTTAAAAATATATACACAATCCGAAACGACCACTATTGCCACAACGAATGGCTAATCAATTTAATCCGTTTGTTTGGCTACTTATATATCGTAAGTAGTGTATGATTAACGTACATCGCAAGCAAGGACGCCAAGGGATATTCGCCTCAAATTCGTCCCCGAAAACTTAAGGAATTCTCGTTTTCGTGATGTCTTTTGGGAGACTTTAAGCACATTTCACCAAGTTTTCATATAAGTGGGTAAGTTTCCTGTTGGCCACAGGGAAGTTGTAATCCACCATGGGAACATTCCCACCTGGGTTCATCGCAAACCCGACTGCTAAACTAAATGCTTGCAGATTCTAAGATCGAAAATGACAGACTGAAAAAATTAAACTTAGTAGTGTCAATTTAATGGCTATGGTTCGGCATAAATCCACACAATTCAGCAGTGGTGCATTATTCAGCCATCCAGGTATATCCCGAACGAAGCCAATCAAAATTGGCTGTCCAGTAAAACCGTGGCTGTGCACCAGTCAGGGCAGTTCAGAGTACCTATTATCCAGCCCTGTAAACTCACACGGTACTGAATGTTAGATGTTGGACGAGACATAATGACACACTGTAATAAGACACCAAATGACTCCACTACGAAAGCACTGTCTATTGTGGCTGTAAATGGTGGATTATTGCGGTACACACCCGGCAACATCGCCGATACTGACCGCAACATCATGGAAGTGTTTGCACTGTTCATTATACAAAACAATGGGTTAACGGGCTCATGAACAATTAGATGCACCAGTAACTCTAGATAAGCAAACGAACAAGACTGGTATGCTACTGAACCATATGAATCTCGATGACGGCCGTATTATTTCTATTTTAGACCACCTGATTCTGTTTTGCAGCCTGGAGAAAAATGCTTCCATTCCACCGGAGTACAGTTAGTGAATGTGTTTGAAATTCATCTTAAACTGAGGGCCATTTGAACATGGTACACGGTGTACAATTAATGACTGCAATTTGTTCGCCAATCCGATGTATGTGCTTTGACAATTCACGAGCCTGTTTTATGCCCTAGCAACTTTCAGACATCGTCAAGATGTGAAATTTTATTAAGGTGAGAGATTTTGCTACTGCATGTTTAGCAAAACAATGTCTTCCAAGTGACTCTGTGGACTGAAAGAGTCTGTGCGCTTTGACCAGACGGTCCATCGTTCAAAACATCCGAGAATTCAATCTGAAATGTTTCTTGAAGATTTTAAACTGAGTGGCTGCTTTGTTTATCGACGCGACTACGCCCTAAAATTTGATTAACTACAGACGCCACTGAAAGTGCACTATATACTGATGATTGTCGTTCTAAATAAATCAGTCCATCTTAGTGACAGCCGAACCTTAATGCTTAGATGTATGCGTAACGTCGGGATAATTTTTTATTCACGGTCAAGCGCCGGTTTTCAACTCCCCGCAAATTCTCCATCCATCCGGGGAGGTCAACCCGCAGCAACGGTGTGGGGAGATTTGACGGTGTGGTCAAATTAACTGGCGATCGCTTCTTGTCCTCATCATTGGTCCACTAGGCACTGACGTCTGCTGTAAGCATAATGATTATTTTTCGAAAAAGTTTTCGGTTGGTTTTCGCAATAGAAGTTACTACAAGTTTTAACAACCGTGAAGGCCACTGTCAGGTCCTATCACGGGCCACTTTTGAAGAAAAATTTCATCAGTTATCCAACATTTGGTCCGATAAAGAACCAGTCATTGGCAGCCAGGAGGTGAATTTGGCTCCAAAAAAGCTTGGCTCCGCAAAAAACACTTTGCCGTTATTAGATTCCTTAGGCGGGCGTGGAATGGACAGGTCAATGGACCCTTGGGCTTCCTGTTAACCCAGCAGGAGAACTAAACGCGTTGTAGCCTATATTTTCCAAAACGGGCTACATCTCGAGTACTTTTAACATGAATTTCAAAACGCCGGTTTATTTTAGACTTTTCTTTTGTATGGCACTTTTACCGGTTAACTAACAACACATCTGTCGCAGGTAATAATCCTATTCAAGTAAAATGAGTCAATGTTACACTCGAGTGTGCAATTTATGGAAACTGTTTCCGACGAAGAGAGGCAATTCCCGTGATGTTGAATTCCTAAAAAATCTGCCTGTTAGTGGCGAAAGGGCAATCAAAGATCTGACCGCATGACCTGTGACCATACTTTGTCATACGACTAGTCTGTGCATGTCTAGTCAAAAGATAAACTTCCTAAGGGAGGCTGGCGTCCCTTACCACGAAGACCAGCATGTGCAGTCCTTGAATGAAAGACGCATCATGGGAACGACGATCACACGGAAAACGGTCACGTAAAGTTATCCGTAGCTACACCTAAGATCGGCTGACATTACACATATATTCCCATCCATATTTGGAGTCACACGACCCGATTACAAATCAGGTGTGTAAACTCTATCGTGTTGCAATTTCGTGGCTTCGAAGAATCAGATAAATGTACTTCTGAGAAGCAGCTTGGTGACGAGGCATATACAGCTCATAATTTGCAGAGCATCGCTTTCGTAGTATATGGTGTCTGTCGTTTTGGTTGATTTATATGTAAGTATTGTTGATGTACAACCTTCCTTACTGGGCTTCAGCTCATGAGCCTACTTTCTGTTTTCCATCCATAGAAATTGTCGTGAACCCCTACCTTCGGAGAACCTCTGTCCCCTGGTGCTTCCATAGCGTGCACACTACACTGTGACCGCAGCTTTCAATGAGCTTCTTTGGGAGCCTGCCTTCACTAGGGGCACATCACATTTTGGCCGTAAGGAAATAGACGTTTCGCTAATTACCAACCATATTGCTGACTGTAAGCGTCACATTACTACGCATGAACAAATGTATCCTAATAGACTTACACAGCAGTACAAAGATATTTTTGCACTCGTATGCCTCGGTCTAGTGCAAATACGTACAGTGAAAAAATGGTTCAATAAACAATGGTGTTCATGCTATCCTTGCTCTCTATCCTTATTTGAAGTGGTGCCCGTTAATTCAACGGACAGGGGAGCTCGTCGTCCACGATGTAGTGCGAATAAGATATGGAAAAATGAGTGCCAAGTCCAACTTTTAGTTTCCTAACGCACTTTCCCTGCCCGGTAATCCTAAACCATAGAGGAATGCATGAAGATGGTCGTCCTAACAACAGATACACTTGTAAGTCCTACCGAGTGTCATTCAAATTGTGTTGAGTGAGTTTATTTACTTACAAATGCTTCGTGACCTCATTTTAGAAAAACATTTTTGGCAAAGCTGATAAGATTGAATTTTGTCGGGTGGTTAAATACACTATCTTCTGTTGATATTTTTTAGATCTTGGACTGCAGAATGTATGGTGCTTAGAGCACAGGCCGGCCACATACCGATTGGCTGTATGTATTGGCTGTGCCAATACATACACCACATAGGATCTCATAATTATTTTGTATGGGACCGTGAAACCATTTTCGAAGCTCTGATAACTTTTTTGTCTCCGTCGATCGAAAAAACTGTTTATAACGCAGGAGCAGGACAGCAGACGGTCTGCATGTGCGAAGATTCGAATACGGGTCGTTCAAGTTGAACTTGCGTAGGCCTCAGCTACAGACAGTATGGTTGACAGTCTACACAGTAGAATCCTTGGCTGTGCGACGGATTCCACGGTGTTTCTGTTGGAACCGAGTTAGTATGTTAGCTCATGTAAGTGAAATTACGGTGAAAACAAAACAGTATAAAAAGGTAGCAGAAGACTGAAGAGTTCCCTGAGAGCCGTTAGACGATTAATGGGAACCAGGGGAACAGCTACAAATAAAGGTAAATACACCGAGCAGACAGCATGAAGTGCGGACGGATGGCGGTCAGTAGGCTCGTACTACGTCGCGAAACGTCACAGTCCCAACGTTACAGGCCGCTTGCCAACAAGTCTCAAGGTGTGCGCGCAGTGCGCAACAGTCGTTGATATAAAGAGACGGATCAGCAGGGAACCAGATGCAGAGTGGAACTAACTGAGAGAGATGCTTGGTATGGCGAGCTTGGACCCATCGAGTGACCTTGGTCAAGTGGCTGGCGGTCAATTGGGTAACCGGTTGAAATGCCATCGTTATTGTCTACCTATGATAAAAGGATAGACCAATTTCCTCTTGAGAGGACACTCAGTTATGACAGCGACAGACATGGTAGGCTGGCATCAGTTTTCGAAACGGTCTGTCACATCTAACGAAGCCGATGGATACCCGCGTACGACTGGTATTGCCCCATACGGTTTGTGCTGAGCTGCATATGCATCCATATGAACGGCCCCAATCCGATGTAAGCCTGAAGGAGTAAGATCGAAAGGTGAACATGCGAGGACAGTTATAAACCTATCAACCCATAATTAACGATTCAAGTGGGTATGACCCAGCCGCTAATCCGCACAGGGCATGCAAGGAGTAATCTCTTAAACCCCACAACTCACGAAACATATCCTAGGCATACATGTATGGCTAGCTGGTGCTAGCAACCATTCGGCTGTACAAGGATGGTCAGACAGCCATCTTCAGCAGAGCTGCACGGTTAACACTCCATTATGTCCGAGTTGTTAATGCAGGATACAGAAAATACACATAATTAGAAAAAACAGCAAACATTAAATAACAATTCAAATAACACAGTAGAACATAACACAGCATATACAAAATATATTTGAAAACACAATGGAAAACGACTTTCAGTGTGGCAATCAAACCACTCCCTTTCTGTCGGAAGTCAAATAATGTCTCCTCACATTAGGGTGGTGGACACATCTAAACAGTTGGTACCCGCGACAAAATTGCTAAACCACTATATTTTAAGCACAGTTTCTGTCACTGTCACACGGCAACATTGAGGCGTTCCAGTCTACTAAGCATAGCAGCAAAATAACTGCCTAAAAAAATTCCAGCAGTTGAGGGCGCCGGTTTACTGAATCTGACTGTGTTGCCAATCTCTTTTCCACTCTCCTCCATCACCGAGAGAGAGACTCAGATATCTTACTACGGAATGTAGAAGAACAAAGTTAGCTACAGCCAGGATACCTCTGCTTAGTTCCGGAAATGGATTGAATAGTTCTGTGTAACCTGGTACCGAGTAGCCCCAATCCTAGCTTCTGAAGAAGCGTAAGATGGATCCAATCGCCTATTCATCTGCTTATTCCGTTTTTTGTTCATCTTTGGCTATGCCCACAACCAGGATGTGTCGTTACAATTCAGTCATATTTTCGATCCCCAATCATTCGGTTGGAACCGCCACTTTTGTTGATGTCATCAAGACAGTGAGGGAACACATTTTCTGGGTATGACCACCTCACCAAACTAACTATGGTTTGTGACCAAATGCTTATTTAAACAATTTTGGATAAGTAGAGGTAAGCTTGGAAGCTTACCCCTTACGTTTTGAGGGAATGATTACATAACTGTGGACCTGTTAGAGCAAAACGATCATATTCAGTTGACGCGATCGACAACAACCTTAGGAAGCGGAAAGGAGATAGTATGACTCAGAGAAAGCTTGTTTACTGCTGTGTACATCCACTGCAGTCACACGTATCCTAATTTGGGGCATCCAGATACCTGCCGATTCCTCCGACTTACTTTACTACAGGCTGAGGTAATTCAGTCCAACTATGGCGGATTGCATACACCCACACCGTTTTGTTGAAAACATTATGCGTGGAATGGGGTCAGTCGATTGGTATCGGGTGTTCGAGAACCAGAGGAAAATGTCATGACTGAAGTATTAGTGTAAAATGCCTCACAGAAACTCCAGATTGCCGAAAGATTAACACCAGAATAACGAGAATATATTGTAGATTGACGCATCCGGTGAGCGCTTCGCCGCAACAAAATGTGGGAGACCTGAAAGTTGTGTAACTATTATGGTTCCGATAGACCCAAGTTTTCAGAATGAAACTTGAGTCTCATGAACAATGTAATATACCCTTTGGTCCAGACCAATCAATGACCTTTTGTTTAGTTCAGTTTATCACTGCTTGAGCTCGGTATTGCACCGTCTGTTTTTCGAATTATCAGAAAAATAAATGGCTGCGCAGGACTTTGTTTTACCATGCAGACCTTCAGGGGCGCCGGAACAGAAATACTGCTGTGTCAAAGCACAAGCAAAAACTTTTACTTCTATTTCCTGGTCAATTCCTAGCTGAAATCTGGTCGTCTTGGTCAAAAATCATCCAAGCAGAGATTAAAAAGTCATACAATCGCTCTCCTTATGTTATGAACCCCGAAAACCCGAGAGAAATGTATCGCGCTGGATAGCTCATTGTATTAGAGGGTAGTAAATAGTCTGAAAATTGCGAGTACCATGCATAACTCGCGATTTCACGAGAGTTACCAAAAGAACGGTTGTTTGATTAAGGTATTATAGATAGAGGTAGGTTTCCTTTTCTGTTATAAACAAGTAAACGGCCATTATTCCATGGGGAGTAATTCACCATCAATAAGCTTATTAAAGGGTAAAATCGCCTTTATTAACACTGTACTGAGCTGTAGGTATCCTTTGAATAAGTTCGAATTCATCCTTGCTTCGATTTGTGCCCAATGATTGACTGACACGAAAACAG
Source organism: Opisthorchis felineus (assembly GCA_004794785.1). Taxonomy (NCBI): domain Eukaryota; kingdom Metazoa; phylum Platyhelminthes; class Trematoda; order Opisthorchiida; family Opisthorchiidae; genus Opisthorchis; species Opisthorchis felineus. Next base: position 34,638 of record SJOL01001760.1, on the reverse strand, counting down.
ACACCGATATCAGCAAAGCTTTACAGCCACACCATAGTGGTTAATTAATTCAGAAAGAGAAAATCCACGAGAAGATAAGCGGACTGAGAGTACTCAAAGTATACGAAACCGAATCCTCTTGAGTTAAACTGAGGGGCACAACCCATTCGTAGATTCTACCATGGTGGACACAAGTGTTTTAGTTCACCAGGCGCAACAACGTACATTCAATTCTCTTCCCTCGTTTGGGGGTTCCTGCTTGTTGATCAATCATTCTGAGGATTGTTGCGAGCCGTTGCCGTTTCTGTGCGATTACTTCGGGGGTCCTTTTCAAGGCACTGCCGGAGTCAAAAAACGCCGTGGAAGTGTCGGCTGCTGTGAACGAGTTAATTGAGTTAAACTTGTGCTCACATGCGTACATTTATGCAGGCTACACCGATTGTATTGTAGTGGTGATATATTCACCGTGGCGATTAACTGAACGAACGCGTACTACTAAGCTTACTAAAGAGGTCCCCTCGGCACGAGCGCACGACACTAAGCACCTGGGTGCAATAGACAGGAAAAGGAAGCAACCAAATTTCCAACTTCACTTCATGTGTAAGAACCTGAGAATTTCAACGAAAATCCCAAACTACGGATTTGATTAAGCCCAGCTTCAAACTACATAATAAATAACATGGTAATCCAGCAACTTCCAAGCTTCCATGTTTGTATGAGAATTTCAGACAGGTAGCTTAGCCGATTGTGACGGCCAGGTGGAGTAGCCTCCACACTCAAAGAAACAAATCGAGCAAACTCTGATGTTCGTTGATAAGAACATGAAATTCAACAGGATAACTTACAGAGATAAGCAATGTGGTTTCTAAAACACAGGCCATCAGTAAACCTTCAGCATATCATTAGATATAATCGGCGTCCACGTATGGAATTTGTCTGCAGCCATCCAAATTAGTGCGGATACATGCTATTTGAAAAATTCAATAGTCGCCCGATCACTTCGGGAGGATTAAAGTCCACCCTATGCGAGAGGAGGTCCACTCTTCGGGAAGAAGCGAACTAATCAACCGTTCAGCTTTCTACCTAATACACAAATTAGGAACCTTTGCTTAAAAAGTTCACAACAGTCTACTTATCCTTTACTTAGCCTCTTATGGCGAAGTAAATCTTCTACATATAAAAGCAGTGTAACTGTATTGCAAATCTTTGGGTGACACTGCAGCAGTCGTTGTTAAAATTATTTGGTATCCTCCCGGTCAGTTTTACTTTCTCCTGAGAGTTCTACGGAATTTAAATGACCGCCTAGCAAAAATATATCACTAGACGGAAAACCTACCAAAGGTTGCTTGCTCCTTGAGCATCAGGCACATCAGAATCGGTTCTAAATATGTAGTCTTGAAGTTGACGTCCAATCCAACGGCAGGATCGCCGCGTTCAGTCCATTGACTGTTGACTTAATATTCTGAGTGCGTTTAGGCTGATAAACAATTAGGCCTGTAAGTACTCTCAGTTTACAATAATATTAATGAAATTGGAATTCTACTTAGGCATTTGCGTCCTGCAGCTCAACCCCACTTTCTATTTCAATCTGAGTTACCAACCTAATCGAGTAGCTCAAAGGGAACAGAGGGATCATGTGACACGAACGGTAATCGTGGGATCGAGAGGTCAAAGTTCAGATCGGAGAGGCCAGACTCAAATTTCAGCCGTCGCGGATCGATCAATGAGCCGGTCAGCAAGCGGGATCGATTCACGGCCAACTCACTGCGTACTGATGATGTCATCTGCAACCAAATTGACAAGCTCAGCGAACAGAACTACGAACATGGAGCACAATGATTAAGAAACTACGAATGTGATAAGTGGACTGAAGCTAAGAAGGCGCACAAATGTCAAAGAGCCTACGGAATCGATCAAACTGGAAAGCAACCGTTGACACGTTCAACAGCAGTGATATTAAGCATTTAAGTAGCTGTCACGAAGGATCAAAGTTGCTTTCTTCTAGCCCTGAGATTGACAAGACCAGTTGTGATTTTTAGGCCCATCAAACTCGCCAACTTAATTCACTGCCACTATTGAGTGTACTGCCGTGGATAGCATAACATGAGAAGGACCATGAACATGTTGCAAGTGAAAGCATGCGAAGCTCGCGGTCCCAGTCACTCGTACTTTCTGTTTAGAGTGCTGACACTCAACAAACCGACAGCCGTTCTGTTTAGTTGTTTTCGTTACATTTGTAATATCCCGGATTGCCAACTAGACACAAAATTACGTCATTTTATCGCGGTGTTAACGCCTAGACTTTACGCGTGCCGGTCACTGACGACAGACGCCTTTGTTAGCGTTGACAGGTGGCAATCACCTGAGCTATTTATGAAAGCATACGACAATGAGAGCCTGATCAAACCAGTTAGACAGTGCTGCATAACAGTGGCATCAACTTGGGCGTTGTTACCCCATTTCTAGTTTCTAAATATAAAAATCCCCCGTTCTCCTTATAAGTGCAAGCACACTGATGAAATGGTGATTAGCTGTGGCCATCAAGTGCCTGGAGCACATTTGTAATTAAAAAACTGAACTGAAACAAATTGTTAGCTGGTCAGCGCAATCCTTCCCCCCTCTGTCGAAAAACACCTGTTTTTTTACCAACTTCAGTCGACTTCGCAACTATCTGTTCGGTAGCTCTTAACCTCGCAGTTCTCAATGCCAGATGTTACACTCACCTTGGGTGGACTATACTCCCAGCCAACTAGATCACTGTTTGCATATTTTGGCCGCCTCCAAGCTATCCAGTAACATAGTTACCTATTCGAGTCTGAATTATGTCGGTGAAGTTTTTTTTACGGAGAAAGGTATAGCAGGCGCGCTCATATGGACAACGTTCTTTATCCGTCTATTCATTGTGACATCCGCCATTAAGACAAAGCAGGCCGGTTTTGTGCTTAGTCGTACCTATTATCTACTATTGGCCCAATGTTTTAAGCCCTTTGTCAGTCACAACTGCACACACCAGTCTACCATCCGGTTGTCATTTTTATCTCCGCATCAATCAGACAGATCAGCAGTTATAACACCAGACACGACCGTATCAATCAGCCCTACTGCCTTTCCCCCACATCCAAGCCATTTATAATGGAGTTCGAAGCCTAGCCTTGCGCGATGTGGGACTGAGAACTCTCTATTTATTCATTTCTACCCCAAAGGTACTCATTAGTTTGTCAGTTTCCGTTCTCTATTGCTGGGTACATTTTCCCCCGTCCTCTGCCTAGGGCTCCACAAGAAAGGCTACTGGTTTGCCGCCACACTGAGTAAACACCTACAAGTATGCAGGAATGTTGATAGACTCCGCAATAAGCCGGCACTTTGAGGCTCGTCCAAACTTAACCCAACGATTTCTTTCAGTTTCGCGCTCTGTCTACCACGTCTATCATCGGTAGATGTTCCAAGCACAAAACACCACTGGCTATTACTTCCACTTACGGGAACTCGGCGATTCCCTAACCGCGGCGTTTTTAAGTTACTCCCACTACCCTGCCTCTCACCTACATGCTTGAATTGCACCACGGTGGCTACTTCAAGCGGCTTTCCACTTGCAAAAATTAAAATTACTTTAGCATTTCCATGTGACACGGCTGCAAGTTTGTAAGTTGGGAACTCACACCAGAGTGTGCAAAGGCTTAATTCACTTGACTTGGAGTAAACTAAAGGCAATGAGGCACTGTGAATTGACTATGAATTTTAATTCAAGCTTTGCTGTATCACATGTATTACGTGCGTTATTCACCTGGCTGTCATACAAGTGAAACCAAGTTGCTGAAACTATGATCAGATGGAAATTCCACGCTCAGCGATGCGACCTCACGAACATCCAACTGTGGTACATTCTGCTCAGGCGAAAATGTCACCTACCATCGATTTTTACAACTCACAAGACCATACGAATGAAGTCTATGAAAATCACTCGAGAAAAAACAACTCTTCATACAGGTGACCGAGATTTAGGCGCTCATTCAGACGTCTAACATTTGTGCCATTAGTTTGACTCATACGAGTAGCGCATTTTACCTACCTGCCTTAGTACTAAAAACTGACCTCTGCGGTTTCGGGATACATAGACAACAAGTCAGAGTAACATACCAGGCCTACTCCGCAAATAAGAATTATCAACTGAGCATAGTTAGGCAATCACAAAAGAACGGTAATTTATTTTCCCAGAGTAGGTGTGCAACTCAAACCCCCGACTCGATATAAGTGCAGCTGCACCAACATTAGTAACAACACCTAGTAAAACAGCAGCACATCCGCGTGATTGACTCGCAGGGTACAGGTAGAAATCCTTTCCACAGTTTTGGGAGGAGTTGACGGTTTTTGTCCAAGCTACCTCCAGAACCGATGCTTGCCCGTTGCAAGAACACAGATACCGCATACTCGATAGATCGGATGAGCCACTGCATCTAACAAACGGGATACGGGAAATAACACGTCGTTAGAATTTTACATTATACCAAACCCGAACCATGCTAGTGTGCAAGGTAGACTCAATCCAACTAGCAGAGGTTTGCATGCACCGAAGTTTCGACAGGCCGCTTGTCAACTTGTATTAAGAGGAAACCTGCCAATAAAAATTGCCGGATACTTTACTCATCTACATTATGATGTAAGAAATGAAAAAAAGAGCTCATTAGATCCTTCATTACAGGATACGACGTTGCGAGGTAGAGTTGTTGATCTGACGGATTTTTCCGCACAGCTTGATTATCTGTTTGCTTCTTTGATAACTGTTCGAGATAGGTGCAAAATCATGGACTTAGAATTTACACAAGATGTATGCGATCTGGTACTTGTTACGCCAACTTTAAGAAATTCAACCTGGGCCAATTCTCAAGTAAATTGTGTCTCAATGTTCCGTTTCGAAAACCACTAGGCACTATCACATCACACCTAAAACACTATATCGTTTTTCCGCTCGATTTGTGTGAAGACGGTCCTCATGTGCCAAAAACTAGAACAACACCTCTCAGCAACATGATGGCATTCAAGCAATAAAAATACCAAAGATGTGGACACCAGACTGAATTGATGTTACCTAACCCGGGGCGTGCCGTTGTGCTGCAAACTTTTAAGAAAAATTGGCACGAAGGATATCACTGACAGTCGCAAAGCCTAGAAAGAGCCCATCCACTGACAATAACCTCGGCTTATGATTTCGATGGGTAACGCCAGCCCACAGTTGAGATGCGCCACCGTCCTTCTGTCGACACATATCTAGGCCTGCCAACGGAGCACAGAAAAGAATAATGCTAATCGAGCAGCATAAATGCGGTCTCATTTCTTGGTTAGACAATTGAAGATGGCAGAGCCACAGGCGCATAGCTGACTCGTCTATAACGAGACTTGTGTTCCGAATACCTCAGAATACGGAAAATTTGTTCGATTCCTCGCAAACTCGCGGGTTTACGGTAATGCAGTCAAAACCTGCATATTGTCTGAACAAGGGTACAGATGTGGAGCAACGAAGCGGTCATGCTGAACCTTTCGCAATATGAAAATGGTGGGGTGCGAGTTGTGTGCACGTTGTTGAGAGGAGCATTTTAGGGGTAAAGTATACCAAAAAGAAATGTCAATATCCAATTGAGAATGTCTTCACTGTCTAGTTAATAAACACGCGTTTGTGTAGAAAGTGCGGTGTGATCGTTGGACAAGCATTGTGCTAAATAATCAAACGAAGAAAACGAGAAAATAAACGTGTCATTCGGTAATCCGGGAAACCCCAAAAACAGATTAACAAAAGAATAAAGAAAATCTGTGTAGATGAGGAGACAGAGGCCAACTGGAAATGCTTCATCATTGTTCTTTGGAAACTCTAGACTTCTGTACATCTGCAAGCCATAAGAGTGACTGAATATGGTCTTCGGGTAAATCTGAAGGTAGAGTGCTTCGGTTTTGAGTATCATTCTTGTCGCCCTGAGAACTGGTTCCAGTACTTAGCCGAGATTTTTTGCAGAGTAGAATTAAGCGACTTCCCATCAGACCAGATGTGGTTTCAGCAACCAATCGAGGAACCGCCGCCACATAGGTAGGAGCACGCCCAAAATCGACCCGTTCGTTGACGCGTAGTAGACAACCGTCTGCTAGTAGCGTGCGAACGATCCGCAGTATGTTAATCGCATCATCTAACCCACGATGTTGTTGTCCAATGAATGATAGATTAAGATCACGTAACATAGTGTTAAGTGTGACACGATTACGTAATGGAAGTTTATAAAACACTCGGAAAGCTTTGCTCAAGTTAATCCAGACGGTAGCCCATGAAGGAAGTGGGATTCCGTCGAGTCGACACTGGATACGCATGAATTTGCCCATGTCCGCACTACAGTCACACACAACAGCACAGCGAACATTAGATAATCCGTGCTTATTGAACAGCCAATCCTCAATTCGTGCCAAAACGTGTGGGAACGGATGTGCATTGTCCACCTCATGTTGACTTATTTGTGTCAGGCTTGTGCAGAAGGCAGTCAAGTCCGGTCGCAATTTGGGTTTGCAATAGGCGTGGAATACTCCGATACACTTACGCGTCCGGGTATTATACAGCAAAATGGGAAATTCAATAATCTCGTGGGGATATTCGGGTGCAGATTGTCGGTGTTCTTGGAAATCACAAGTGGCCTCGAGATCGATTATTAATAGATAAGAGTAGAATGTATCTGGAGTAAGGACAACTGGCTTCGGGAGTTTCATAGTACGCGAACAACTGCTGTCCATCGACGCACAACTAGGGGCTTTATCTGGTGAACTTTGCCAGGCGGTTGGTTGTTCCTCAATCAGCTTGTCAGCCACATCACTGGACGTGAGAAGATCGCCAGTTTCATGAGGCAGCCTCAAACGACCAGCATCCATGGACTGTGCTTCACGTATGCGGCGAACGAATTCTTGCAAACGTCGCCTCAGTATTGCAAGTGAGCCGAGTTGATTGAGTCCATGATCATAAAGGCACTTTCGTAAAGAAGCCAAGTTCATACAATGAATTCGATGGTTGCAATGACTTAAGCGCTCCGACATGAATGAGGGCCACATCTCTGTCACCATAAAAACGCCAGGCGGAGAAAATGCAAGGGAAGAAGACGAGTACGGCAGTGATGCAGTTTCACTACCAACTCGAAGAGTTGGATCTAGTGACAACAACTTGCCATGTTTGTCCTCAACGGGACCTAAATAGACATCGTCGATAGAGGACCTGGCCAGTATTTCCTCTAAATTTGATAGTGGTATGTCTGACATAGAGCCCTGAGTGAAAGATGACGACAATGACTCTGCGAGTTCGTCGTGCGGCCGATCCGATGAACAACCTGTTGTTGACGCAGGTGTATTACTGCCCCTATCCAGAGGCACACTCGACATGTCAGTTATGGCACACTGTTCCATCTGATAGCGAAGTTCATCAGAAAAAACATAGCGGATATGGCGATCGTTTGTGCGCGACATTGGATGTGCTGCTGTGATGGGATAATTGTGATCGCTTGATGGGCAAGTCCGATGTGCAATTGTGGTGGTAGGTAGATAGGAAGTAGTCAAACCAAACGACTTGGATTCATCTGTTTGAGGAAAAACAGCTGATTGTGGATACTGTGCACGGTCGGATTGGACAAACTGCGTGAAATGTATAGACTGAGAACCTTGGGAGAAAACTGGCCCAAACTGATGCGAACTTCGGGGTTGAGCACTGACAGTTGACACAAATGTTGGACTGAAAACCAGTGTACCAGGAACCATAGACAGTACATCACCAGTATGCGTTACGGGAGGATGGTAAGCTCGCGTATCATGATCTGAAGCAGAGCAGATAACTGTACAGAGGGGATGAATATCGGATTCTACCTGGGGATAGGTTATGCACTGATCTGGGACACAAACGGAGTAATCGTGGGACTCAGATGAAGGACTGGTACCGCGAAAAGTCTTGGAATATGAGTTGCTATCAGTGGAATTGAAGGTAATTGTTGGTGAGATACCTGCGCGGTTAGCAAAGTTGGTCCCACCGACAGTAGGCCTAAGCGTGCATGAAGCACGGGAAAGAAGACAAACTGGCCCAGGAAGTCGTAATAAAGGACAGCATCTGAGATCGACTGTTGGAATCCATGGTGTGGAAGCAGATATTGAGGTCTGATGTAATAAATGAGATCCACGGGTAGCTTGACATTTGCACAGAGTTGTGTGAGTTCTGTTTGGCTCAACAATCTCAAGGGGGTTAACAGCAGCGTCGTTAGTTGGTTGTGTAACGAAATGCTCCGGGAGCAAACTCAGAGGGAACGCAGGCTGAAAGGAACGAGAACGGAGGAGTTATGGACGTCAGTAACAAATTGCTCTCTAACTGAAGGCAACACTGTGTGCAGGTTATTTCGTCTAACCCAGTGCTCCGATGAGCAGTGGATACCCTAACCAACCAATACTTGGTTAAAAAGGCACCTTAAATGAAATCCAGAAAGTGCAGAAATAGGGTGATTCTGAATTTAAAAAATATCAGCAGTAACAACGGATTTACGCAATGCACAAACGAAACAGCAGGCTTCGAGCAGGCGACATAGTGGGTGGAGAATGGATTAGATGGAACACAACAAGAGAGAGCAAGTAGTCACCACTGAGCAGAAAGGCCATCGAAAAGGATAGGTGATAAAACACTTTGAACGAAGTTGCTCAGCCCTGTGAACAAACCAGAGTCAATACATGCAACCCTGACTAGAGTCATTTTCCTGAATAGTGGACTTCAGAAACATGTGGCCAAATAAATCAAAGACAAAACGAACCTTTCATCCTAATCGTGGCAACAGAATCCAAGCGGTACTGTCTGTAACCCTCACTCAAAAATTACTCAACAGACTAATCACAAAATAGCGAACACTTCGAACTCCGTATCGTTTGAAGTAAAGTAGGCATTGACTTACGTTTGGAGGCTTCTCTTAACATGTAAGTCACCTTAGTCAGCGCCTTCAGCTAACCTATCCATAGGGTGACAACCGCGTCACCAATACACTGTACCTCTAATCTATCGAATAGTATGAGGAAACCCAAGCTACCCTTCTAAAATGAACTTTGCTCTCATTAATGTGGCCATTAACGTGTATATCGAAGTAGACAGAACGCGCATTAGTTAGGCTAACTTAAACAGTCGAAACGCGTGGAACACGAAACGTACGAACGGTCAGCATCCACCGCAGTTGTACAAAGTTCCTACAACCAGCCAACCTCGAGACCATAGACCACACTATATCCAGCTGTCGATGACGAGGATCAATCAACGATGACCGCTTCCTCTGTAACATGGCTGTAGATTCAGTCCGTCTATCGCCATCAAAAAGCAATAAGCCCTACGGCTATTCAAACAAGGAAGACAAAGAACTAGTGAAAATAAAGGGGGAAACCATTAGAACCCCAAGAAAAACTGTCATAATTGAAATAAATGCACCCCAGAATCGAAGGGACCCATCCAGTGCCCTTACAAACCTCACCTAACAGATGCCCGACGTACTACAACAAACCATAACCAGCTACGAGGTGATAAGCCTGGAGACAATAATTTATGTCTCATGTCCTTTAGATTGCCAAACTGTCGTAGTCTTTCCCCGAGGAAAAGCCCTTAGACAAAACATCTCCATCAAGGAGACAAGTCTGAAGGCGCAAGATTTTTCACTCTTTCTCCAGAAAAAAAAGAAACCCGTCAGAACCGTAATGGATGCACTAAAATGGAGTTGTTCCATGCCATCCACCAGATTTATTAGATGGCTATCGCTTTAAAGAGTTTATGTCGAAATCAAAGAGGATACGCCAACCTGCTGCACTAGTGGACTGTTTTTGAACTCCACGTGGCATTCGTGCTGTCAGTTTCTTTCCAGATTGTCTGATTGAGCGCTTAGAGGTGTAGGCACCTCAGAACGCCTGACATTGGCCAGCACTAGGTTCCCTCCCTTACCCACTCTTGTTCTCTTCTCACTCTAGCGCTTTAAATATAATTAGACGAACCTCATGGTTGTACGGCAGTGAAGCATCAGTGTCAACACTGATGTCACTGTCTTTGATGATGATGATGACACAGCACAATTCGATGGAATACTTAACTGCTAAAATGCCGAATTAAGAACAGAATGAAACAACGCACGATAACTCAGATTCCCGATAGTTATCTTTAGTTCCACTGTTCCCTAAGAATACGTCTTTGCAAAAAAGTGCCTAGTGGTTATCGTTCACATACGTCTAAATCAAAATCCATTCTCTTCGTGACTCAAGTGTGGGAGACTGACGAACAGCACACGGGTCATTTATGCGGACACATTGTCTTCAAATAACAAAACCATCACATCCGTATAACAGAAATGATCAGTGAAAACAACATGAGGGAATGTAAAACGAAATAACAATAAACATCAATCGTTAAAAGTACTCGTGCTTCATCATTGGGTATAAAATTTCAAGATGGGCCACCATCCGCCAATGAGGAAGATCCCATTTGGGGTACCTTATTTTGCTGGAAGGTCATTTCCTGGAATCTCGCTAACAAGAGAAGCTAATTTAAGACCTACTTATTAATACTATAAAGGTTTCCATTTTGGGTCACTAAATGTAGAGGTTGTGGTCCTGATTATTAGTGACCCGTTCAAATAGAAGAGACTTGAATTCACATTGTACTCGTTCTTTGGGGCGGAATTGTGCAAGATGAACGAATGCAATCCAAAGGTTATCCCACACGTAGTGGTTTGGTTCACCTTTTGATTGGAGCTTCAGAGCACGCACCAAGTTAATGAGATTTGACTACGTTTATTGAAACGCTGGATATGATAAGCGTTAGGACTCTCCATGAAAGTGGTGTGGGCTGTTCCATCAACTGCTTGACGGGGCGTGTCTCCAGTGCCCCGACGAATCAACACGGCTGATGTCTGTCGTTAAAATTCTTATGCTTGGTCTTCAGGTCATTTGTTGCTCACTATGTGCCTACCAGTTGGATCAAGCTACAGCGAACAGTGATCGTTTCAGGGACATTCAGAAGTATTGGACCGATTGCATGTAACCGGGACTCAACAATAACCAGTGCGACCTTACCCATTAAGTATCATAGGTCTGGTCGGCGCACTGAAACACCTCCTCGTGGGTAGCCCGAACGTCAGTCTGGGTGAGCTAAGAGTTCAGCAACTCCAGACAGGGTTAACCACCTTGTTTGGTTTCAATGTATTGGTTACCTTCGACAACGTACAATACGAATCATCTGGTGCCTCCGCACCAGTTCCAACCAGTACACAGGAGAGACTCGTGGGGCTCACGTGTGAGGAATGTGTCAAGTGCTGCAAATCGAAAGCTGGCTTGGTAGCCTACCGTCGGGTTCACGTTCATGAAAGTGTTGGTACGAACATGGTTGCCCAATTGGCCTGCGCTGATTGTTCCCGCCTTTTTCCCATGAAGATTGGCCTAAGTCAACAGCCCCGGTGCACACACCCCACCCAGCATAATGAAGATAAGCTAAGCCGAGTGGAGAATTCCGGAGTCTCCTGGTCCGGACAAGAGCCACAATCACTCTTGCGCCTGGTTAACAATTTATATCCGTCTTGTGACACGCAAACCGCGCTGCTCGCGAGATTGGAGCAGTATTTTCCTAGTCGATCGGCTATCAGCATCAAAACCAGGTTACGGGTGCTTACCTGGCAAGCTCAAAAGGACGAATCATCATCTGATGGCCCTGATCAAACCATCGGTCAAACAGCGGCCTACTCGTCAGAACCCGATGACTATAGCGTTTGGTTTAAACAAACCGTGGATTGCGCCATATCACTCTTAAAATCACATGCTGACAGTTGGCTTGCTGTTGTTGACCTTCTGGCACTTGCCCTAGGGTTGCAGTCTGGCATCATGACACCGGAGCAAGTGCTATCGCTTCTGGACCTCCACGCCTCCAAGACATTTCCACACACCTGGAAAACCGTATCCCGACGCCGTCGTCAGCTAGCCCATCGGGTGCCGGCCAACTGAAAGCAGATCCGCCGAACCAACTACGCTGCCATCCAGACCCTATACCACCAAAGACGGAAAGATGGAGTGTCTGCTGTGCTCGATGGGTCATGGAAGGATCTATACAAAGGTAACTGCGGCCTACCTGTGGACGTCGAGCATGTGGATGGCCGGCCAAGTCGCGCAGTGCTACCTTCCGTTTGGAGTTTGATCAAGCCAACTACAGGTGAGGAAGTCGACCGTACGATCCGTTTAACGGGCAATTCGTCTCCAGGTCTGGACAAGCTCACATCCAGGATGCTCCGCCGGTTGAATACCAACGCGCTCGCTGGGGATTTCAACTTACTCTTATTATCTGGGAGTTGTCCGCCGCATCCGTGTTGTGCTCGTATTACCCTAATTCTGAAGGTCCCAAATCCGACTTCACCGGACCAACTGAGTCCGATCTCCGTCTCATCCATTCTTGCCGGATGCTTCATAATGTGCTTGCTGATCGCTGGAGCCGTAGATTGCAACTTTCCTCACTCCAGTTTGCATTTCTACATCCAGACGGTTGTTTGGAAGCTACATCGCCGTTACATTCCCCGCTTCGTCACTATTCAGCTACTGCTTCTAACCTCAGTTTGGCGCTTGTTGATATCTCGAAAGCGTCCGATTTGGTTTCGCATGACACAGTCGTCACATCTGAGAAGAGTTTGGAGCACCGTCACCTCTAGTTCGATACATCGCACAGTCCTGAGAATGCTGTAGCAGTACTGCCCAGTTCCGAGGTTCGCTGTCACAGAGGTGTGAGGCAGGGAGATCCACCCGCCCCATTATTGTTCATTGTGGCCATGGATGAGGTTCTTGGATTGTCGATGCTGCAACTAGGATACCAGTTCCATGGCACCTTAGTGGATGGTTTTGCCTTCGCTCACTACTGGGTCGTGAGTGCAGAAAGTCAGGCTCGCCTAAAGAGAAGCTTGAAGTTGCTGCGGTCGAGTTGAAAAGAGCTGGTATGAAGATCAACGCGCGAAAGACGAAAGCGATTTGTGAGGACAGGAAACATCGGGCGACAGCGGTCTCAGTCGAATCATTCGCCTCGCGGAGGAACTCATCACTCCTCTGGGCCCGACAGACACCATGACACACTTGGAAATCTCCTTTACTTTCAAGGGGAAAGGAGTCTTTAACCACCGACAGAAGCTGCTCAAACTGCTCGAGGAGGTGACACGTGCCCCGTTGAAGCTGTATCAAAGAATGGACATCACAAAGAACTACCTGATACCGAGGCTCAGTCCACCAAAACACAGTCAAAGGTTGGACAATTACATCAGGCAATCTATTCGTATATGGCTACGTCTGCAGAAGGACACCCCGACCAGCTACATCCACGCCGGTAAACAACATGGCGGACTTGGTATCCCAAGTCTGAATGCAACCATCCCGATGCAGCGGACAGCGCGTATGGAAAAGCTTCCGTCTACCCAGTGCCGAGTACTACGCAATTTGGTCAACGATTCCGCACTTGGCAAGACTGTCCGGGATATCAGCCTTCGGATCCGAGTCCATGGTGCATGATTAAACACCAAGGAAGAGCTGGTGGCTGCTTGGGGTGATAGTCTGCACAACAGCGTTGACGGTCGCGGTTTACGAGAGTTGGTCGCTTCGCTTCCTTCGAATCGACGGCTTGTATTTCCAGAACTACTGCTTCCTCGGATATTTATCCGCGGTATCCAGCTCCGATGCAACCTGCTCAGAACGAGAGTTAGAAGCGCTCGGCGTGGTTATGGTGGCCAGACGATCTTCTGTCGTGGAAACTGTTGCCAATCGGAGAGTTTGGTGCATATTTTGCAGTTCTGCTGATGCTAGATGTGCTCGTCATAATCGCTTGCAAGGAAACTCGCGAAAAGTCCCCGTCGCCTAGGATACACCGTCTTCGAGGAGTTGAGAGCATCTAAGTCGACGTTCTTCATCAAGCCCGACCTAATTGCTGTTCGGAAGCGCCGAACAACTATGATGGACGTAAGCAGTCTCGGATGGGCGCGGAGTGACTGTGTGGAACGAGGAGAAGCAGAACTATGGTGCTGATGAATGTTCCCCAGCCATAATCTCAGCCCTACGTGCAATCTATTGCGATGTCGACTTTTTGGTCCACCAACTGATGATCATTTCTTATTGAGGGATCTGCTTTCTTCAATCCGCCAAGGCTGTTATTGGACTGAGACTACCTACGGTCACAGTCAGTGACTTGTGTTTGCTTGCCATTGTGGGCTCTCTGCGTACTATGACACTTATGCGTGGTACATGGCGTCGAGTGTACATTCTTGCCATTGACTCTCACAACAGACTCAGTATGATGGACACTGTGCATGATGTATCTTGACTGTGCTAGCGCTTCCGGCGCCTTGAAGGGCATCCAGCATTGTTTGTCCTTCTTTTGGTTGTTGGTCTTTACACGCGTGTTTCCATACCAAACATTCTTATATACGTTGGGGGTTCATCTTGTCTGACTGCAACTGTTGGTGGCACCACTTCGAATGGGACGCTTCTCTATTTTTATCTGACATTCTTCTGTAACCATTCCACATCCATCGCTTGCATTTACTTTCTATGCTTGTGACTATACTCCTGAAAAATAAACGATATCTATAGTGCCCAATAGCTGCCGTAGCAACCAATCCAACTTCTGTAGTTCTGACAATGGGAGACTGAGTTTAAACTGCAATTGCCTGTCTATTTAGTTTTGCTGATAGCATTCATGTGTGTAATCTTCACACTGAACGGTGATCGAAAAAAACATTCCGTGATATGTCTACAATCCGTACTGAAGAAGCCAGTAAGAAAAAGACCCAATGATGCAAACGGTGGTTTGACTGATTGAGAGCACTACTAAGCTTCCATCGGACAGATTCGAAAGATGATAGGGATTCACATGAATCAACACTTTAGGTGCGGGTACTGGATCCCGAGGATATTGTGAGCACTGCATGTTCCTTATGGCTACGGGTGAGAAGGTCACCTCTGTCGTTACCTGTGGTCCTTCTGACGAATACTCGACTCTTTTTACTAAAGCTGATAAATGATGTCATTTGAGAGTAGGATCGGAAGAAATCCCCTGTCGCGTGGACCAAAGACTCGCTGCAGTAGCCCGAGCTACTGATTGGTAAGCTTTAGAATGCAAGCACAAGTCCAGAAACAAATAAAACCACGGATGTATGCACATTAAACGTTTTGCATAACAAATAACACGTCCCATTTCTGTGCACTAAACGGAACACAGCTGGCAACTCATCACAGGTTTAACTGCCCTCAGTCAAAACTTTGGCGGATGCAGTCGACAACACATGTCTCTGCCGTTTGCAACAAATGAAATAGATGATCGAATTCACAAAGGTAGCACAAGAATGTCCCAGAGAACAACCATGGAACTAATGACGCGCAATCCTCTTTCCAATTTATTCTTCACCGATCAAAATACCGTCGTAGCTACAACCAGTGCACAATATACACACGGTTTACACGCCACAAAGAAAATTTTGAACAACAGTCTGAAAGAAAATCGTCCCAGACAAGCTGAATGAATCGAAAATGGTGCCCGTTCCTTAAAGATCGCTCGTTTTGATTTTATCATCATCACCAGAGACAGCAACATCAGTGCTGACACCGATGCTTCACTCCCGTACAACCCCAAAGTTTATCTAATCATATTCGAAGCATTAGAAGGCAAATAAGAGAAAAACGGTGGGTGAGGGAGGGGAACTGAAGCTGGGCTATCGCAAGCATTCTGAGGTGCATACACCTCCAAGCGTTCGATCAGACAATCTGGAAAGGTATTGACAGCACGAACGCCACTGACATCAAGCAGCTGACATTTCTTGCAATGTCTTCATCCAAACACAGGCGGGGTGACGGGCACCCCATCCTGGGAGGCGTGCAACACCAACAACACAAAAACTCTTCGTGACCTCTTTCATACCCTTCTGCCAAGTCATACGTTGTCCACCTCGAGGTTTGCGCCGTTCTGAAGGAGGCACGGAGAACAACACTCGTCTCAGTAGACGGTTTCCGCATACATCGCACATGGCCGAGTAGTTGTACTAGATGGTGGTGGATGTTTTCCGCGGTTGAAGTGCTTGCGGCAGTACCAAATACCCGTTTTCTAATCACCTCGTTACTAATCCGCTAACGCCATCCAAAACCAGCAATGCTTCTGAGGCATCGGTGGTCGATAACCTGAAGATGCTTCACATCACCTGTCCGCAGAGGCATCTCGCAGACATACAGCAACAGCACTTACTGTAGCCTGGTGCACACGACCGTTATGACAGACTGATATGCCTTTTTGACGCCACAAGAGACGCACATTAGCAAAACGTGATTTTGGCATCTCAGATTCTTGTACTGTCTTCATCAGGCACATTTCCGTCAAAGCTAATACAACTACCGCGGTATGTAAAGTTCTCCACAACTTCCAGTGGTTCTACTTGAACCGTAACGGGTATGCTCAGAGACCGTACGCTCTGAAGCATGACTTTGCACTCCGAAGGTAAGGCGCATGCCGAAAGATGGTATGACGGTGGTCAGTCTATTCAAAAGCTCTTGTGCTTCGCATTCGTCTTCAGAGATGAGGACGAATACGTCTGCGTACTTAAGATTGACAAGATTCTTAACAACAATTTGAACATCGAGGTTTTGAAGACCTTCTAGCGTTCGCCTAATTATTTCATCGACGACAAAAATGAAGAACGAAGAGGATGGACATCTTGTCGGACACCACTTTCAGTAGGGAAGCTTATAGAATATAGGGAACAGATAATGTTAACAAACTTCTAAAGCATACCCAGTTGAGTAAGCGTAGTTAATAGAACTGACCGATCGACAGAATCGAACGAACCCTTGAAGTCAACGAACCCCAAGATTGTCGGTCGACTGTACATATGCTGTTCATCTAACACCTGACGGGTTGTGAAGATGTGGTCAAAGTAGGCTTTACCCGGTCGAAATCCCACTTGATTCACGTGCCGAAGCGAGAACTCGTAGAATCACTGATACCAAAAGCAGTGTTACAAGGGGAGTCAAACCAACACGTCCATGGTTAACCAGTTCACCACAAGTAAACCTTTTGAAAATGGGCACTATCACCGACTCACTCCAGTTGTCTGGGACGGCCTCTCTCTCAGATAAACCCAAATAGGCTAGACGGGCACTGGCCGAACAACCCACCACCATCCTTGGACACAGCAAGTGGAAGGTCGTCAGGACCAGGAGCACGATGACGCTTGAGTAGAGATAAACACTCGGACACTTATGAGGTGGAAGGTGGCTCCATATTCACAATCCACCTTTTCAGTGAAAACTAGGATTCCGGACTGGAAGTAGCAGGTGGCCAAATGAATTGCTGTTCGAGGTACTGCGCCCGCGGTCCAAACTTTCTGCCTTGTTGGATAGCCGCGAGCCAATTTGGTTCCTAGCAGTTTCGCTGACAAGAGGCTTCCGAGGACCAGTAGAACGAATCAGGTGGAACAGCTTGCGGATACTTCCAGAATTTTTTGCGCCTTCCACTTCTTCGGCCCTTTGGGCCCATCAAGCTTCTTCATCTGCAGGGACACTCCGTTTTATCTGGCGTCCGATGATTTGTCCGGTGGAGTCGTGGTTGCGCCCAGAGGGGGTCTGTCGGTGGGCCTCCAGCGATGGCATGGTACTGTCAGATCCAATGTTTGGATGAAATTGGCTGGATTGTACTGCAAACAGAAGTTCCGGCTCTGAGTAGCACCGTGGAGATCGGTCCCAAGTAGCCGATAATATCCGACATCGGACCGTCCAGTAGGTGTTCGAGGAGCCGGTTCTGACAGTTTGTTTGATTTCTGGGTCCAACAGCTTCTCAGTAGCTAAGCGGAGTGTGAGCGTCTTGCGTAGACCTAAAAAGCACAATGAAAAGCAGTGGCGTACAATTGTTTGGTCGGAGTCCACGCTGGTATGCCAGCAGTAGCTGCAGACAGTGAATGAGCCTCGCCACAGGTAACTGACGGTGATGTGGTCTATTTGGATTCGAGACTGTTTAGTTGGTGAGCGCCACGTGTTCAGGCGATTTCCGCTATTACGGAAACTGGTATTGCAGAGGAACAGCCCGTGATCGGCACATAGACGATTCCCGTTGTCTGTACGTCTCCTGTCCAATACAAGACGACCACCCAATCGGGCCTCAGCAGTGCTTAGTCTACCTACCTGGGTGTCCATTTCACCAGCAAACACAACGATATCTGAGCTTTTAGCCTGTTGTAAAAGAGCACCTAGAGCATCACAGAAACTGTCTTTGGCGGATTCAGAGCTATAATCGATTGGGGCGTAAGCAAACGCAATAAGCAGAGCGTGATGGACCGCACTTTCTACAGATTCCCTCACAGGCGTTGCCAAACGAACCGCACGAAGGCGACTGTCAACGGGAATTCAATCAAGTAGAGACACTTCCACTCGGTTGCTCAATACGATACCCACCCCGACATAACAAGCAGCAGCGGCCCCTGCATCACCAGAGGTGCACAGCCGGAACCTGGAAGAAAGCGAGGGGGCAGTCAGTTCAGTTGCAGTACTTGCATCCTGTATCCCTGTTTCTGACAGACAGTACACACCAATGCAGAGGGAATCCAGCGTACGAGCAAGAGCCACTTTTCGTTCTGCTTGCTTCAGTGTGCGAACATTAAAACGGACTTCGAATTGTTTAAAGTTCTAACTGAAGTCGGACGTGCAGAAGCTGCACGTGAGTGCGACGCATGGAGAGCAAAACGGTCAGTTTTAGTGCTGGGACCTGCGGAGAGAGCATTCGAATTTGGGTATGGGTGGGGTAGAAGAGGGAAAACGTGAAAATGTAAGAAGAAAGGCGTCAGCAGTAGCATGTTTTCGCTTACCTGCTTTCCTGTATGCAGCAAGGCGACCCGGCTGGCGACACCACGCGACGGCCGATGTTAGTTGTAAGTGTAGTGATTGTACGTGAGCTCAGGTACTGCCAATGCGCCGATGCCTAGGCAGGAGGACGATTAGGGCCCTCGACCAAAGCCTTTGGCTCCAAAGCCTGACCACAATGCAATGGTGTTTGGCGGAAAATGCAAGTGCATTACCATTTTTATAGAACAAGTCGCCAGACATGTTCTAACCTCCAACCTGGAGGGCAGGGAGATTGTGTTGGTTAGACATCTAGCCGTTGACCAACCTGGTATTGGAGACTCTGAGTGTCGCGCGGCCACCAATGTGTATAGCCCAATGGGTCACGGAGTCACACAAACCGTCACATCACGGTAAGGTCGTCTCTGCGTGACGGCACTCACATGATCAACAGCTCACCCCGTTATACCAAGACTCAGTTATTATTCGTCAGAACAGGGTGACCTGGATACAGAAAATAGGATTTCTACCCAGAAGCGGTTTTACAGATTATATTACGTTAAATGTTTGGGCAACGGCACACACACGGGCGACCTACTACATGGGCAGGGCTTCCCTTCAGGGGTGAACTCCACTCCACAGACAGGTCTTGTAAGGCTGGAATGTCACATGAATTCACCATACTGTTAGCAGACGTCATCCCTGAGGTACTCTCACGGCACTCGGCGGCACTAAATGACTGACACAATGTAAGAGTTCTGTATGCCACAGGGTATGGGACAAGACTGAGGAGAACTGAGTTTGGATGATTAAGATGGTGAAAAGTGACGTATACGCCAACTTTCCAGTTTGAGGGAGAGACTGTCTCAGACATCTGGAGTGAGTTAACAAACGGGCCCCCAGTGAACGTGGCAATTACAGGAGGATCAGCTTGACTTCAGCTGTAACGGGACTCCTAGCGACACTTGTCCGTTATGGCCCGTGATGCATTAACCCTAAAGCAGAATGCCGGACTCCGGTATGATAGAGATTGCGCTGACGTCTTCATACTCCGTCAGGTGCTAGAACAAGGTCAAACGTAATCCTGTATTTCGGCCCGCATTTGGTTCTATTAAGCAGTCTGTTCTGTTTAACACACTCGGTCGGTATGCAAGCTTCGGAAGATTATATTACTATAAGTTCTTTTTGTGAGAAAACCGCGGAACTCTATAAAAGATTTCGCGCAGCAGAGGTTCTTCAAAACAACAGTGCTCAAATAACTGTTGAATAAGAAAACTGTCGACCTAGAATACGTCAGCGGCATTCTTCTCATCTTAGAAAAAGAAAACGCGCTAGCGTTTTTGGATGAATTGATCACGGCTAGCCCGACGAAAGCTGCCACCTTGACGTGGTGGTCGGGCTTGAGTGCCGCAATTATCCCGCGGGGTACATTGGCTGGAACTTCGTTCCACAAGGTGCAACCATGTCAGGAAATGCCAAAGGGAAGCAGTCAGACCAAGAGCAGCGAGACCCCGTACTACAAGTAATCGTAATACGAGGGGATCTGCGAAAGGAGTGTGAAGGCAGTAGGGCGTTTCCCCCAAGCGAGCAGCTTGTCCATACTTATGGAAGCAGCGATGCTGTCTTCCCTCAAAGAAGGGCGGGTTAGAAAAGGTCGGCCTCAAAAACAGCACACTCCGATCACCTGACGGTTTACCGTCACCACCGGCGCATTATTCAATACGGTCGAAATACTTTTAAAACCAAAGAGTCTGGTGCTGTTCAAAAGGCACCTGCTATGCGCAGCTGCACTAGGAGTGAGACAGTATTGCCTTATTCCCTGCACCCTCGGGCCACGCCGACCCACTACAGCCAATTGGGTCAGACTATTGAGTCACTGACTCCGGGAAGGGTCCCCCAAGAAAACCCTAACAACCGCCGTCTCGCGGTCCAGACACTTGAGTCAGAGGCTAGGGGCAGGGTACCCGAACAAAACTCTACATATTCTCACTGCCTTGTGGGTCAAACTTTTGAGTCAAAGGCTCAAAGTAGGGTGCCTCAACCAAACCTCCTTCCTCGACCTGGGCAACCTTGCAACCTGTCCTTGCAGCTCTTCGCTGACCGGCTTTCTCCCACACTCCCTCCCCACCCATTGTACAATACAGTGCAATCAACCCACTGTCAGTGTTCCGTGTTTCAACCGTCGCCCAGAAAAATACACCAAAATAAACACTTACTAACCTCGAAAGATATGATCCACGTTGCAGCCTCACGTCCGCCCTGGGCCGAATTGAACAACGGACCTGAAACCTTGTTTTCCCTCTCAGTCGATGTATGTTGTGTCTACGAAACACGCATACAAGACTCCACTTCGGTCGTGCTCCTCAAGCCGCTTTGGACGAACCCAGATGTTCCACATTTCACTCTTCGGGCATCCAGTGATTCTGACGCAATGGCCCGTGATATCTACGGTGTGGCAGTTGCACTCAGCCCCAAGGCTGAAAGCGCCTTACTGGACTGGATCCCAGTAAACAGTCGCCTTTGCGCTGTGCGGTTGTCTAGCTCAATTAAGATTAACGCAGGTCGATGCGGTAAACGGTGTTTGTTTGTCGTATCAGCATACGCCCCAACAGATAGCAGTTCTGATACTGAGAAGGACCAGTTTTATCAAGATCTGTCACGACTGCTTCGGTCGGCAAGAAGGACGGATATAGTCATCCTGGCGGGTGATATGAATGCCCAAGTTGGACGACTAAGTCCGGAAGAAGCACAGTTGGGTGGTAGATTCGGAGTCGATGATGAGCGTACGGATATGGGAAGCGGCTTCTTCAGTTGTGTGCAGATCATCGTCTGTTCCTGGCCAGTACGAACTTCCAACACAGACGCTCACACCGAGTTACTTGGAGGTCACCTACCACAAGACAGTCGTGGACTCAATTGGACCATGTGGCTATCAGTTACCGATGGAGAGCTTCAGTTAAGGATTGTCGTTCCTTCTGGGGTACGCAACTTGACTCTGATCACG
>SJOL01001753.1:73103-115890 GCA_004794785.1 Opisthorchis felineus | reverse complement strand
CGGGATTTGCAAATGCATTATCATTTCTACGGAACAAGTCGCCACATATTCCAACCCTCAACCTGGAGGACCAGAGGACTGTGTTTGTCAGACCTCTAACCATTGACCAACCTGGTACGAGAGACTCTGTGAGTGTCGCGGGACACCCCCCAGAATAGCTCAAGGGGTCGCTGAGGTGCGCAAACCGTCACACCACGGTGAGGTCCAGTCTCTTCGTGATGGTTCACCTAACTCGTTCAACAGGTCCTGGGAAGCCTCTTGTCAGTAGAACCGAGGTCACAATAGATCTCATATCCACTGGATAGAATACTTCGTTCAAAGATTCAGTTGGCCACCTGCTACCTCCAATCCAGGCTGTCGGCCTTTGACCGAAACGTGAACTAAATATGGGCCTCCACCTTCAGAAGTGTCCGGGTGTGTATCCCTATCCAAGTGCCGTGTCTTTTGACCCGACGCCCTGCCTTCTGTCCTGTTCAAGAAGAGCCAATGCATACCCAACCAATTTCGACCAGGTAGAGGGCTGCATCGACCACATCTTCACGGGTCCAGCTATGTTTGATTTGACTAATCGTGAGTCACCGTGGGAAATCTTACTAGCTGACGACGTCCTCTAGAAGCTAGTTAACCTCATTGAGGACTACTACTTACCAATGAAAGCTCGGGTCGGGTTATACGGCGAGAAGACCACAGAGTTAGACGTTGAGTCTGGTGAACGACAAGGCTGGGCACCTTCGCCGATGCTCTTTAACTCTGCACTCGATTCGCCACTCGAACAGGCATTGGAGGGATGTTCTGGCCTCCAGTTATGTTCCCAAAGCTGTGTAATAATTATACTCGCTCAGTTGTAACATCCTTTCGGTGTCCGACTACCATGCCACTCGAAGGAAGCACGAGGGCCTGAGATCTTCTCAGGTCGACCATGCTTAAACAGCAGCAGTCGGGATGCCGAGGTTGGGCTCGAACCAAGAACCTTCCGGTCAGTAGGTTCGCGCCTTAATCACAGGTTTCTTGGGTAATGTGGACGGTTGACTTGGACTATGCTGATGGTATCGTTCTCTTGGATGACGACTTGGAAGAATTACAACGTGTGCTGGATAATCCGAGCAGCAAAAGAAGGATTGGAACACAATAATCGAAGATGAAGTTCTTCACCCCTAGAGATTCGCCTATCCAGCCTCAACATAGGAGGCAAAATAATCCAACAGGTTGCTGACTTCAAATACCACGGTTCTACCATCTTACTCAACTGCCAAGCTGAAAAAGTTTAACGGCGTACAGACAGTGCTCGGTAGGCCTCCATACAGCTTAACTCCGCTGTATAAAAAAAAATAATTTAAGCGCAAAATCCTAGGTCTTCAACAGAGCCATCCGTCCAGTCTTGATTTATGCTCGCGAAGAATGGCCTGTACGAGTGAAAGATGTTCGAAGGCTGGAGGTTTTTTACCACTGGTTTCTCCGATGCCTGGTAAAAATCCGCTATTTAGAGGAACTGTCCAATAATGAGGTCCGAAAATGTCATGACCTATCACGCCTATCTCAACTCTTGGGGTCAGCGATTATTTGGACACCTCTTGCACAAGGATTTGCCGAAGTCACCAAGCAAATCTTGGCCCGTACATCGTGTCAACGATAACATTGTTGCTCCAGAGGACAACTGAAAATCTGCCTGACATGAAGCAGCTCGGCCCCCACTTGATCTACGGAGCTCCTCACTGAAGCCGACACCGGATCGTCAGATCTAGTACCCGATCGTCATGTCTGGACAGCGTGTATCCGAGACACATTGGGAGCCGATTAATGTTGTCTCAGGAGATGGTTGTCCGAAAGTAATAAAAAGTATCAATCCGGTCTTTACGTTGATGAAATTCCGGGCATATAGAAAGATCAGTCAGCTTTGGCACTCTTTCGGTGTGTAGCTATCATGTTACCCGAGGGAAGTACGTGGGATGAGATACTGCCAGGTTGCCCAGGCCCAAACAGGAGCAGCCGAAATGCAGAGGTTGGTTTCGAACCATGGACCTGGTCAGTAAGTTTGTGCCTTAACCACCGAGCTATCTCGACTTCTACAAGGAGTATGGATGTTCCCCTTCTCAGTCTCTATTCAATTCCGTCATCGATTAAATAATGGGGCCAGCGCTGAAGGGTTTTCAAAACCCCGTTTCTAGGGAGAATCTTATCTATCTGGAGTACGCAGATAGAATCGTCCCAATCTTTGAAGACGAAAGTCAAGAACAAACACTTTAATAAATCAACCACCATCATGCCATCTTTCTATGTGCACCCTGAATCCACTAATTGGAAGGTTAGGCTTCAGAATGTGCAGTCTTTGAACCTGCCCCTTGCAATTCAAGAAGCGCTGGAGGCTTTGGGGAATTTTGCATACCTTGCTAGTTGTATTAGCTCTGACCCCGACCTAAAGATGTCACCTTGACATAGTGGTCGGTCTTCTGTACTGCAATGATCCTGCGGGCTACACTGCATAGAACTCAGTTCCATAAGGTTCAAGCATGCCAGGAAGTCCAATAGGGAACAGCCCGACGAAGAGCATCGAGTCCCCGTACTGCGAGTAATCGTATTGCGAGGAAGTCTGGAAGTAAAGTCGTACCTTCCTCTGTGATAGGAGTGTGAAGGCAGTAAGGCGTTTCCCTCAGGCGACCAGCATGTCCACATTCATGGAAGCAACGATGCTGCCTTCCCCCGAGGAAGGACGGGTTAGAAAGGGTCGGCCCTAAAAACCGCACACTCCGATCGCCCAACGGTTTACCGTGGCCGCCAGCGCATTATTCCATACGGTTGAAATACTTTGAAAACCAAAGAGTCTGGTGCTGCTCGGAAGGCACCTGGTGTGCGCAGCTGCACTAGGAGTGAGACAGTAACCCCCTACTCCCTGCGCCCTCGGGCCAGGCCAGCCCCTTGCAGCCAAGCGGTTCTGACTATTGAGTCGTTGGCTCCGGGAAGGGTCCCCCAAGAAAACTCTAACAAACACTGTCTCGCAATTCAGGTTTTTGAGTCAGAGGCTAGGTGCAGGGTCCCCGAACAAAACCCTACATCCTCCCACTGCCTTGTGGGTCAGACCTTTGAGTTAAAGGCCCAAAGCGGGGTACCTCAACCAAACCCCCTTCTTCGGCCTGGGCAACCGGGGAATATCATTCGCCCCTGCAGCTCTTCGCTCATCGGCTTCTACCACACTCCCTCCCCACTCACCAAACAATGTAGTGCAATCAACCCATCTGCCAATCTCCTAGCCACTGTTCCGTGTAAAACCTTCGCCCAGAAAAACAAACCAAAATAATCACCTACTAACCTCAAAAGATCTGATCCACGTTGCAGCCTTCAATGTCCGTACTCTTTGTCAAGTTGGGCAACTGGCATCTCTTGCTGAAACCTTGCTTTCCCTCTCTGTCGATGTATGTTGTGTCTCCGGAACACACACACAAGACCCCACTTCGGTCGTACACCTCATGCCGATTAGAACGGGGTCAGATGTCCCACATTTCACTCTTCGGGTACCCGGTGATCCTGACGCAATGGCTCGTGGTATCTACCGTGTGGGATTTGCACTCAGCCCCAAGGATGAAAGCGCCTTACTGGACTGGATCCCAGTAAACAGTCGTCTTTGCGCTGTGCGCTTGCCTGGCTCAATTAAGATCAATCTAGGTCGATGCGGTAAATGGTGTTTATTTGTCGTATCAGCATACGCTCCAACAGACTGTTGTTCTGCGACCGAGAAGCACGTGTTTTATCAAGATCTGCCGCGACTGCTTCGGTCAACAAGGACGGATATAGTAATCCTGGCGAGTAATATGAATGCTTAAGTCGGACGAATAAGCACGGAAGAAGCACAGTTAGGTGATAGATTTGGAGTCCATGCTGAGTTTACTGATAATGGGGAACGACTTCTTCAGTTGTGTGCAGATCGTCCTCTGTTTCTGGCCAGCACGATCTCCCAACACAAACGCTCACATCGAGTTACTTGGAGGCCATCTACCACAAGGCAGCCATGGACTCAATTGGACCATGTGACTATCAGTTACCGATGGTATTCGGAAGAAATAACTCACCCTCGATGGATGAACTGATCACACTGCACAGATTGCGCTGGCTTGGCCACGTGCTGCGTATGCCAGTCGACCGGCTTTCTCGAAGGGTTCTTTTCGCACAACCACGTGAAGGGTGGAAAAGAGCCAGAGGCGGTCAAACAATGACTTGGCAGTGAAGTGTGAAAGCCGTTACCAGCAAACTCAGCTGCGCTGGTCATTGCCGTCTTCCTGGATGGGGACCCCGAGACAGACCACATCAATGATTAGAGACATTGTCAGTCATGGCCCAGTCGCACCCTCAATGGCGCTCGTGCATCCAAGCTATTGCCTTCAATGCATAGCTCCCTTCCCAATCCCCACACTTGACAGTCCACTGGCAGTGCTGTATTTACGCACCAATTTATCAGGTCCCGCCTCCAATGCGCAGCTACCTACCCCACCTCCCCAAATCATCGGTGAACGAAACTGTGGCAGCTACAACCACTGTACGACAAATACGCGGTTCTTACAGCTGACAGCGTCAATTAAAGATTGTCGTTCCTTCTGGTATATGTAGCTTGACTCTGATCATGTCACTGTGCGGGCCCGGTTATCACTTCGCTTTTCGTCAGCACTACGACATAGTAGAGCAGCTCCGTTAATCAACTTCGAAAAGTTTCAGTAGCTCAAGAGTATCGAGCTGATCTGTCTAGAAAGCTAATGGGAAGGCACAGTTATGTGGACGACGAAGATTGCTTGGAGGTTGAATGGAGGCGAGTTAAACAAGCTATGCTCTCGGATTTCAGAATTGTTTGTCCCGGCCATCGGACTCGGCTAAATGAACACTGGATATCTTCGAGATCAGCAGATTTTATTGCTGCCAGAAAGGCTATACCAGCAACTAGCGACTGTGATGGCGCACGCAGATCTCAAACACCGGATAATCAGGAGCTTGAAGAATGACAGAGAACGCTGGTAGCTTTCGAAGGCCCGGGAGTTGGAGAAGGCTTTCGCTGGAGGCAGCAATCGCACCCGGTTTAAACTGATTCGACCAACCGGTCAAAAGAAGAGAAGTGTCAGTGAAACAATGTGTGAAAAAGACGGAACGGCGGTTCAGTATCTCAATCGTCGTCTTGAGCGGTGGGCTGAGCACTTCAAAGAACAGTTCACCTGGTCTCCTTCAAGACAGCCGCTGGAAGAACCCAACGGGACTGAATGGAACATCGATACCAACGAACGACGTGGTAGATAACTTTGTTTATCTGGGTAGCTTTATAAGTTTCGGTGGACTGGTTGGAGGTGAGATTATTTCTCGATTCGGGAAAGTCAGGGCAGTTTTTACCAACCTCGGACACCCTATGGCGCGGACGTGACGTGCGTTTGTCTGTCAAGGGCAGAGTTCACACTGCGGCAGTGCGATCTATACTGCTTTATGGATCAGAGACGTGGCCTCTACGCGCAGAGGACTTGCGAAAGATGTATGTTTGCAGATCGGTGCCTCCGAAGCATTGATCAGGTCTGGTGGGAACATCGGATTAGTAATACTGAGGTACGCCAGATGGTCCTAGGAAGAAGGAGCTCTCCGGCAATAGATGAATTACTCACGCTTCATAGGTTACGCTGGTTAGGATATGTACTCCGCATGCCAGAAGACCGTCTGCCTCGCAGAACTCTCTTTGCCCATCCCTGTGCTGAGTGAAGGCGACTGAGAGGTGGACAGTGTGTGGCCTGGCAACGAAGTATGACAACATTAACCAGTAAGCTTAGTCGGGTCGACGCCTGCTACCTCTCTGGATTGGGACCCCGGGACTCAACTCATCAATGGTCAGTAACCGACAGAAATGGCCAAATGGCGCAGCCAGTAGCGCTCGTGCATCAAAGCTATCGCCTTCAATGCGTATCTACCCAGTTCTCGAACTAATTGAATATGCCATCGCCTCCAAAGTTTGACCGTATCTCCCGGACTCTCACACTTTCCGGTGATCGAAACTGTGGCAGCTGGAACCAATGTGCCCATGGTGCACGGTTTATAGCTGATAAATTGGTTGATTGGTTGATTAGCTCTGACGGAAGTGTGTCGGATGAAATCAATGCACTTATCTTGAAGGCCCGAATCCTTCATCGCTTGTGGCGTCAAAAAGGCATACCGTTAGGTTCGAAGGGCCGTTTATACAAGGCCACAGTGATGGCTGTGTTGCCAGACGGTATCTTCAGGCGGACGATCTGATGCGTCTTCAGGTTTTGGCAACACGTCTCAGAAGCACTGCTGATGTCGGATGGCGTTGGCCAATTCGTAACGAAGTAGTTAGAAGACAGTTCAGTTCAGTTCATTTCAGTTGATAAACTAAATTGAACTAGCAACGTTTAACAGACTTATTTGAGTTGGACCTGCGACCACGCGTGACCGCCGCCGTAAAGACCCTACGTTTCCCAAACGCCTCAACCCGCTGAACACTACAGTGCTACCAGATATGACTTTCAAAGATCCTCATTCAGACTAAATCAAATAAAACCGTGACTTGCCGCTGAATATCGGGCCAGTGTAATCTGCTCCGGCTTATTTATGGCTCAAGTGGTTAGAGCGCGAATTTACTGACCGGAAGGTCCGTTGTTCGAACCCGACCTCTGCCTCTCGACTTCCCCTGTCTAGGCTTGGGCAACCTGGAAGTATCCCAGCCCTCGTGCTTCCTTCGGGTGGCATGGCAGCTAGGCGCCGAAAAGGTGCTACAGCTAAAAGAATATATATATATATATATATATGGTCCGTGACCTCCGTCTATCCGAAGTGGTCTTGATTGGGTCGAAATCAAAATTTTACACAGACCATTCAACTGTGGCACATTTCGGTACATGGGTGCCGCGCAACTCGAGGGAAGCACTGGGAGTGAAACACCGCCAGGTTACCCAGGTCCAGACAGGAGCCTTAAAAAAAAGACTTGGATTCAGTGTATAGACCTTCCGGCCAATGGTTCCGCGCCCTAACCGTCCCATTTGTGCCATCTGCTGTTTCCATTTTTGTCTGTAAAAACGCAATAACACCCCCAGACATTCCGGAACGTTAAGCCCACAACGGTCCTAGAGTTGACCTTCCGTGACCACCACTGTACAGATCAAACTGACTATTGGCTGGAAAAAGCTATCCGTGTGTGTCTTGAGTGAGTCTTACGGGTGATGCCGCACACCACCTTTCGTAAACACTGGGTTACATCTCTTCGGCTTGACAATAATGGGCCACCAGTTGGGCATGCTCATGGCTTTAGATCTGCTCCATGCTGTTCAACCTCCGGTCTTACTCCCCGGTGTTTACTGGTCGCAGGACGTCCAGCTGACTACACATGTGACTCAGCGCACTCGGCGCCAAGTATTGTGCGCGGCTGTTCCCCGGTGCAGTTCGATGTCGCAAGCAATCTTGGAATGTATGCAGCCCATCTTGTCGTGTTGAACTGACCCAAACACCCCAAAAGCGTCTTAATTTTGACGTACGAATTGTGATCTTCCATAGAAATGGTGGGATTAGCTATCCAACACCCATAACAGTGCGAGTTTCGTTGGTTCTGGTCTCAGGGCCACCTTCAGACAACCCTTCTCTTTATGAGTTCATTTTCTTCCTAAAGTCGACAGTCAGTGAGAAATCATCTGTGAAATTACGAAGAATCAGTCGAATGAAAAGCGCCTCACTAGTCGCTCCTTCTTTCTCCTTCGAGCCCAATTTTCATTTTGCCGGACACACCGTTGACAGTTTTGCAACGGTCTATTGTTACAGACGCTGTGATAATGTTTGTCTACTGTCTGACGGAACCCCAAGTCTAGACGATCGTGCCTCCTCAAGTGAGCGATCTCCTGATGATATAGCTGTTGACACTCCTGAATTCCCATATCTTCCCAGATCATCGGCAAACAAAACTGGTAGCTACAACCGCTGCACAACATGCACGCGTTTTTTACGGCTGAAGGTGATGGTGATAATCGGTGTTCAGGAAACCGCTGAAATTCACTTGAGTCTCTCATTAACACCAACTTAATCTGCAAATTAGTGCTTATTGCCACCAGGAGGTCAGTTCTGGTATTCATTGATCAGTCTGGTTTAAGGGACTGTTGGCTGCATGTGGCCTTCTGGCACACTTCATTAGGTTTCGGAATTCATGTTCAGAATGAAGGTCGAAAGTCTGCAATGCAGATCACACGCATACAACTCACGGTTCTTAAGTGTTTCTGGGACTTATATTTGTGCTTGCCTTTGCAGCACGTGTACTGGAGCTGACGCTTCTTTCATGTGTTTCGGTCAATATGCATTGTTGCCTGACGGACTCGTGCCCTATTCCTTCCAAGTTGCTGGTCACACGAACTCCACCAGATCAGGCGCCGCCCGTGAGTTCTGGACCCAATTTATTTAAGTATTCTTTAATTTCATTCTTTGGTCTGTAACCTAAACCTTTTAAAATGACATTGTCACTGTTTCGTGTAGTTGATGTTGGACGTTTCTCAACCCTTCTTGCATCGTGCACTTCTTCCGATCTACCGTAAAATAATTAAAAAGGATGAGGTAATCATTTAGCCATAGCACCCTTTCGGTGCCTAGTTGCCATGTCAACAGAAGAAGGTACGAGGGCTGGGATACTGGCAGGTTGCCAAACCTAGACAGAAGCAGTCGGTATGCTGGGGTTGGGCTCGAACCACTTACCTTCCAGTCCGTAAGCTGGCGCCTTAACCACTAAGTTATATCGAGCTCTACCATAAAAAGTCAGTCTGCCTAAGTGTTCTGCTGAGCTGAACAAAGTGTCCCAAATAACTAAAAACTGCAGAAGTATGCTTTCATTTTCTGTTTTAATAATGTTTTGTAAGTGCATTCCAGAAGGAGAACAATTCTCCGTTATTTTCGGAATGTCAGGCGGCGGTAAACCTGTTAGAGTTTTCGGCTGATTTCGGAAGTCGTGAACACTTGCAACACAACTCATGTCACTCCCATCTTGAATTCCTTTTTCACCTCACTCTGTAACCGATTTCAAGAACCTGATCAAAGGTTACAAGGGTGCACATTTTGACAATGCGTATATAACCATCACAGTTACATTGTGATGAGAAAATATGAAGGACTGAAATCCCCGATTTGGTCATCGAAAACTCGCGTTGTCGAAATACCAGACGACAAATGACTAAGACTATTGAAATGCTGTCGAAGTGATGTGGTAACTGGGACCACTATACTGTAATGATCACGCTGATATCAACTTAAGTTTTCATAGGCTGATGGTGGCAGGTATCTCATGACGGATTTTCTTTTTACTAATCTGGACTAGTCTATTTTCTCAGACTTTTTGATCTCGTTTAATATCAACTTCGTCTTCTGAACTTGTTATCAAACAGGACGACACCGGACCCATTGTTCGTTTGAACTACAACCAGATCTTTGCCCGCTCTCAGTTGCTTCAGTGCAAGCAGATGACGAGCAAGAGGTAGCCATCGCTGTATGGATATTCTACAGCTATAGTGATTGTCGATTCAAACCAGTTTTGAGCATGGTCGTACGTTAGTTTCAGTCGCGACAATTGGTTGAGGATTTATCGGTTACATTCGATATCGTGTTCAACACAGCAAACATCAAAGTTCTGGAATTCGCTGAGGCCCGTTTTATTCGTAAATGGAAGCTGGGCCTGTATAAACAAACAGCTTTTCATTTCGTTGGCACTCCCATGGTAAACTGTACAGGAAGCCTTTCACCAGGTAATTTTTCCTTCCTCAGTTTATTTAATACCGGAATCTGTAACACGTCTCATGAAACGGCGAAATAAATCTGAAATATCGTGCAGAACTGTGCTGTTACGTTCCAACATCAAAATTGCTCTATGAAGAACCAAGTTTCCATGATAAACATGATAAACCAGAACTTATTGTCACCGGTGGTCTTGGCCTCGTAAATGTCTTTGGGCCCAGTACCGACATAGCACACGCAGCGCCGTAGTGATTATAGTAGAAACACCGGCATCACACACTGTATTCGTGTGTTGACGTTTTAACATTCTAGAATTTGACTGTTAAACCCTATACGGGTTGAAACACCTGTTGCAGGGTAGGGACACGTGATCCAACATCCGCCATCCATAACACTAGGTTGGGTACTGAGCGGATAACACAAACATAAAGCAACGAAGATGTGTGTCGTATGTTTTGAACATAAGGTTAGTGGTTTGTGTCTTCAAATCCGGGACATCTATCTCCGAACCCCCGGACTAAAACAACTGGCATGGGTTCTCATTTTGATATAGTTCGATGGATAAACATCGTATTTCTTCCTTCCAACAAAGGTGCCTGTGCAATTCTATCTTACTTTTAGAACTTCTCGGGATATCCATCTCGTGATTATCTACCGTAAGCTTTAGATTGGTTCATATCCGAAAAGAGTGTGGGCTAACCTGGTAACCTAATATAGTGGTTGCGTTTCCTTATTAGAAAATGGTTACATGAATGTGTCTTCTCATGGAACGTTTACCTGTAGAAACCATTTTGCGATAAAATTAAAAGAAAATAATTTTAACTTAGATCTGAGGTTTGCCATCGATCTAGAACACGGAATCAAGTTGCAACCATGATAAAGCCCATTTCAAGGCACCTGAGTGTCGTTACTTTATCATCTTCAGCGTTCAGAACATCACTGCGAAAATACATATATAGAGCACACGCTGCGCTTTAAGGCCTATCCGGAAGGGAAGTGCTCATTGGAAAACCTGTCGAGCTTAAAGGGTACAATTACTTCTACTGTATTCTCTCGCTCGCTCCTACTAACCACTACTTGTGTTACAAGAATGTCACATTTCTTCAGCTTTCGTTTCAGTATGTTACGACCAGTTTAGTTGGTTTTGCTATATATGCTGATCCTAGCTGAATCACCTCCCTAGAGAAACGTACCGAGCCTGTGAGGCTGGACGTTGAATCAATGTGAAAATCTTATCAACTCGACATGTGTCAGCACACTAAATTCGAGATGAGAGATCTAATCAAATCACTGCTCCCGAGGTACAAAAGGTGCCTCGAGCTGCACCATGTCTTCAATTCAATGAGAACAAACCAGGAAATTATCAGGGTTTGACCGTGCGTCACATGCAACAAGGTGGCAACAATCTGTTAATTCCTATTCAACACAAAAGTAAAAGAGAGACTCCGTGTTTTCAGAGTCATTACCCACCTACCGTTTTAGCAATGAGATGGTTTTACAATTCCGTGCATCTACTGTTTTCGCATATGTAAATACAAAGGTCACTCATCCGCACGGAGATAGCATTGCAACTCATGAGCAATCTGGGTTGACCGAATTTCTTGTTCTAGATGGAGTTAGGACATCAGCTCAGCACATCAATAGCCGACAAGCTCATTTTTGGCCATCTGAACCGCAAAATAAATGAGGCAGAACGATTAATGTGGCCGTTACTATCACAACATGAATTTACCTGCAATTATTACGTTTTTCTTGTTTATTTGATCTGCACCAACTACATGCTTCGACTAGCGTCTCTGGAATGGTTGCACTTTACGCAAAATTAGGCTACTCTAGTTAAAGTTTCGACAATGTGTCAGGTAGTTCAATCTGGACTGTGTTTAATTCAGTTTTCGAATGGATGTACTTCGCCTGAACACAATTCACAGGCAAAAAGTGTCTGTTAGACGGTCCTACGTGAAAATAACCGCTTGGCTAGTATTGAATAAATCTGGCACATCAGTGAATTACCATGCAAATGAGACCGTGTACACAGATATTCAATGAAGTTTCTAAAACTTTGTGACATCCAGTTCAGAGCACTCCCGCACTTAGATTCTCGCATAACGTTATTTCCCCAGTACTTCATCGCCCGGGAATTCCAATAATCTACAAGTCGTTATGTCTAGATGGCCGTGGACAACGAGAAGCAGCGTTCTATCGAGAAGTCTACGACTCAGAAGCTCCTGAAACCTTACGACTACTGCGTAACTTTGTCCCTCAATATATTGGCGTATTCCACTGTCTCCATTTTCGTGGTGAGTACTCGTGCATTTGATTTGTCTGACCATGCACGTTCGTCCTCGTACTAAGTGACGTTCCTTCTCTCACCTTCCATAACTTTTATGGTGTCTCACGTATTATTGCTTGCATTCACCCGTCATCGATCTCACAGCTCAGTCTGATTGATTTGTTTCGCGTTACGACCACATTGCATAGCGCCGGACGGTTTACTTACAGGTAGGGAGGATTGTGGTTCAACTCCGTACAAAAAACCTTCCTCTGCTTTCATCTTGGTTTCCAAATTCAGGTGTTTGCAGGTGAAATACTTTGGAGTACCATAGCACGAGTGCCGTCCGAAACGGTCACATCGATCGTGTGCATTTGCAAACGAAAACCGTGACGGTCGCGATATTCATCCACTCCATCGTCAGGACCCTTTTTCGAGCCACTCAGTAAAATGAGTCACCTTTCGTTACTTTGTACTTCTCAATGGTTATGGCCTGAAGGGCATGGATTTGCAGGAGCTCCCTTACTTTTCGGTTGGTTTGGCTTTTTCACCAATAGGTGACAATTCTGGGCCCGATATTCGTTATTTCTTGCTACCAAAAGAAACGTTACCAAACATCTAATTGTCGCCTTGTATGGCACCGACTGATAGTCAGTAGTAAGAAAGCTCGTCTCCATCGACTACATTGGTATCCACACTCAATTGATGCTTCGAAAACTTGCAACCGTCCCTTCTCCAGAGCTTGGGATAGATGTGATAAATTTTCTCAACTTGTTTGCATGGTATTTTGATGCTATCTGCTACAAAGCTGTTTTGAGGGACTTTTCATCCCTGTTCAATTGATGTGTATAATCCAGCTGTGGACTGCAACCCTGCTCGCACTCATCTCAAACAGGTCACCTTTAACTGTAGCGTTTAACTTTCAGTATACCATGTTGTTCATATTACACAAGCATAACGGCTGTTTCTTCCGTTTACTATCGTACCCGGAAACTTCATCCAGTTTCCAACATACCTCAAGACAACATTCAATAAGCAGTCTAATAAACATAAAACAGCTGTTTCACTTTAGAACCATAACTCGCTATAACTCCCGTCCCGTTTCAGTTAGACTGTTTTGGTGTTATGCACTTATAGCTCTACGTACCGCATATCGGCCAAATGACAGTTCGGTTCGGTGTCGTAGCACCTGAATAGCGAAACAAGCGCAGATGACCACGAAAAATAGTTGGCCCCTTGGGTTTGTTTTACTGTTTCCAACTACATTTATTCTCCATTGGCACGACATGAGAATCATTCACACACCTGACTCACTAATCGGTTCAGTTTCCAAAAAGATATTGTGGGCTTTCGTGACGTCAGACACTGTTGTGGCGGAATTTGCGCGAGACACCTTCGTCGACCACCGACATATGCGCGTGTCTACCAGTGTAAGGAGGAAAGCCCTTTGCCTCGGAGTTATTTATTAGAAAAACGCCAACTAAACAGTTACAGACTATTGAACAGGAAAGTCAAACTCTCATTTGCACGTTGTTTTTTTAAAACTGAATATCCGTCTTCTTCTTGAACGCGTCTTCTTGAACTCTCCTGGATATTCATTGACTATCACACAATTGCAAGCGAAAACTGCAAAGCAGTTTCACAAATTCCGTAATAAATCCCACCTTCCATTAGATCAAGGCGGAGTTACGAAAACTCACATACTGCTCGCATGCCTCATCAGTAGTATCCACGGTTACACCAGGAGCATTGTTTCTAGATAGTGGCTGTAAGTACGGCAGTGAAGCGTCAGTGTCAACAGTGATGTTGCTCTCTTTGATGATGATGATGATGATGATGATGATGATGATGATGATGATGATGATGATGATGATGATGATGAGTGGCTGTAAACCGTTTGTATATCATGGATTACGAAACACTGGTATGAAGTACAGTCGTCACACTTAGGTGAACGCTTGACCACTCAAAAACTTTGAATGATGAAGACTTTCAAGTCTTAAGGGCAAGCAACTTTAGTGCCACTGCAATACAACGAAACAAAGATGCATGGACATGATTTTCGTCGACGAATTGATCTTCGATCTTATTCTTATATACCTCTCAAACTACATTATGATTATCTCCTTGAAATAATTCCAAGCGTACGGTTTGGTAATCATTGGATCCTCTGTGTCGATTGTGAAACAATAATCTGACTATTCGTCAGTGATCGAGTTCCCAGCGAATTCGATTGTTCAGTTAAATCAAGAAAACTATTGGAGGTTAAGGTATGTGCTTTTCAACAGCCTAGGGAGATATAATCTTTAGGTTCACACGGCATTCTGCTCAATCGGCTAAAATACTTTCATCATTCAATATGCCGAGACGGATGCCGACCCTTATGCAGCAATCAAGAGGAGATATATTCCCGAACCCTTAAATTAAGAGTTCTGTTCGTTCGTCCGAAATATAATTCACTGCAGCCGAAGGTTAAGCGATAGTTGCAGTGTGAAATTGAGAGGGCAGGCAGAATTGCTTTTTGTGCTTGAGCTTCGCACGTTCTAACGATCCGATATCCACTAGGATCCAACACTATTCCAGTCAGGACATAGCGTGGGATGAAGAAATGTTAGGAACCATTAGTGTGTCGACTCATAGAGTGACACGCCCTTGAATTTGCTGAAAGCCATTAACTTCCTATCTTGGTCTATTCTTAGCAAGAGGCGTATATGCCATAACTACCTGCTAGTCCGAAGCTACCAGGGGTAGTTAAAAATTCTTTGTCCACGTTATTAATTGGAAAGTTTCAACATGGACTAAACAGAGCTTTGGAGTTACTCTTGCACACTTTCCACAAAATGAAGCGACTTTCCTCGAAAGGGAGGCGGCAGTCGTCCATCACTTCCGTGAGATAGATTCGCATCTGAGCTCATTGGTTTCAACCTCATTAGATGTCAGTCGAAACAGATTGTTAATTCTGGCATTGGAACGATTTCGCAGAATCGCTCACCTGCCCACCAAGCTGGTGTGAACATGAGGTTATACCGGACTCCGTATACATCTATCGATTATGATGCTGAATCTCGTTACAACGAATTCGCCGGTTTTTTAGAGTATTCTCATTCGGTGCTTGTTGATGTTCAACAGTAGTGAGTCCGAACGTAAACTTCCACGACGTTATACCGCATTTATTGAGATCAACCGATCTTTCTTGTTCATCGAGACATTTCCCCACCATGGGGCACGTGAATTGTGGTTTCTATCCACTATCTCTAGACGTTTTCACCGTTTTATTATTGTTTTAATCGGTTTGTGTTTGGTTTGTTACAATTATGAATACCCCATTTATAAACCTATGTGGCACTTTGCATGGCTAGGTCGTACATGCATGCGTGGTAAATACTCCTATCCTTGTCTTGGCATAGTGTACAATGGCTGTTGGGCGTTCATTTCTCGCAACAACGTTTGACAGAATCGCTTATTGATGAAATGTTTTACATGATTCCTAGTGCGCTGCACAACAACGCATATGGATGAAAACAAATTCTAAATCTAAAGTGCATCGAGTCCGGTATGTTGTGTGAACTGTTAAAAAAGTGATGTCATCTTCGAAGTTTGGAGCTCTTTTATCAGATGCCGTCTCATGTGGCTCCGGATGCAGGTAGGGACCCACATTGAGGCTCGATTCACAGGAAGACTGCCCAATTGATGGAGGCTGTCCAGCCCTATTCGTGATATTTCTCAATTCGCACGTGCCTCCTAACGTCGACCGTTGAAGGTCGGTAGCACGGTTATTTCTGAGATCGTCACATTGAGCGTTGTCGGCCGCGTTTGACTTCGCCACACTTCGAACTTAAGTGGCCGATTATACTGGACATCCAAGTGCACCGTCTTTAGTGAGTTAGAATGACAATGATGTTATGAGTGCACGTTAGACATGTTTTTTTCACGCATTTATTCTGATTTATTCTGACTTGTAAAATAACTGCATCTCGCATTTCCTGTTAGATTGGATTCTGTTAATAGTTCCCAATTTTTCTGTGGTTTTCAGAG
Organism: Opisthorchis felineus; assembly: GCA_004794785.1. Classification (NCBI taxonomy): domain Eukaryota; kingdom Metazoa; phylum Platyhelminthes; class Trematoda; order Opisthorchiida; family Opisthorchiidae; genus Opisthorchis; species Opisthorchis felineus. The sequence continues at coordinate 99,857 of SJOL01001753.1, read as the reverse complement.
CTTTACCTTGGTTTATCTGATTTGTTCGCCTCACTCAGACGACCTAATATATGTGATTTCAAGCTGGGCACCGTGAGCTACGGTCCAAACGCAACACAGCCCAAAATTACACATGAAGAGTCGAAGTATATCTGGCGGAGAACGCTGGGCTTCCTGTTATGTGGAATGCAAGTAAGACCCTCCGGAAAACTTTTCATCCAACAGATTGATTCCAAACAACGGGAAAACAGTTAGAAGAGCCCATAACTGCTTCCGGAATCTCATCTGGATGGTACAAAGTTCTTCGTCTCTAGAACTTTTACGGCCACTGTCTCTAACTGTTGACTTTTATACGGGTCCCCAGATGGGGTGATTACACTTTTTACAACCCCGTCCGAATTTGTTCCAGCTCAAACTCCACAGCACCGATTAGGTTGAATATGTCGGACAAATTGCTATTAAATCTCATTTATTTCTCCCGGATATCTCGGTTAGCCTTAAACTCGGGATTCTCGAATTTAACCAACCCATGATGTGCCTGATTATGATTTCAGTTTTCAGAATGGTACATATAACTTCAAGTCATACTGTATAAGATGTCCTCTTAGGTGAGAAATGTTACTAGTGCGTTACTAGTCTTTGAAAGCGACTCAACAGAGGCGCTAAAATCCATGTTAAGCCCAAACCTCCAAAAGAAGACGTGATGCTCAGGGGGTGGTAGCGAGTGGACTTCGGGTCTTGAATGATATGGGGTTGATGCTGGCTACACTTAGTCACCTATATTAATCAGTACATTCACCTTAAAAGTAACATGTGATTCATTGCTGACGAATTTTGATATTCTTCATCACGACCAGTAATACACTAGCAGTGGTTACTGTGAGCTAACTGTCAAACAACTATGGAAAGACTTGTAAAAGGTAAAAAGAAAGGGTCGGGGCGGAGATCTATGTGGGAAACCCCTTATTCCTTAATGTCATGAGTAAGACGCCTACAACGTCCGGATAAATGCATCAGCGCCTGGCACTAGAGAAATAGGCTGTCTGATGGACCAACTCAGCCTTACGCAACACAAACCCAGTGCACTACAAAGTACAAAATTTGGCTTGGGATGTCCGCCTCTGTGGTCGGTTGCGTGTCATGTCGCGTAAGGTTTTCAACTGCGTTCAACTTAGAGAAGACATACTTTAATATAACAGGCTTTATTTGCCGTTCCAAGGATTTCTACTCGCTGGCTGGTACTCGCTTGTATACCATTTCATTACGGACACGAAGAAATACGTTATCAGGTGTTTGCCAGTTGAGGCCTAGAGGCTCGGTTGGTGCAGAGAAAAATTTGCGGCATAAAAATGAAGCAAATAAGTCGTTTCAGCTTGTTGAGCCACCCTTTCGTTCAGCTGTAGCACCCTTTCGGTGCCTAACTGCCATGCCACCCGAAGGAGGCACGAGGGCTGGGATACTGCCAGGTTGCCCAAGCCCAGACAGGGGCAAAGGTCGGATTCGAACCACGGACCTTCCGGTCAGTAGATTCGCGCTCTAACCACTTGAGCCATCTCGCTCCCAAGCTACCTTTGGCCCATAAGGTAGCTGAAAGTTGTGGGATTTTTCTGTGACCATGATTGCTGTCCATGGCTCGTTAGCCCGACCTGAAAGGCAGTGCTCACTGGGTTCTTCTAGCCGTCCCTACTCAAACTTACCAGCTCAAGTGTCTCCGACCCAAGCGGTAATAGAACCATTACAGTCACGAAGATTTAAGGATGACGTCAGGTAAATTACAATATGCATAACAGATCATTTCGTTGAATTTTTTCCCTTTCGACTGTGTTGGGTAGTTCGCTGGTGATCACAATCAAGGGCTGAGCATTCGGAGGATGATTGTTTTTTTTCAACTTGGTATTTTTTCTTCATCTTTCGTCTGAGGAAGCCAGCATCTTTTTTACATGATTCTGGAACTGTCTGAGAGAAATACCTTGTTTTTACATTCCTCTCTCAGTGGATAGCACGACTTTACCTCTGAACAGCCTCACAATACGATTTTCCACGACTGTTCGTTACTCTTTAAGCATCTGTTGACAACCAGTCTTACTGAATAGGTTGAATGAAACGCCAAGTGTAACCCTCGGATTCACTGTAGTACACAAGTCTGAATGCCAAGTCAAGCTAGCGGTTAGTGGTGACTCACACGTGATGATGATGAGGGTGTAAACAACGCCATTCGAATTTCACTATGTTTTGTCCGTTCTGTATGCGAAAAACACCCAGGATTTCCGATTTTGGAAGCCAACTCATTTTTGCTTTCTAATTTGATCGTCTTTTGGTCACGTTCAGCTGCAACATCCTTTCGGTGCCTAACTGCCATGCCACCAGAAGGAAGCACGAGGGCTGGGATACTGCCAGGTTGCCCAAGCCTAGACGGGGAAAGTCGAGAGGCAGAGGTCGGGTTCGAACCACGGACCTTGCGGTCAGTAAATTTGCGCTCTAAGCACTGAGCCATCTTTTGGTCACAGCAAGTATTTGTTCCTTAGGCTGACTTGTGTGTTGAAAATCTGCTCGTTGCCCTTAACTTAACGGAATTCATGTTAGAATGCCATACCGTTTGATCATATCACTTGGTTTATGTTTTGCCTTTGTCCCGTTTTTTTGTTTTTAAACCAGATTCATGACTCCACCCAGGACACTGTTTTTCAACCCGATAAAAACTTCTGCCGCAGCATCGCCCCGCACGAAGTGCTTGACAAAGGTCTGTTAGCTTTCTGCGAAGTTTTCTACCAGGTGCTCAGTAATTTACCATAAAAAACTAGGCGGTTTCAGTAAGGCTCGCTACCTTCATAACTGTGGAGACGTTATTTATTTGTTTATTTATCTGATATTTATCTGTTCAGGTTCATTTGCATAAAACTTATTTGCGACGTAGCTATTTTCATCGTCGCTCGAAGGCTTCTGGAGTGGTTCAGAAAATCGACTGGCAAGACAGCAGTGTTTTGAACCTATAATCTTATTGGTGCTCGTAGCCAGTCACGCTTCTCTAAAGCGATTACTGTTTGCCAATTGAAAAATCTCACTGCGCCGGGTGCTGGGCCCATCCACATTCGTCTTCCCGATCACATGTGGGTGACTGCATGAATGTTATTCGACTGTCTGTTGTTACCATATGAAACTGGTATAGACAATTCAGTACACTCCAATGGCATGTACAGATGAGCATCTTTCCATTCTACCTGTGTGCACGATTATACCCTTATGATATTCTTAGTGGAAACTTCCATTTGTAGTTTAGTGAGCTATTGTACACTACAAGTCCTTTTTTGAGGAAATAACCTAAGGGGACCACAGAATGCATTCACAACTGGGCAGTTCCCCTGTGGCATGATGACCAATAAGAACAGTGTCGAAGAATGTCTGCACTGAAATGGCGAGTTCTAGACATTCAGTTCCCTTCGCAAATTCTAACGAAAGACAAAGCAACGTCCGGGCCGAACTCAGTTATTTTGTTTCAGTCAACCGCTTACGTACATCTAACTTCAAGACTAAACAGATCAAACACATAATAAGGTTCGGAATCCACGATCACATTAACTGGCCAAAACATGGCTGCACAACACAAAAATACAAACGTAGCCAACTCATGGGGAGAGAGAAAAATAGGGTTCATATGAATAATTGATCCCAGGGTAAGGCGAGACTAGTCAGAAAGTCAAATTGTTTACACAGATTTGGCTGAATACGTCGGATGGTTACAAGTTATAGTGCGAGAAATTTGCGCGTGTCAGAAGCCCTCGTAGACAGTGTTTGCGCTGCTCGTCCCACGTACTTCCGGTAGCAAGTACGTTACAAGAGATAAATACACGAGAAGGTGCCATGATTATCGGGCTTTCTAAGTTGGATTCTGACAGAAGACGTCCGGTTTTATCCACACTTACCACCGAGTACGATTAGCGATATCATTTATGCGACTTTGGAAGCGTCTGTCATTCTCATCACCTCTGAACTTCCTTTTTGGGAACGACAGATATTTTCCCTTTCCTAATGCGTTTACTGTACTTGATGGTGAATTTCGCAGGATATCCACTGCGCATCAATACAGACCGGATACACCTAATGTCACCCAGCGATTGTTTAGGAGTAAATTTGACAGTCTTTGTAAGCGGAGTACAACCAAGCGTCGGTTTGTAATGTTTGGCATAGCAACTTCCACAATTTATATGCTTGTGAAACACGGGGCGTTTCAATGTAAATCTCCTCGGTTCTTTAGTTGTATATGGAGAAATCCAAACGGTCCTTCGATTTACTGTTCGGTCGCGTGACGGCAGCCTGTCCGCCTGTTCATTCGATTCAACATACCGGTCGCATAGTTCTGTTGCTTGAGTCGGTTTATAGAGTTTAGTTTTGCCCCATGTCAGCAAGCACCGGATCTAGGGGTTTCGCATCACCACACCGTCGATCTGCGCACCCGAATTGCCATAGAAGGGAAATCGCGCGCTTTTTTGTACATTGCGTTGGCAGCTACTTCAAATGATCCGCTAGCAAAGCCTACCTCATTTGCGTTTTCGCTTACTATATCTAGCATCTGTATCCGTCATGCAATAGCCCCTCAACTGGTACATTTGTGGAAAGCCAACGAACAGCGAAAGAAACCGGCTGTTTCCACGGAGGTTGCAGATTTTGTCAGCAAAATTATCCTTCACACAATATATTGCCAATTTGAATCCGATGGGTTCTGTCAGTGTGATTATCCATCGAGCTCGTTTTTGATGTGATGCTCCAACCGTTGAAAAAATTGGCCTGGGTGGAACTTCGGATGGCTGGATCATCGCCTCCTATGCGCAACTCCCTTATTCCCCATATCCTCGGTGAACGAAGCTGTAGTAGCTGGACCCACTGTACTTCCGTACACGGTTTTGTAGCTGAAAAACTGGCTGACCGGATTGCTGTGTAGAGGAAGAAGCCTTGAATCTCGACGCCTAAGTTGCGGCACAACGTGTATGTCAAGGGTTCATACTATTGCAGCCGTTTTACTTCGCATACTATTGTTCGATTTTTGCAGTCAACCTATGACCTGAGCCGCCCACCGCAAAACGACCATCATCATCAGTTACAAAACCGTGTACCTATTGTGTACTCACTATAGCTGCTAGGCATGGGTCGATAGCTACGCACTGCAGGCAATAACTGGTGTAACTGATGTGTGAACTCAGGAGTGTCAGTCGAGTTTTCATTGAGGAAATCGGGAAGGAAAGCTACACATTGTAGGCAACAGCTTGCACGCATGTGCTCCATTGAGCGCGCGCTTGGACCGTATCTGTCAATTTCTCTAACCATTGATTGTGTCCCGTCTCGTAGTCCTCATCCAGGGAGACAGCAATGACCAGCGCAGCTGAATTTTGCGAGTATTGGCTTCCGTACTTCGCTGTCAAGTCATTGCTTGACGTCCCCTGGCTCGTTCTCACCCTCCACGTGGTTGTCCGAAAAGGGTTCTCCGAGGAAGTTGGTTCACTATCATACCGAGCACGTGACTAAGGTAGAGCAACCTGTGGAATGTCATCAGTTCATCTATCGTGGGCGAATTGTTTCTTCCGAAAACCATTCGACGTGCTTCAGAATTACTGACCCATTTTTTAGGATAAAGATGACTTCGATGTGGTTCATTCTGCAGGCGTTTTCTCTTCACTTTATATGGCACCAATAAGTTCTGTCAGATGTCCAACTATAGATTCTGTCTTTTTGAAGTGCTGGATACGAAACTTCCGGTCCCGTTACCTTTTCACATTGTGTACGTTATTTCTTGTTCTGACGGGCAATTAAGATTTACATTCCATTCACCTTCTTGTACTGTTTCCGCTGCAAAGAGACTGGACCTTATCGCGGTGTGGTGGTTTTTGTACCGCTGTAACCCACTGAGCTCTACTGGGGGTTCACTTTGACACCCGTAGAGTTTCTGATGACAGGTTGGTCGGTGGATGCGCCTGATGAACACACTCTCCTGGTCCTCTAGGTTGGCAGTTGGTGCAGGCACCAGACTTGTTCCTTAAAAAACTTGTACTCTTGTAGTAGTGTGTTGGCACCCACCCGCTGACTTGCGGTTAGGCTTTTGAGCCAAAGGCTTTCGATGAGAACCCTAATCGTCCTTCTTTCTAGGTGTGGGTGGCTGACAGTATCCCAACCCGCCTATGACCATGAACGTCACAACGAAAAGTATTGTCGTGCCACATCGGCCATGGCGCGATGCCATCAGCCGGGCTGCCTTACTTGCTTCATACAGCCGGGCGGGTAAGCGAAAAGATGCTACTGCTGACGCCTCCCTTCTTACATTTTCACGTATTCCCTCTTCTCCCGTACCCCACTTCGGCATGAATGCTCCCTTGAGCCGTGAGAATTAGGCAGGATTTCGGCCGAGTATAGGCTGCATCGACCACGTCTTCACACTCCATCATGCGTTAGAGCAACACTATAGGCACACACGATTCACGATCATTGTCCTCCTTGACTTCAAGGGTGCATTCGACTCTGTCGATCAATCAGTACTCTTAACTACACTTGCCCCAGAAGTTTGTGCATATTGTCTGGTCCTTATATTCACATAATTCTGGGCGTGCAAGAGTGTATGGTAGACTCTCTAGAAGCTTACGTACAAAAACTGATGTCCGACAAGGAAATCCACTCTCCAACCTTGTTCAACTTCGTCATCAATGAAATAATGAGGCGGGCGCTGGAGGGACTCCAAAACCCGGTTGCTCTAATCATCACCGGTTAAAACCTTGTCGATCTGAAGTGCGCAGCTGACATCGACCCAATCTTTCAAGACGAAGGCGAAGCACAAGCCCTGTTGAATAAACTGACCACCATTATACCATCTTCCGGCGTGCGCCTTGAAAGTATAGTCGTGCCGCCTCTGAACATGCTCCTTACAATTCAAGGAGAAGCGCTGGAAGCTGTCAAGTATTTCAAGTATCTCTGTAGTAGTATTACCTCTGACGAAGGTGTGCCCAATGAAGTTGGTGCACGACGCCTAAAGGCCCGCCCAGATGTGATTGCAAGGAACTCAAAGGAGCCACTTTGGCATTCATACTGTCAACAACAATAACAATGTCACTACTTCTTGCTTAGCAAGTGAGCCCGGATAGGCCTCGATAGTAGGTATCCTTCTCAGCTTCATAACTTCGGTCCTTTGGGGCATATACTGACACTACAAACGGGCACCAGTTTTATGTTGAGTAGCACTGTGCTTGATTGTGCTGGATAATTGAACTGCACAAAGTTGACTGTCCAGTGCAGTTCAGTCCAGCGAAGCACGTTCAGCCAGGAGGCTGAGTGCCACCCGAATGCCATGTATTTCACGAGTCCTTGCTTCTGAACCACCGAACTCACGAAGAGTAAAATGCGAGTGAGTTGGGTTCAACCTAGACGCTTTAAGAAACATGACCACGCGTGAGTCTTGCATACATAGTTCAGAGGCACTGCATACATCAACACATTTTTGTTCCAAGTACGAACAGCCTAGTCTTTGTCCAACGTTTCTGGAACTCCATCTGACCCAGCAACCGATTGCGCTTCAAAGCAGAAAAGCTTACTCTTACTTCAGAAACTGATCGGGGATTTACAGACCACGACTCGAAATGAGCTTTTTGAGCGTAGGCACATCGGCTACGGGCCAACTAAACTGTTTTGGGTGTTATATATGCAGTATATTTTAGTGGAAATAAGTAAAGACCAGCTATGTAGACGCAGGAAGGATGAAACCAGTAATGAGGTGTCGAGGACTTTTCAGCAATCTTATGAGTGGTGAGTTACGTCATCCATCCACTATCTACGTCTATCCATCCCTACTGCTCAAATGTGTCCGCTTGACCAATAATGCCAGACAGGAACTAAATTCGGTCTTGAAACGAGTCTTTAACGTTACAGAATTTTACCCGTTCTTCGACAGCGCAATCAGAGTTCGTCATACTTATCTGCTGCCCACGCGGCTTACCAGTTTTCTTGTTTGTTTTCTTGGTTTTTAATCATCTGACTTAATTTGGCAGATGAGTTTCTGTTCGTTTCGCTTTTTTGCTGACGCTTTTCAGTATACTCCACCTATCTCTCGGTTGAGAAATATTAATATCCGCTGGCGTATTTCGTCTGTCTGTGCTAAAAAATAGATAAATTGGTAGGATAAAGCTCGCCGTTGGGGCTAGTAGCAAGATTTTTCAAACACCTATAGTCCCAATCGCTTTAATTTTCATAAACTCCCAGGCACTGACCACTCTTCAGCCTTCGTTTTTCCTATTTCGCCTACCGTTGTCAACTTTGTTTGTCATTTTCAACTATTCCAGTTCGCATATTAACTTTCTGTTACGTGGCTCGCTGGATAATAAACAGACACATCTGGGTTTATGGATTCCGTGGGTGTCACTTGGCTGTATTACCTCAGTGCACTTCCTCAAGCACCCATCAGTTGGGGATTGTTTTGTTAGGGAGTGGTTACCAACTAACTCAATTTCCTCTTTTTTTCAGTTATACTGCCATTCCTGGGTCCAGACCCTGACCGACTGAGGTATCTTTCCCACTCCTACGTCCAGATAATCACGAACCTTCTGGATTGGTTTGAAGATCAGGGTAGCTCTTATATATTATTCTGCTGCACGTCGCTTCTTTTGGGGCACGATGCTGTAGACTCCCCTCTCGACCCGTCAGCCACCGCCAAATTGGTAGATTTCTCTCACTGGATTGAAGTGAAAGAAGCATCGGTCCCAAATTCGCCAAGCGCCATCAGACATGACTTGTTCACCGGTTTCGCACACGGTCTCCGTACTTTGCGTGGTTTTCTGGTTGAAGCTGTTGTTGTTAAATCGATGGATTGATTAGATCAGGTCATTCTACCGATTGTCTTTCATTCAGGCTACCCACTATCACCTATTTTCCTTTGCTTGCTTCTATCAAGTCGCCCGGTTCCTGTTTATTGCGCCTAGCTTTCGATCATTTCTCCTGTACACCAAGTTGCCCAACTACGTTGCAGTCAATATCGACTACTACTCCTTTTTGCCATGTTTTGTTCGTTTTGCTTTTTTCGTATTAGTATTGCTTTTCTGTTATAGAATGTTCTGACTGTTGAAAGTGAATAACGGCGTCGATTGGAACGACCAATTGAAACAGCTCATAGGTCTTCGTTGGTATCTCCCACAAACTGACGCGATAATCTCAAAACAGACCTTAGCTTAAGAGGGTCAACGAGGTACTCCCCTAGAAATTGGTTCGAATGTCTTCCAAACGTGCAACGCATGTGCATACACTGGCGCTTGAGCGGCCTACATACATTTCTTAACTGAGGGTGTTCTGATACCACATCACCCCCAAGGAGAACCATGTCTCCATGGTTGTGAACGGATGAATGTGCGGTGTAAACAGGGAGTCTTTTGTCAAAATCGCAATCGAATGATATGGATACAGTCACCTCTATCAGTGTACTCTTTTTACGGCAAAATGGTATCCGGTATAATCTAACCATTGACTGAATTTATTAAGATAACTCGAAATCAATTTACGGTTGGCAGAATCTGACCTGTGTAGTGTACGGGCTGCCATTAAGACCACTTTTCTTGACTGTCATTCAACCGATAAGATCCAAATTTTTACACATCGTTCAACCATTGAATTTGTGACCAGTTTTGGTATGGTAAATCCTAAAGTGTTATTTTGCGTGCTGAAAGTCGATGAACTTCTGTTTAGCCCGATCAAATCGACAACTCTCTCTGAGCTGCAAACGACATGAGCGATTCTGATAGCTCAATTACTGATGCTCCTTTATTGCTGTTACAATTAGTCGGTTGAATGTCAGCACGCAATTGTTCGTTCTCAGTGGTGGATATATATATATATACCTGTGGGGATGCTGGAACGAATGCTTTGCAGCTTAGTTCGCGTGATCGAAACCTCTGAGTAGAGCACAGATAAGAACAAGTTTTAGCGCAAACTATGGTGGGGGTGTATGTGGCCAAATGAGAAGTATCTCCCACATAAAACATGGCCCTCAGTTTTTATTTTGTGGCCGCGCATGTTAAGCAAATACTCCTAAACTATATGCGTTTGAACCACGTGTACTCCAGTGCACTGAGATGCAGATTTGGGTCAGTTCATAAGTTAAAGAATCTCGAACGGAAGAAAGTGATGTTCAGTCTCGCTGGCCGAGCTCGCTATTGGCCATAGGATAGATTATTATGATTAGCAGTAGCCGAATTCGAAACCGATAATATTCTATACCTTGAGATTCTTCTGCGGTTAAACCATAGAGAAAAACCATTAGTAATCCCCACCTTGAGACGCCCATTGATCACCTATTATCGCGTTTTCCAAGGAGCAAGTAGGGTCAACATGTTTAATTGACGAGATGGCTCTACACATAAGCCCTCACTTCCCAATTAGGGTCGTGTCTAACGGAACACCCAGCTGGATCACTAGTCTACAGTGCCATACAATAAGTATTACATTATAAGTTGTCCTACAAAGAATAACGGGAAGATTCGCGTTTCGAACTGTACTGCACTCATATGTGGATATCAACCCATTCAAAATATGTGTACCTGCGTAAACGTGAAGCAAGTTTTTCCATATCACGGGGTTGCATGTGAATGAAATTTCGCATGATTTGATGCAAAGACCTGGTGAATAACGATAAGTGTCTCGTGCACTGGGTGGTGTACTAATTTCAAACTGGCCCCAGTGGTGCTCCTAGCATGTTTTCAGTAGCGAGATTATGTTTTAGGAGCTCTGGTATACGAAGTCAGATTTACGAGTAAAAGTGGAAAACGTCCCAAGTTGAAAACAGGACATGTAACCTTGACAGCTTCTGTATATTATATCGACTAACTGGTGAACTTCTGGTTCTGCTTTAGCGTAGCAAATGCTGTACAGGTCAGATATAGATATTGGATTGTACGGGCTGTTGACTCGAGAACTATCCACAAGTTCGCAACTGGGCTACGGAGGTCACTACCGTTAAAGTTTGTAGTGGGAAATCGATTACAAAATTTAGTTAGTATTTAGTTGTCGAACGTGATGAATGTAGCTAAGCAGCTTGTTTCACGCCGTTTTTCCTTATAACTATCTTGTTGGCCTTCAAGTTGAGGATGGAAAACCAAATCAAATACGTGACCTGGCGTATGCGAACAAGATTTATTTACCACGAGATGCTGAGTGCGCCTCGATGGCGTGTAGTACATTCGTATAGCTCGAAACGCGAGAAATACCATGTTCTACACATGTGTGGTTGTGTCCAGTGACCTCGAAGATCTGGATTTAAATATATCTGTGTCGAATGTCATAGCTCAATACGCGCTTCGAAAAATAGCGTATTGCTCCTGCTTCACTGTGGAATGAGTGCTGCCAAGGAAGATGTGTAGTAAATGTATGTTTTTCTTGCTCAAGCTAGTGTAACCTCTGTACGATAAAAAGACTCAGATAACCAGTCTATTCTGAGGTGGCAGTTTCCTTAGTCAGTTCTGCTAATTTAGACCATGGCTTCTCATTCCGTGGATCTGAACCGTTTGAGAGCTACAGTCCTTCACCTTCATCTGCAAGAGAAGTTGCTATTGTTGTCAAGTCATTCCATTGGAAATGCTCCCGAATCTTTCGAACAGCATCGATCCAAGTATGACTATTCTGACTACTCACCGGTGGTCAGATCGTCTGAACAAGTCAACAGCTGTTTGAAATGCCGTTTGAGGCGCTCCGAACACCATAAGGGCTCCATTCATTTTCATCAGTTGGCAAGATTCATCCAGAAGAGTTGAAACTACCAAGTGAAGTCAAATCTGACTTTACCAGTCAGCAATTCATTCAAGATGATTTCGTACATGTGATCAAAGGGTAAGGACAAGCGTTAGGTTTCAAATTTGATAGGAGAAACTGTATGGGCTACCTTTTAGTGGCATCTCACCCGGAATTAGCTGTGGCATAAAGACTGAAATAGAGCTAACCGATTGAGGTTTGGAAGGCCATCGACGAGTGACCTGAATCTCACCAGAGAATAAAATCAATCCGTCCTACTGCTAATCCGTCTTAGGCTACGGTGCTCTAGGTGGGCGCATTTGAATTTTGCGTTGATGAAGAACCAAAGGTGCAGAAATGTGTTTTTGAAGAAAGAACAGAAAACTGCCTCTTTGAAACGCCTTTTGCGAAGGATTTCTTACCGGCAGATAAGGAGAGTCAGCACGTAAAAGCCAGTCCAGATAAGATGGGGAGTACAATCTAACCAAGAAAACCAGACGCAGCAGAATCGAAAATAACGGAAGTAAAGTATTTGGAGAGTGTATATCCGTTGAGATAGATAGCAAGATCAAAGTTCATGGTATTAGTTATCTGTATCGACAATCGCAAATCCGGATGGAAACAGAGCTCAGGGACAAACAACAGGTTGAAGAGCGAAGGATAGGATTGTCAGCTGGTTACAATAGACTGACAATTTTTCGCGTCAGAGCAGAAAGTTCTGGAATCAAATTCAGCTAGGTATATTCTCCAGTGGCTTGGAAAATATATGTGCTAGGAGGTAAAACGATAGATTCCGAATATTGCAAGTTTTAGGACACTACCTAGGAAATATTCGGACTTGTGGCTTGGGAGTGTCGAGGGAGACGGGGAACTAGCAAATTTCTTCGCGGTGATCAGTGGAAGGAAAAACAGTGAAGCTCCAAGTAGTTCGGTACATCGAATTGAAAGCTGAGGCCGGAACTATAAGCAATGTGCTTCGTAGCTGGGCTTTCCAGTGTGGTAAACGTTTGTGTGGCTGAGATGGATGTGCAACAAAGCCTGCTAATCAGTTTTACTAAAGCTTCAGGATGAGTGGCTTCAGGTCGGAGAGTTTTATACTTTACTGGACCCGTAGCTAATAGACAAAACTTTTTACATGTCGATAGCCGTTCTGTGGGAGTCCTCTGGCTTACATGCAGTCGAAGAGTTTGCAGGGGATAAGTTACTTCGGCGAACCTCTGTACTTCTTCGGAGACAAACGTAACTGAACCAACCGAATTAGGAGTTTTTGCTGGGTTTGAAAAGCTATGGAATAAGTAGGGAGGTTCTGTGCAACAACACTCCTGTCAAATCACCAGAAAATCGAGAGTTGTTTGAAATTCACTAGTTTCGCGGAGTGATGAAAGTGGAAACTAAACAGCATGCAAACAGGCTACGAAGGAATAATCAGAAGGGACAAGTCATGCTCTTGAGACGATGGAATTGTAATTGACTTCGCGTCACTTATTGAGTCACTAACATCAGTAATCATTCTGAGTGGTGTGCCTCCCGCTAGTCGTAAAATTAACACCACTATGAGTACTTTTATTATTATCTCGTCAATAAAAATAACACATCTGCATAAGTCAGCACCCAAAATTGAATGGTGACTTCTAATGCTGACAGTAGCCATTTTTGCTGACTCTAACTGCTAGCATTTGATTTCCTCACCGAACCCACCTTATCATTCATCAGTATTAAGTACCGCAGCAGTGAATCTCTGTATGTAACATCTTGAGTTAAGGGTGACGGTGACTATTACCACTAAATATAGTCGTAACCACTTATTTGTATCTACCGCCAGGTGATTAAACTTCCTACAGGGGGCAAAAGCTTACGGTGATTGTGCAGCTCTTTAGATTGATTAAGCAGATAACAATGCATCAAGATATACCTCATTCGCAGTTGGCTGAAGTCCACGAAAATGTAATTTATCCTTTTCCAAAATGCTCAAACCGCAGGATATCCCTTTGATTGTGTTCTGTCCGAGATTGGAGTTTGTTCGCCTATAAAAAACTTCAAGATTCTCGCACCTCGGTGGATACATTAGGGTCCGTGTTTAAAATGATCGAGCGAGTATATATCTGCTCGGTTGATGCACGTTAAAAGCCAGATTCGTTGTTTGTGCGGCGGCGCCTATTAAGGGGCAGGCTTGTAAACTTCTCTATGCATCCCGAAACCGCAGCTGTGTTCCTCGCTAGTTCACGCTTTACGATGCTTTTATTCTTTGGCTACAAAGGATAGTATATTTGCACACACGCAAGGTCCTTGGCTCCTTTTTAAGATTTTGCAGGAAGCACAAACTCCGGTCAAATTTTTCAACAACTGGGAAGTTTGCGGATCCTGAAGAACAGCGAATACACTACAAGCAGTTGCAGCATGCTGAGCTACTGACACGAATTTCGTGTTTCACGCCCCCTCGAAGTCCAAATGATAGCTGCTTATAAGCTCTGAAAACGTCCGCGAAATCGATTTTCTTCAATCCAGTGGTTTGTAAATTTAAACTTTCTGACTAGTTCATGTAAATTACACGCAATTTGATCTGGGTTTTCGAACCACAGAATGTAAGATGCTGTCGCAAGTTTAGATGGCGTAGAACCAAATCATGCTGTTCTCATGCTTGCGAATTTTCATGATGAGAAATAGTGCCTACTTGGACCGTTTAGTAGTCTCAGTAACCCAGCGAAAGACAAAATAAATTGTCGAATCAAGTGACTGAACATACTCATTTAAGTGATGAGAAGAGCGAAGATAGCCAGCAAAGCTTGTTTCATTTTGTTGTTCCTCTTGGCTAGAAATCACGTGGGGAAACAGGTTAAAATCGGAGGTACATACACTTTATTGAAATAGAAATAAAAGGAAGTTGGGTTGAATGAGGGGTATATCAGTGGGTCACAGAATCAATTAACTGACGTCACTGTCACTCGAATCGTCAGCGCTACATCAGTTCTTCATGACTCTGGGATTCTTCGACGCTGCAAATAAATTAGCTGGATGTCATGCCGTTGACCAATGAGGAACTCACGCGAAGATTTTAAGCATAACGTTTTCTCCTCATTCGTACATTTTACAGCCAGAGGTTCATGAGTTTCCGAAAACAAATGCTCTTTGTTTAGGCACCTGTTTTCTACATTGTCCGTGAAATGTTGTCATCAGTAGAGATATGGAAGCACTCCTTAATGGGTTGGAAATCCAGACGTCATGATCACATAGAGAAAGGCCTATGAATCCAAACCCTTCAGAAGATATTGTCTTGTTGTACAGACATTAGCAGAGCATGCGATTCATTCTAAACAAAGTTCTAAATAAATGAAATATCCACCGTTTTAGCATGCGTATTAGCCCTTGTAGAAATTACGTAATACTACATGGTTTTCAACGACGTCACAGAAACCTTGTAGCAATTAGGTTGGGTCTACCAATTGGTTTACGTATTTGGTCCGCTATATAGTTTGAATATGATATCAATGCGCGCGTCACCAAGGCACCACAACTGTCAATTTTCTAATTAGCAGTAGCGTTTCCGGTGGCGTTATTTACGACGGCTCAGGCCGTGTGGATAAAAAACAGTGGTAGGGAAAGTCCCAGTGTGTAGCAGCAAAACAGCTTAATCAGTCCTACCTCTTAAAGTTTTCAGTTTGTTAAGGGTGCTTTATTGGCATAGCAGGTAAACGCTGCCTGCGTCGCTTTTATAAGTACACTGTGGGCGTGATAAAGAATCTATCGTTAGTGCTGCACATAAGGTGGCTTAGGTATTTATTGTGAATCTCTCATCACACATCGCATTAGCGTTATTTTGCTTCCCGGCCTCTTGTTAGCGATTTGTTTGCGGAGGATTGGTCATGAGTTTAGAGAACAAATTGAAGGCAGCAGTAAGTAAGCACTTATTGATAGGTAACCCCTGTGTACTTCTAGGACGTACTTATCTGTAAGAGAACAAAAGCGGTACAAACAAGAGTTCATAACTTGCCCGGCTGAGGAGTCTGGTGTCAGAGCTAGTGCGTCCGCCTTGAGGACATCTGAGGGTAGCATGTCTAGATAGAATAATTATTATACCTGGCTGCTGTCCCCTCTCCAGTGCCTTAGTGCCGGAAAAAATCACTCGCCAGCAAAGAACACCACAACTTTATTGCAACAAGTGAGTGCAAAAGTTACAACGGCCTCGTGCTATTTAAAGGGCACTTTTGGACATTGATCCAGGCTGTCTGATCGGCGTTTAGTGAACGCCCATCGAA
Organism: Opisthorchis felineus; assembly: GCA_004794785.1. Lineage (NCBI taxonomy): Eukaryota > Metazoa > Platyhelminthes > Trematoda > Opisthorchiida > Opisthorchiidae > Opisthorchis > Opisthorchis felineus. Next base: position 83,883 of record SJOL01001753.1, on the reverse strand, counting down.
CGTGCTTCTATGAAATGTCTGAATACTTATCATAGTCGGTCGTGCTTCTGTGGCGTGCCTGAACACCCATCGGCTTTTAATGAATTGATTGAGTGATGGACTGGCCTGAATGTCGTGTGAATAATCCTCCCTTTTGTACTACTTATAGATTGCTGGTAATGTGAAATCTGATTTTTCAGTTCAGGTTGGTTCATTCACATGACTAAATATCAACTGAAAAATTCATCATTTTTGTCAAATGATCGTTTTGTTGAGGACATCAATGGAGCGGATTTTACCAGTTTCAATGTGAGCTCATTTCATTTTAGGGGAATTTCTGGTGAACATCCCAACTTTCAAGTAGTATTTGGCCAGTCCTATAGGAATACTTCCACAATCTTTGTGAGGTAATGACCAACCGTTGGAACGGATCAGAGGTGGTGGTTACCAGATCTGACCAGACAATGGTCCGCAAAATTGCAACCTACAAACTACAACACTGACTGAAAAATGTTCCATAACTTGCGTATATTTTGTGCAGAGGTGTCCTGTAATTAATTACACCTACTTGCGGATATATTCTGAAGATTTATGCCCAAATGGCTCACTAAAATCGGACAACATTGGGTGGATACGATCAACTGAGGATAGAAAAAGCTGAGGTAGGGAAATAGAAGGTTCGAAGAAACTTGGTCAGGGTTCGGTTCCCCAAGAAAAGAATTTAGAACCTCTTCCTTATTACGGTGCTGCTTGCTCCGAATACTGTAAAACCCCGCTGTTCGTGTGCTGCACTCAACCCTGAACTCAGTTACCCACTTTTGGACTGTTGAGGTTGCGACTTCGTTCACTACGGTTATCTAGTTTTGCTGTTCCCTAAGGATTTTGATCAGGTAGTCCGACACTACTTAACGCATTTGCGACATAAATTTCCAATGTTTGATGTATCCAGGGTCAACCTTTTGGCAGTGCACCCATGGTACCGTATATATGAACAAAGCTCACTTTTTCAACGACTTCCCAAGTGATGTTTTGCACCTTACTCAAGGGTAACACCATGAATAATGATCATATTTAACGAGTTCCATGAATCAGAATAAAACTTGTCAAGTCAAATTTCTAGACAGCTTGCTTTTTTGGAGGCTGTGAGATCCCAATGAATCAATTCAGCGGCGTAGCCACAATTTGGGACACTGCTTATTCAAAACGCCGGAGATTCTTAAGTCACGGTTTTTAAGCCTTGGTGGATCAGTAAGATTGTTTGTAACTGAAGGCTTTATCTTCGGCGAATGGCATTATATGTCAGAAGAAGGTCTCAAGATTTTATATAAAAGTCAAGTTCACAGACTAACTGTTCAGCCCTTTGATATTCCGGATGAGGACTGGAGATATTTGTATATCGCTTTGCCATTCGAACGAGACCTATACGGCGCCACGGGTAATGTTGGTAGATGTCCAAAGACTACCATGCAACGGAATTTCTCAAGCTTCTCGTAAACGAATGCAGGCACTTGATTCTACTTAGAAGGTCTAGTGTAGGCAGCAAGTGTGCGCATTGTAGGAAGTGCTAAACAATCTAACTAGTGGAAAAAAGAGTGGGTTGGAACTAGGGATATTTGACGATTACTGGATTGTGGTGCCCATCTGACTCGTAGCTGATAAAGTTTGGGTGATAAGCCTGGAGTTTTACAGATAGACCGTGATACTTGATAGCCTGTTGCAACAGAACCTCCCAACCTTCTGATATGTCCATATTTCAGCTGACGTTTGCCGAAGCGTTCTTGCCGTCCGAGTTAGACTGAGGGTTGACATCCCTCGTTTTGCCAGAAACCTACAAGTGATAAGCTTCCGTATCTCTCTCATTAGTCTTTTTCACACTTAAAAGTCTGGTCCCTTCAGAACACCACTATGTCTTCCATGCCCCTATCGCAACCTGCGGTCAACAACCCAAAATTCAAGGAAGTTGATAGGGCTGATAGTTGTTAGAAGATGGAGCAGAGAACACTCAAAATGATTCACCCTTACTCCTTTCTGTCTTCGGCGTAAGTGTCTTTTCACTCCCTCCTAGTCCACCTCTGTAGGTGGTAGCGCTTCGACGCTGAGTAACCACGAGCCAAATTCCGAGGTCCCTTAGACGCACAGCCCAAGTTTTTCTGAAACCGTGGACTGAACGAGGAAATCTTTAACATAAATTAACAGCGTATGATGGCAATAGTTCGAACATTTAAAATCTCCACATGCGGTGACAGTTTCGTTGGAAGATGTTTAAACTTACTCGAGGTCCACCATGGGCGCGGAATTCATATTTTAATTACTGCCAGTGGCTCCCCATGATGCCCCAAGAAGATGGTAGGAACTTTTGTTGAAAAGCTGGTTTCTTCTGTATTGGATTTTGGAATAATCTCAAGACCACATGAACAATAGCTACGCCCTCTATATCCGCGCAAACTCAAAGTGGAGCAGCCATTCGCGATCCGTAAAGGGAAATGTTTTCTATCGTTGCGGCAGGCTTCCCGCCAAACAAGGCCAAGGAATTCGTCACAGCGAGTAAGTGTTTTGTGATGGTCAGCACATGCTATATCGGGTGCGCGGCAAGGTTTTCTCTTCACCGATATACTGACTCATTGAGAGTGCCATTGACGTGTCATAAAACACAGTGCACCAAATTCTCTTTCATCATTAAGCTGAACGGGAGCCGAGTTTCCCAAATCTGTGTTGCTCCGAAACTCGCCAAACAAATTCGTCTACTTTGTTAGGTTTGAGGGTTTTTGCGCATGCCAAGTAATCCACTATTTTGCTGGCTGAAATTTGCTATCTGTACTCTGTGGGTGTTACCGTACCTGTAAAGGACACCGTAGAATGGCACAGTGTACTAAAGTTTGATTTCGTGCTTTATCGGAAGTCGATCCATGCACAAGCCAAACTGGAGTAAATGATTAGCTGGACCGTATCAAGCGACGAATATCCCATGGTGGCTGTGGTATAAAACAGGGGTCCGCAAAATGATGGACGCATTCGAGCAACAGCAATAGCGGTGGTCCGTGCCACTCCCGGTGCTGATCTTGCCAAGGTGTTCAACGAAATTGTTGGTTTGGAGCCATTCCACACCCTTGGTGTTTTCCAGGCCCAGTTGTCGCAGTTCCAGCGTCAAACTGGAACAGGCTATGTAGTTTGGTACAGCATATCTAGAGAACGGCAGATAACGAAGAGGCGCTTGGAAATACCGACTTACCACGACTTTTAGCGGGCGCAATATATGTGTATCCATAAACCTAATTAAATACCTGAGAAATACTCTATTATTGCCTATGCCTTTGGGCAAGCAGACTTAGAATGCCCGGCGTTGATTTGCCTGGTTTATGATTTGGAAAGCGGTAGAATACGTGTGCCGAAGGTGAACATTCGGCACATATACATTACATCTGAACATCCCCTAGTGTATATTACGCAAACCGTAGATTGAGTGCAGATCAGGAATCAGAGATTTTTACCTTGATGGAAACTTTCCATTCCACCGGTGAAATCCATGATTATATAAGGCATCATTGGAATGTAGTACTCACAGATTAGGACCTAAGAAACGTGCGTAGCCAACGTCGTGAGGTTACGCAGCCCTCCAATGAATTGGAGTCGATAAAGCAACTAACTGCTAATCGCGGCTGTTTATCGATAGTGCGTTGTTCGGAAACTAGACGACTCAAATTTCTAAGTTTCTCATTCAATGAACTGAAAGAACTGTTTAGAAAGTACAATAAAGTATTGCTTTTTGAGTCGACCACACAGTGCACTCGTAGGCCGTATCACCTTTGGCAATTTATCGTAATAGATTGTCATGGTAAAGGGCGAAGTGCGTATTACGGTTTCATTGAAAATAAAGCCGCAGAATCGTATGATCTTGTCCTTCGGTATTTTTGTAAAGCCATGCCGGATGTCAGTTTGGTGCAAACGGTTACCTGCGACCGGAATGGTGCGCAGCTTGCCTCAATCAGAAGGCATCTGCCGTGGGTTCATGTTCATTTATAATGATGTTTATTCCCGACTGTTCATTTCATGTAGTTAGAAATTTCACAGAGCGTCTTAATAGCATATCAGCAGTTTTACTTGAAGACAAAGGTATCTTACTAGAGTATCTGAAAGGGCTAGTTTATAGCAGATCAGAGCAAAGTTTCAGTATGTGTTTACGGCAAATTCGTCAAAAAAGCACAAAACCGTACTATTACCTTCCTCAGACAAGCGGTGGGCAGCGTTTGCCCGGAAGCATGATGTAAGTTCCGGGCAGAGTATAAACAACATGATAGGGGCAACCAACCGCCACAGTAAGAGTAGTCTATCACAGTCTTCTTCAATGGTAGACTGTATAATAGCCACTTTGCTACGTAATGAGCGTTTACGAAATAAATACGGTATGAAAGTGGCTCGTGGGTGTTGAAAGGTGCTAACGAGGCTGTCTCAGGAGACCCCTTTTTAAGACTTTCAAACTGCCTTACGCCATTTGCTCTCAACGTAGCTTTAGAAAACAATAATATAACGGCTAAGGTCGCGGAAAGTAGTAGTGACTGGCCGAAATTCTCAGACGACCATTTGGTGCACCTAGATGGATTGTTGAAATGTACTTGTTCATTTAGTAATCAGTGGGTGCTAACCTGTCGTCACATGGTGAAGGCCTGCCGGCTTAAGCAGTGGGACCTGTCGATTAAGTTGAGCATAAATCGCTGGCTTATACCCAGCCTTAAAACGGAACCAGCAATCAACCAAGGTGCATCGTCCACAGTAGAATGCTGTGAGCTTCCTTTAGATAAGGGTGCCAAGCTAACCATAGGCAACAGGGCCGTTTATAATTATTTGGAGGTTCTGTTACTTCCAGGCAGTGACGGTTTCAAGGCTGAAATAGCAAGGTTAAGTAAACATACCGAAGGGCTAGCGCATAGTGTGGGGGTGCAGCAGATGCCTTGCCCAGTTCTCCCAACCCCGAGATTAGAGCCCCCAATGATAATCGCCCCGAGCAATTGCAGCCGCTCCTTTAATTCAAATTCCCAAGTTCCGTAAACAAAGGAGTTCAGCCATTGCAACGGGATAAACACTACAGACGGGGACGTCTTGTAAGCCGACATTGCAAATGAGGGGAACCATGGGGGTAGATCTGGACCATTCTACCGTCCTAGAGACAACGGTCATCAGAGACATTCGAGCGCGGGCGGCTGCAATGTACGTTGCAAGAAACCATCGTCAAGCACGGCGACGGGAGACTACTTGCTCTTGTTGCCGAAGGTATAATTTTAAAAACCATAAGCGGTTTGAATGAGTGCAGTCCGATTACTGCATTCGTTGATTCCATTAGCTGTGAGCCAAAGTTCAGCAAGTTGCACCTGGAGCGCAAGAACGCCATTTCCTTTGCTCTGCTTGCCACAAGTGTTGCGTTGTTGAGCGGTTTTCACTCACGCATGTTATTAGTTGTTGTTTATAGATTGTCCAGCTTGCCATTTTGCCACCGAAGCAAAACCATTTTGCAAAGCCCTAGAAAGTATAAAACGTTTTATAAAACATAAAAATTTTATAAGGTTACATCAACACTGCTTTTTGCGCCTCTTAGCCGCTTCTACCAGTAACAACAACTTCCAGTTACAATACCATTAAGGTGAGTTGGTGGGTTTGGGTGGGTGGGCTGCCGCAAAATCCATCCCCTCCTTAAAGCGGTGCGGCAATTTCAACCATGGTACAACCTGTGTACATGGGCTAACGGGGCTCTAGTACTGTGTCACCTTCATCTGCCACATTATTTTACACTGTACAATCTTTCCTGTTTTGCATTTCAGATGTGCTGGTTCGCAGCAAGAACTGAAGTGAAAGCTGAACCTTTGCACTGTGTTGACCTTATTGTCACTGTATGTGCCCATAAAGTCTCCTGCAATGCACATGTCTACTTATGCTGCTGTTGTCCTTGGAAAATACTTGTGGAGGATAGTGGATAGCATAACCGTATACGCGTTACGCAGTGGTTGCTCATGCTGTGTTTGCACGGGAAATCTCTAACCCATTAGTTTAAGCCGCCATACCGTGGAACAGAATACTTCCCATTAACCAGAAATCTCGGCAACTGCTTGTGGTTTGCTCCGTTTGCTTACCCGTGAAGAATATAGATGATACCGTCGGATTGTACTAGCTGGGTAGGACGATTCACTACACCCTTACACGAGAGGTAAAAGACAAGAGACAATACGCACTGTCATCGAAATATACGTTCAAACATCCGGTGGTCATTTTCCACGCATTAGCCATAAGGATTGTTGCACACGCGAGGAAATGCGTGTCCTAACTGGTTCGTCCGTATAGGAAACTTTCTGCAAACAAAATGGCAAACACAGTTCCCAAAGAGGGCGTCAAACTATGTTGCAAGAACATTAATGTCCGCAGGACAGCAAATGTTCACAACGCTTTTTTTACGCACAAGTACTGCCACGACCACCCTGAGTACAGATTTCCGTGTGAGCTTGACACGTGAATACAAAATGATGAAATATACGTTCCACTTTGTAGCACTGAGTTGTCGCTCCTTATACGCCCAACTGCGCTTTAAACAAACGGCAGTGAATAATCTAACAAATAGATGCCACAGCATTATTGCTTCTCACTAAAATTAGGCCTACTTTATTCGAAACCATCTGGGCAAACCTAAATGTCTCAAAACGGGGGACCATGTTTAGAAAACAGCCGCCGCTCTTCAAAATTTCCCCACGGTCACACCGACACGACGTATGCCCGATGACTTATTCCTGCACGAGCCATTCATCATGCCGGGACATTTTCTGTGTGCATGTTCGAGTGTGCTGAAAGGTGAACCCGTTGTTTCAGGTGACCGCTGACGTTCTCCAGATGGTTGTTTGTCACACCGCCAAATTGGAATATCCCGGTGTAGCGGTGGGTACTACTGATGACGCATGCGAGTAGTATGTGTGTTCTCGTAACTTCGCCTTGGTCTAATGGAAGGTGGGATTTATCACGGAATCTGTGGAACTACTTTGCAGTTTTTGCTTGCAGTTGTGCGATAGTCAATAAATAGCCAGGAGAGTTCAAGAAGACGCCTCCAGGAAGAACACGGATATTCAGTTTTAAAAAAAACGTGCAAATGAGAGTTTAACTTTCCTGTCCAATAGTCTGTAACTGTTTAGTTGGCGTTTTTCTAATAAACAACTCCAAAGGGAGGGGCTTTCCTCCTTACGCCAACGTACCCCCATCGGTCTCCAGTCCGGCAGCCTCGGCAACATCCTCGAAGTCCTCCAGGAAGGCCCGCACATCCGAATCCTCAAAAGGTTATGGCCACGGAATCTTCGTCTTTATCCTGGCGACGGCACAAAAATGCAAGGAGGAAAGCCATTTGCCTCGGCGTCTTCTTGAACTCTCCTGAATATTTATTGACTATCGCACAACTGCAAGCAAAAACTGCAAAGTAGTTCCACAGCTTCCGTAATAAATCCCACCTTCCATTAGATCAAGGCGAACTTACGAGAACGCACATACTACTCGCATGCGTCATCAGTAGTACCCACCGTTACACCGGTAGTGCTTGCATTTTCAACTTGCGGATGATACACAGCCAATGAGCTGCGGGGTAAGTGACAAATCTAAGAATCGCGCAACGTAGCAGTTGCAGGTCCTGCCGGAATCTGTGTGATAGCACCTAGATAAACAGAAAACCTACTGTACGACATTGCCTAGGCAGGCAACACGGTAGAGTATGTGTTCGCAGGGCACCTATGACCAAAGTAGATGGATGTTACATGGCACCTGCGTGCTTTATGATTGCTCTATGAAAACAGAAATAGCATAACATGTTATCACAGCCGAATACCACCCTCGCCTTCCGAATTTGTGCACCATTTCTCCGCGACAAAGGTCTTAACCTGGCATTGTTCATACATCTTGTCCCTTAAGAAGCCAGACAGTTTACGCATAGGAGCAGACTGTTCGCTTTCCACAAAGGTATACACAACCGGACTTCCGGTACCCATGCCATCGGTGATTAGGAACGTGTACACCTCGTATATCGTCCATTACTTTGACATTTGAAATTCTCCACGTTTCTCGTCCCTACTTGTAACCCCCGCCCCACTTTTGTGTTTAGAGCGTCTATATGAAATGACGTTTGTTTGTCCTTACCACTTCACCCATTTGGCCTTGAGGCCATCCAGCCATTTGTGGCCGACCTTACGCACGTGTGACTGTCTCACGTGGGAGCGTGTCTGCTCCTTTTGTTCGTACTTTTGCAGTCCTAGTGGACCATTTGTTGTCGACGAGTATCTACTGTCGAGGTTTGTACATTTTTTGAATTGATGTCTTATGTTAATAGTACCGTATAGAAACCCAGCTCCGCCTTTGTTTTGCCTTCCCGGAGGTTCTGGTATTACGCGTCACTCGAAGATACCGTTTGCTCGTTACACCTTGCATCTACAGACAAAATACTACACGCTTTAAAAGACTCACAAATCGAGTGGTTGCGTGTGTGCCATTGATATTAACTACATCTAAGAAGCGTCCGAAAAGCACTGTTTGCCGCATTGTGGGGAGCACATGTGGTCGAAGTGACCTTCCCCCGACTGCAACACAAGCACCCATCCTTAGTCACGGAGCTGAACTATGGGGAGGCATATTGTGTGGCACAATAAAACACAACTATTCGCCACTTACTCGGTTGGTAAGTCAATCGTGCAATAACATGATCAATTATAATCGTGCTCAAGATGATAAGGCGTGACTGACAGTTGATTCCGTGCCTCCTTGGAAAAAGCCGTACCGGACAACCGATTCATCGTATATTGTTTGTTATTAACGAACGCCTTCAAATTATCAGCTTCTCCGGGCTCTTTAACTTTCCGTTGGTTTTGCTGGCCGTTTGCTGCATTTGTGGTACACCCACCCAGAACGCAAAACAGCGTGTGTTCTCCTATTACCCCCTGTATGCACAAATACCGTGGGTATTTATTTAACGCCGCCCACTAGAAGCACACCCAAATTATTTTAGCCAAAACTACAGGGTTTTCGAACTTGTGACTTGTGCAAGCTTAATCTGCTTGCACCTTTCAGGGGCACGTTGCTTGTAGCATTTTGTTTAAACGAGCAAAATTTTACTGATTCATATTTGTTACCGGTATACGAGAGATAAATCACGAAATCACACCTTAGCATATTTTGGCGTTCTTCGGTGTTCTCGAAGAATGAGACAAGATCTAAAGAATACCCAATGCAAATTCCATCCAGGAAAATCGGTTACTGACGTTGGTTTGCTTTATACTCCTCAGGTTTAATAAATGAGATGAGTTTTTTCAGCTAACATCGGCGAAACAGACTTTCCTATGGCGTTTCCCTTCCAGTAAGCATAACGGAGTTGGACAACCGCATGAATTGGCGATGTGGTGGAGGATTCCCCTTCTCAGATATTTATAACTGGCCTGTGGATAATACAGCGTCATGAGGTAACTGCGTGTACATTACCAACAAAGTGATATCAGTCCTATTAGGAATGTGACGCTCCATAGGTGGAACACGTCGTGAAGCAAGAATGTAATAATGGCAACTAAGGGTATCCATCGCCAGTCACCATGATGGTGGTAGCTGTTGTCACTCGCCTTGACTATTTATCGTATCTAGATGCAACACTGATTACAATAGTAACAGTAACAGGTTCACTTCCGAACTTGTAGGGAAAATGCCAATGGAGGCATGATCGGGTCGTTACAACCTGAACGTGACAGGCAACATCACAACGGGGAGGAAAGTACGACCGACAAGACACGCTTGTTGCGTGAAAAGTCACCGTAGTTGTGGGAACTGAAAAAAATGGGGACAATGGGCATGAGGTAGGACTAGTTGGAAGATTAGTTCAAAGTAGACTCGCTGGTGCCGTTGTTGTGGGGAGGTCAGGTGTAAAGGATATTTTCGACGGGGTGGTAGTGCTAGTCCATAGGGCCGAACGAACACCGTTAATGAAATCTTTGTACTTGTGGAAGGGGCAAAGTAAAACCGCAGCGGAAAACCAGGTCGGTTAAATCCGGACGAAAGGTTCAGTGGTTTACAACGACCTCGTCCCAAGGGCAGTTGGGACTGAGTGGGTGCAACTACAGGCTCGAGTGAGCGAGGGGTGAAGGTCGAGAGTAGGAAGAAAATAGCTCCGAGAGTGCCACCAGACTGGGTATGGCGGTGCCGTACCATCACTGCACTGATATACTTCGGTTTTTGGACAGCCCCGTAACGGACATCAAGATTAGGGCAATCGGACAGGGGGTGCACATTCCTGTGGTGGCTGTATCGGGGTTAGACGAGGGGACTGACAAAGGACCCAGCTGTGCCCGGTAACCTAATCCAATAGCTAATGACGGCCCATAACTGTGAGCGTTGTCGCTTATCTTTGCTACCTATGGTAAACACCAGGCCAGTATCTGTGCGGGCCGATAAAATTGAGGCCTCCACTATGCGTAATAGCTTAATCTGACGACCCGTCATACTCATCACTGTATTTCATGTCGCCTACTATGGCTACTTATAGTAACTGCCGGGCCCGTACCCATGCTCGTAGCTAACTATAAGGCCCGAACTATATATAATAGACTAATCCAATGGCCAAAAGCGGTCGTTCATATCCACACGTGTCGTCCGTCTGCTAAGCCCGTGCCCAATAACACATAACCACTCTTGGCGAATCATGCTTCTATTTATTGGTTGCATCGGTACAAAAGTGATGTGTAGTCAATCCAGTTCTCAGTTACAGGAAGACGCTTTTCCTGGACAGGGTATCTGAGAGGAAAAAAGTATA
>SJOL01001753.1:19046-58986 GCA_004794785.1 Opisthorchis felineus | reverse complement strand
GGTGCGCAAACCGTCACACCACGGTAAGGTCCAGTCTCTTCGTGACGTTTTAGTGCTTGTTGTTTTAGTGCTTCATTGATACCCCAGCCTCGTAGTCGATGTACATAAGCATCATCTCCAGCGAACTATGCTCCATCGCCATATCACGCGCTGTTCAGCATGCTTTATCTTCCAATCGGCACGGCGAGGCATGTGGAGCACATGGCTGAGCCAGCGTAGTTGATGCAGCCCAATCAAGTCATAATTTGGGTAGGCCGACGTTTGGTTTCCCAAAACCATAAGTCGTACTTCAGCACTGCTTATTCCCTGTTCCAATGTTATATGTGCATTCCTTTGAAAGCACCGATGGTTAAAGACAAACAGTCTTCTATTGTGTTTGACGCACCGCGCCCAACTTTCATAACCGCAATGCAACACTGAATACACTTCCGCGTTGCAGACCCTGCCTTCACCGATAAACCAAGTAATGCCGACTCCATAGGTGCCTAATTCTAAGAAAAGCAGAACGGGCTTTAACAGCTCTAGCGTTCGCTTCGTCAGCAATGCTACCATCCGACGTGATGCAACTACCCAGCTAGATAAACTCACCCACTATCTCTAATGGCTTGTGATAAATAGGGAGCGGTCAGCGCACAGTTGCGCGAAGGGATCGACGTCGGTTCTAGGCGCAGCAATACCAAATCTTCCTCTGAGGTGGCTCTCATTCCTCTTCACTCTTCACAACTGAACCTTCAAATCTGCAGCCAGAATAGTGACATCCGTGCGCCCCGAAGGTTCTTCATAAAGCGCATCTGACAACGTCACTGTTGCGGTTCGTTGGGGCGTATGCACATATAAAAGAGATTTGCGATTTGGGAGGCGTGGGTTGCGGCCGCTGGTAGACCCGACTGGCGTGACTGCACGCAGTCGACTGTTCACAGGTATTTAGTCAAGTCCAGCAGTAGCTCAATGATATTGAGCTGGTCTGTCTGATACGCTGCTGGAAACGCGTAATCACACTGTTGACGGAGGTTCATTGGAGGTTGAATGAAAGAGAGTGAAAGAAGCTATGCTCCCAGCCTCCAGAGCTGTCCCTCAAAGCGATCCGAATCAACTAGAATAAACACTGGATATTGTTGATTTCAGCAGACCTTTTTGCTGTCAGAAAAGCCATGCTGGCAACTAGTGTCTGCGATGGTGCACGCAGATCCCTCAAATACCGGGCAATCAAGTGTCCGAAGAATGAGATGGAGAAGGTTTTCGCTGCAGGCAACAGACGCACTGTCAGATGATTCGATCAACCAGTCAAAAGAAGTCGGATGTCGGAGATACAATTCGCAAAAAAGTGGAAAGGCAATTCATTCGCTAAATCGTTGTTCTAGGCAATGAGTTGAGCACTTTGAGGAGCAGTTCAGTTGGCCTCCAACACAACCCCCTGAAGAACCTAACAAGCCTGAATAGAACATCGAAACCAGCCCGCCGTCAGCACCAGAAATCTAGCTTGATATATCATTCCTCCAATGCGACAGGGCCCCCGACCCGGATGGTATGTACCCGCACTTTTCAATGGTGGTGAAGTCCTGGTGAGCAGTCTGATGACTCTGTTACTGAATTTTGGGAACGAAAAAAGAATACCAGTGGAATGGAGCTCCTCAACCGTTTTTCTGGTCTTCAAAACAGGCACAAGGACTTCTTACAAAAACCATTGTAACATTAACCTGATATCCGTCTCTCCCAAGGTGGTCTTGCATTGCTTTGCTCAGGTTGTTAGACTATCGGGAGAGACAAACTCGTAAGAATCAAGCTGGGTTTCGCGCTGGCTGAGAATGCATCAACCATATCGTTACCATGAGACAAGTTCTTGAACAGCACCACCCTTTCAAACGCCCCACGTTAGTCGTTCCCTTTGATTTAAATGCTGTTTTTGCTCCCGATCGTCATAAACTTTGAAGCTGTCCCATCCTAACGCTTCAAATTTGTTATTGACGCGCCACTTGAAACTTCTCTGCCTGTCTCTGAAACACCGTGGTGTTCTCCCACAAACATTAAGTATGCGGACGATATTCCTCTCATTGGTTCAGATCGTACGAAGGTGCGTTATTATGAATAACGTAAGTAACGTAAGTATACTCTTCACGCCTACAAACTGTAAAGTGATTCTACAACACTAGATGGAATCACACCCAAACCTCATGCCTGCAGACGAGCCAATCGACGCGGTAGATAAATTTGTTTACCTGGGCAATTGTATGAGTCCCGATGGATTGGCTGGAGACGAGGTTGCTTCTGGAATCTGAAAGTCCAGGGCAGCTTCCGCTAACCTCCGATAGCCATCGCGCCGACGTGACGTCAGTTTGTCTGTCAAGTGCCGAGTATGCACTGCGACCGTGCGATCCATACTGCTCTATGGCTCGAAAACGCGGTCTCTACGCGCAGACGGTGTCGTTGGTGTCTCTGAAGCACTGACCGGGTCTGATAGAAACATCGGACTAGCAATGCTGAGGTACTCCCATGATGGATGAGCTACTCACGCTTCATCGGTTACGCTGGTTAGGACGTGTAATTCATATGCCATATGTACGGTCGGGTACATTCAGTTACTCCTGATGCAGAAGCAATGCACGTTTCTGTCACATTCCAACGGGCCAAGTGAAACGTAGGTGGTGGTGAATTGAACTGTTGGTCAAAATGTTTGGCCCATCGACATTCATTCTTTGGTGGACCTCAGATGAAGGTCGCCTTCTGTGATGGCTACACTGACAAATGATTTCCCATAGGCTGATGCCCGAATCAACTCAACTAACCCGTGGACATCTCCTATCTGCTTCGTCTTCGTTTCCTCATCTTTCCGGTCCCACCAAACCTGCCGTTCTGTTTTGAGCTCGAAATAGCTCAGTAGTTAAGGCTCTAAATTACTGCCTGGAATGTCCATAGTTCGAACCCAACCTCAGCATCCCGACTACTCCTGTATAGGCTTGAGCAACCTGGCAGTATCCCAGCCCTCGTGCCTCCTTCCGTTGGCATGGCAGCTAGGCACCGAAAGTGTGCTATAGCTGAACAATAATAATTTTATTATTATTACCTGATCTGTTTGTATGCTCATGTTCGCCCACCGTTTGGTGATGTATCGAGTTGTATTGTCGCTGTGTTCATAAGGAGTCCCTTCCGGATCTTCAAAATGAATATGAAGCAGTACTTGGACTAATCTGACAAGCCGTACTGCAGACAGAACATGCGGTATCACATATGGCTTGGAATACTTGCTGCAGTGGTGCTTATCATCCCCTACCTGGACGGCTGGCAGGCCCTGGCCCTACCATATTTGTTTACGGTGGAAGGAGAGATGGAGGTGGAAATAAAAGTTGGGAGAAGGGGGTACGTTGGAAACAATTATATATAGCAAATAGTTGTTAATGGTACGATTATAAGGTGTAATTCAATGGAATGTGTAGTTGAACCGGAAATATAAGAAAAAAAGTCGGCTGGAGACAACCGAAAAGCACGAACTGTTGGTAGATCTAGTGGGTTCTGCTTAATGATTTGCACTTCGTAACGGAATTCGGACCGTTCTTTTGAACGCCCTTCAAGATAGTCTCATCCGTTGAGTACTTGTAATTCAACGCATACTTTTTCCAGGACAATCTGTTCGCCACAATTATTACCTTAGTACTGAGCATAACGACACTGTGATCACTCGCTAAAGACAGCGTAACTTAATCTGCTTTAGGAATTCCATGTGTCATTTCAATAAATCTTTTGGTATCCAATAACGCCGCTGTGGGCGTTTCTTCTACAATGTATCTTTAACTAATGGGTTTCATACTGTTGTTCGAGTGAATACTTCGGAGAGCAGGTTCAGATTTCAACGTCTTTCCGCTGCGAGCCGCAAATGGCATTGACTTATGTCCCCGGCCTCCGCTCCGGTTAGGAAACCATTTAGGGTGAGCATTTTGTTTGAAGTCTACTCTAGACTGGCGTTGTTCAGTCTTGGTATGTCACTTCCGTTTCTTTTTTCACGTATTTTCAGGTTCCTCGGAGAAGCGTGTCCTCTCAGATGGTCAAAACCAAATCAGGTGAGTAGTTCACAGTTTCCCTCAAGTAATTAATTTATCTTTTGATGGCATTTGGTTTGTTCGCTGGGCTGGGCTGGGCGTTTTGGTTGCATCCAAGTTACCTAGCTCAGCAAACAAACCAAAGACCGTCATTACAACCTGAACTGCAAATATTCTGTTCAATTGGAGTTTGTCTTATGTTAATACGTGTTTGTTTTCATTTTAATTTATGACCACCGTCAACCGTGTCGATTTCAGAAAAAATTACCATTCCTATTCCAGATCGAGTAGGATTCCAATTCTGAGGAACCGAAGGTCTAGCGCACCAATGAGGTACTAAAATTACCGTAGTTTGGCGTGTTTGCATCCTAGTTATCGTGAGCCATTGTGGGGACAGTGTGCATGCCTTTGTCTTTTATGTCACTATTATCTTCTGGCGTGTCTTTTCGGTCATTGTGGATGCCATCAACTTCGCATGCATATCGATTTATTTCCTGCATACGGATGCTGGGCGTTTCTGGCGTAAAGTTGGTCTTTTTTAATCTTTCTTCACATGCGATTCTCTTACATTCCCATGGAATACTTTGCTGCCGCTATCCGAGGCCAATCGAATTGTCGAATTCTGCCATAATAAAGTTATGCCCTCTCACGAGAATCGGTCCAACCGGTTGGGGGGCCGATATTAATTTGCATACCACAGTTTCTTATACTGTCACTTAAACACAGGCAAGTGCACTGCTATTCGACCTTCTCGGTACAACGGGAGCCTCTTTTAAATGCCGCCTGTTTAGCTCGCAACCACAATCATATTAAAAGCGAGGATCTTTCCGTTAGGAAGTCAATGCCTGCGACTGATCCTGTCCTAAATATTCCCACATTCACAAAAAATGATTAATGCGGTAAATTTTGACAAACGTGTTTCCAACACGTAAAGAATTTATCACCTTACCACAACTTTTCTGCAATGACGTTTGATTACGTTGACCGATCGCCACCCATTATCTACCTCTTTCTGGCTTGTTCATGTGGCTATAAATGTGCTGCAAAGTTTCAGACTTACTGATCGTATTCCGGCACACAAAGCAAGTGAGCCTATTTATGTATCATTGTCGCCATTAATAAAGCCTTAATAAATTATCGCTCCGTGTTCGGTCAGAGTGACCCTTATTGCAGTGAGAGCCACTATGTTCTGAAATGAAGTTCGTAAATGGAGCGCCGTTGAAAGAGCTGATGTTTTCAGATTGAGATAGCTGATCCTGGAGGTACGCCAACTTGAAACCTGTAGCGCGGAGGTCCAGAAATACAACGTCAGTCCACAATAACACGCTATCTGCAAGTTCGAAAGATAGCTTTCGGTCCAAGTTCATAGGTAGTTCAGCAAACGAAGTGCGCCAAAATGTGCACAAAGTTACATCCCCTGTGAATATTATTGCAATAGAGTTCGTGCGGTCTCTGCGAATGCCCCTTGTAATCCAAGGAAAGCACTGGAGTTTGTGGAGAATTCTACATATCTCGGTAGTTGCAGTAACTATGACGGTAGTCTCCGCTGAAGTCAGTGCACGACTCTCGAAGGCCCGGTTCACGCTTGCTAATTTGCGTCATTTGTGGTGGCATTGGATCTCAAGGGCCATACTAAGGGACGTATTGTTGCATGGTTGCAAAATGTGGCCCCTGTGGACAGTTGACCTGAGGCGTCCTATGTCCGATGGCGTCGAGCTTGTGCTAAGGTAATTAGAAAACATATTTGGTTGTGCAGCAGATACTCCAGTCGCAGGAAACACCCAGCACGATCAGCTACGGGGACTCGGCCATGTGTTACGCATACCAAGACATCGTCTACCGAGACGTGATGTTCTCCGTGCCTCCTTCAGAATGGCGCAGACTGCCAGATGGATATGGGACACGGAAGAAGGATGTGATTACAAAGAGTATGGGTTTTTTTGGTGCGGTCCGTCTTCCGGGGAGGATTCTCTGTGACCCTTCTATGCTTGGTTGGAGACCTTGCAAGAAATGGCTGCTGATTGATATCAGTTTCTTTCCACATTGTGTGATTTGGCGCTTGAAGGTGCAGGCACCTCAGAATACTTACGATAGACGAGCACCAGCTTCCCTCCCTCCCCCACTCTTTTCTCTTCTTTTCACTTTAGGGCTCTAAATATAATTTGGTAAAGTTTTCGGTTGTACGGCAATGAAGAATCAGTGTCAACATTGGTGTGGTTGCCTGTGATGAAGATGGTGATTATGATGAGTCCTGTGATCAGTCTACAACCGAACCGAAGTACGATATCTTGTTCGCCCGTGTATATGCGTTTCGTGGCCAGAATTAAAGTGCGAATTTTTGTATCTGACATTTTGTTGAACCTGATGTGTGGGTGCTGCTCGAAGGTCAAAAAGCCATTTCCCTGAGTTTTGGAGGCCCATGCGTTAAAGTATCCACAGCGCCTAATGGAATCATTCCCTGAGTCAGAGAATAACGGCCGAATCGGCAGGATTAGCCATCACCACTCGGTCAGCCAGACATATGCGCCGAGGCTTGCGAGAAATGGAGTGCGGGAAGTTTGTCAGATGACGGCCATTCAGTTGACAGTGAGTAATTCGTCAATACGGAACATCGCAAAGCAGATGTGAGTCGTCAAATATGATCTTCCCAATGCTTCGGCTAGGGAGAATGGAATCATGCACTTTCGGGAAAGTGGAGCCCGTTCAGATACACTGGCGGTTGGGATACGTAAGGTTGAATTTGGAGGCTAAAAAATGGCTGCCCTGTGTTTATGCGAGAAACCATTACCTCTGACACTTCTGCAGAGGAAGATAACGGAGTGAAGAAATGAAATGATACTAATCGATCGCGCAGCAATTGGCTGATTCGTATGACTCATCCCGTTGTAATGTTTGCAGCCAACCTTTATGTGATTAAGCGAATGAAATGTCCTACGACACAACAACTTACTAAAAAGGACGACTGTCATTCATTTGGTTGAATCTCTTACTTGGTGATGTTAGCAGTACGGATGAAAACAATCTATTTTTTTAAACTGTGCGCAAGTCTCATAATTGATAGCCTGGGAAGTTCTCGAAACAGCCCCTTTAGTATTGCTGGGACCTCTGGTCCTCGCTAGCGATATGGCTTTTAGCTGAACGGAATGCAAGTGTAACGTAGCTTAGACATCAATCATTCAGGATTTTTTAGAGAGCAAACTTCTTTTCCGAGAAAAAACAATAAAGTTACTGGAAAACGTATTTTCAGTACGTTTAAGCGGAATGGTTCTAATTCACTGCCTAGTCGTGTGGACTAATTGGGCAAGAAAAGTCAGGTGCCATTGCATTAGTTCATCGACAGAGTTGGATGGGTGTTTTCTCTTACACTGCTAACCGAATGAGAATTGTTGTTGGAAGTGTAAAAGATGCATTTTACGGTAGCTGAGGCAGCAGATGTGTTTATTGGGAATTCCACAGACGTCGAGTAAGCGTACCTTGTGTCATTCTCTTATTTAGCTTCATTAAATTTGGCGTATCATTGAGTGGATCGTCCAGGTGATTCCACAGCCCAAGCTTATTTTCTGTAGGTTATTGACCAAATTCAGTCGTTTTACTGATTTTTAAACCAATCTTTGTGTAAAACTGATTCTCCAACCAATTTTCTTGTATTATTCATCGGAGGAGGAATCATGGGAACCGTTGCTTCATTAACTCGCCTTCTATGATAGCTTTACTACACTCTGCCTGTGATGCATTACTACCATATTCTCAGTAATTCCATAGTGCCTGTGGTCCAAGTTAACCTGTCAATCAAGTCAGAAAGTTGCCCAGTGGGTTTCAAGCGTCTGTGACGCTACCTGACTGGCGGGTCAATCGATCGTCACAACCTGGACAGTTACTGAGTCGTCGTTCGATGAGTCGGGCACACCAATCACATCGCTCAAGCGTGAACACGTTCGCCTGTTCAGACGTGAACATTCGGATGTGCCCAACGTGCGTTGGTGGAGTAGTGGTAGCACGCTCGCCTCGCATGTCAGATGCCCGGAGTTCAAATCCCGGCACGGCCTTTGGGTATGCACTGCTCATTCGCTTTAATAAGAGCGAAACTCGAGTCCAGTGCGTCCCTTTGGTGTGGACTCACCGGAATAATTACGCCAGAACAGGAGGACGTCCGTTCAAACGAGAGTGGTGTGGATATGAGCAAGTCAGAATAGTTTGACAGCGAAGTTCATGACGTCATCCGCGATAGCCACGCCATACTTTTTCCTTTATACTTTGAATGTATGTTTACGTTAGAGGGAATTTAATACTAACTTCTGAGCCTTCTCCGTATCAACCTTGCCTTGTGTCGTGAGGTCGCTCAGAACTGTAGTCTTTTTCGTGAACTGTTACATACAGGACTATTGCTGTCCCCCGGGATCACATTTCAAATCCTGAACTCAACCCTCTCAATATCAACCGTGTGCCGTTTGGATAAACTGGTTAGAAGTGATTGTTCTGTCTGCCTTCTCAGTTTGCTAATTGTCACTTTGACTTATTATGCTCCTGCAAAATTTTCTGCGTACATAACCTACTGGTCTCATATTTCGGCCGTTGATCTACGCTTAAAAGAATGCCTTGCTTGCCATCGGACCATCAACCCAACGGAATTTCAGAAAATAGCATTCGACAATCCTTCCGAACGTTATCTTTAACGATGGAAATGTTTTCTTCGTTCGCATGGCATTCTGTTTCGTTGTGTTTGGGTTTGGTATGCTACGCCGATTTCGTGACATAGCTCACAAAGCATTCCACATTTACATCCACTCTTTTCTTACAGCTATGCCGACCCACCTTCACCGCATCAACCTCATA
Organism: Opisthorchis felineus; assembly: GCA_004794785.1. Classification (NCBI taxonomy): domain Eukaryota; kingdom Metazoa; phylum Platyhelminthes; class Trematoda; order Opisthorchiida; family Opisthorchiidae; genus Opisthorchis; species Opisthorchis felineus. Next base: position 50,122 of record SJOL01001753.1, on the reverse strand, counting down.
ATGAGCGTGCTGGCAATACTACGCCAGTGAACCATTCGCGTAGCGGCTCTGCCGCATCGACCACGGTACGTTCTCTGGCGAATGGCGGTGCTGGCAACGGCGCCTTGGCCAACAGTCATGTAAATGGTATTACCAGCTCCAGCTCCTCTCCGGCCACCAGTGTGAGCGAACACCCACCGCCTTCTGAACATTCTGGTTCTTCACCTTCAAATACTGTTCCACCCAATTCAGCGCACCTCAACCATGGGAGGCCGGATGGATCTCCGTCCCACTGCACATTAACTCCGCGGGAACCAGGTATGACGTTCTGTTTGCTTGTAGCAGTATCACTATTACCATTCTCTTTTAACTGGATGCTCATAGCCCCCTGCTTGCAAGAAATCTGCACGCGATTTGTTTTCTTCAACATTTCTGTTTACCTGAATGTTCAAACTACGGCCCCAAACTTGGACAAAGTGAACAAGAGAGTGTTTTTGAAGATCGAGTTGCCTGAACCATTCGCTATTTGCAGGTGTCCACCGCCAAATTTTGTGGGCTGTGCATTCGTTTGTGTACCTCTCTTCTGAATGTCATGTTTTGGTGGTAATGTATGCAGCACAAGCAGCAGGTGTTCACTAACTTCTCTGCTATGACCGAACATGAAGTGGAATGTTGGTTGACGTATGAAATCCAGTCATTTTATCTTCCTTGTCATGTCAGAAGGAAGCTGTTTTTTTCCCATAGCGTGAGCCAGCAGTTTCTTTGCGACACTGTACCTTATTTTTGTGTGTAGCAACGGTGGTTTGTACCTACATTTTGCAAGCGAAAGCAAGTACTCCCACTAAGGTGTGGTTTGTGTTTTTTCAGCTCATCTTGCATCTGTTTTGTGGGTGGTAGATCAGTCTTCCTATGTAGCGCTTTTTGTTTTTCATGGGCTAGTGTTAAAAGCGACGTAGTTTACGGTTTATGGGTAACTAGATGCATCGAACTCCTATACGCCGAACGATTAACCAATCCATACAACCTTGTAAGTACAATTCGAATTAAATTCCAGGTGCACAGGTCATCTTGCCAGCAGATACAGTGCCAGAGAGGGTGGTAACAGTGACAGTGATACTTCTACCTTATTCGGGACTCCAACCAGGCCAATTTATCTATTTATGGAAAACTGGAATTTACTTGCAGCTACGCGGTCATCTGCCAAAGACTGCATTCCGTATAGGGAGCCTTTAAAACCGTACGACTGAGAATTTGAATTCTTCGCAACATTTATAGAAATTTCCTTCCCCGTTTCTGTCTACAGACGCACACTGGACAACTACTAATAGTACGACTGAGCCGTAGTCTGACTGACCACTACACATTTTAGAATTTATCTGGAAATTATTATTAGGGAAGTGTCAAATTTACAGACGGTCGATTAGCAAATTTCGTCCTCTCGGAAAAACTCAAAGCTGTCCAACTTCGAAGAATAACAATTATAGTAAACAACGATATCGTAGACTGGTATTTTTCGACTAAAATTTGACGAGTTGTTAATTCGTGTTTACAGAATTATCCTAGCTAAACTCACCAGCTATTTTGTCTGAGGTTTCTCTTAGAATAAGGCACTAAGCCGTCAAGTTTCTCGTGTGGGCCACTTTCCACCGAGACTGTTTGGAATAGTTTAAACTTAGTAAGTTTTATATGGAACTTTCAAAGTTAAAATAGCGTAGTGGAATAAGATGCTGTAAGGATTTCTACAATCAATTGATTGAAAAAGGTTGTCCAGGGCAATCGAAACGTTGGATTACAACATCTTATTCCACTACACTGTTTTGACTTTAAAAATTCCATATTATACACCACATGGTGCTCAATCTTTTTAACGGTACCCGAGCCGAATTTGGCCCGGAACTCCTTGGTAGACTTTAGTTGATGTATTCTAAAAGAGCTCAAACACGTTTGTCGTAATGAAACGAGACAAGGTCAGCGAGTTTTACAACTATCCGGATGGACTGAATCCTCATATCAAATTTGGTATGGAGATAGAGTGAACTTCGGGTACACGGGTCTTTTTAGACTGAATGACACATAAGGTCGGGGGAAAACTAAAGACCACAGTGTACGAAAAGCCAACGGACACTGGGATAATTTTGAACTACTCGTTTGCCCATCCAAAGTCGGTATTCGCTAGTATTGCCTCATCAATGTTTAGGCGTGTAAGATCCCTGTGCACAGAAGAACCTGATCGGACAGCGGCCCAAATTGAAGTAAAGAACAAACTACGGGATAGTGGATATCCAGCTAGTTTGGCTACGCTTCAAATGCGAAGGGTGTTGGTACCGGTAGCGAAACCCAACAGGGAATGGATCTGGACTGCTGTTATTCCATGTAAACCAGGGACATTGGAGGGCATTCGAAGGATTCTAAACACGGCTAACATAATAGTAGCTTTCCAGTGGGGAAGCACTGCGCTCTGCACTGGTACAATTGAAGCATCGCCTCCCGGCAAACAGAACCAGGGACTGTGTCTACAAAATTAAGTGTAACAACTGCACTATGGTCTATATAGGACAAACGGCCAGGGAGCTTCACACCAAAATCGGATAGCGTAGGAGGAAAATAAACAGGCCGCCGAGAAACGCAGATGAATATCGAGCCTTACTGAAGGGCTCGGCAATTGCGGAACATGCGCTGGGCACGGGACACAAGTAGATTTAGAAAATGTTGAGGTTTTGAGGTGAGGACTACGGTCCGCGTCTCAGAGACTGATGGCCGAGGCGGTAGAAATCGCCAAAAAGCATCCCAGTTTTAACGGAATAGAAGGCGTGGAACTGGCAAGCGTGTGGAGAACGGTTTTGGATCAGTCGAGCTGACACGTGTTGGTGTGCTGTTATCAGAAGGAGGAGTAGTCATCATCTGAATTTCACTTAACCTCAACCACCTTCCCTCTCCCCAACTAAATTGTCGCAACATTCACAAGCCCACAAAGACCAACGAAATCTACCAGTGGCGTCCGCGGTGAACCCTGAAGTGGGAGGAACTAAACCCGATCGGAACTAATTCGAAACCCTCCCAACCGATGAACGCAGGATTTGGGCAACTACCCTGACCGAGAAGAGCCATTAATTGACACTCAACACTGATCTAGTGCGCTAATATGAAGACGCCTTACTGATTGGTTCTCTGTCTGCCCTAATACTTGGCCAACTTGGTGACCTGCTCACTTGGCCTTATGAAGCTTTTTGTGTCAAAAGCGAAACGTTGCTCAAGCCAACGTTACTAATCCCTTCTGAAACGAGCTCAAACTTACCTCGCTAACATTTTGCATGCTGCCGTCAATTTGTTGGTAAAGTCTGTTGCAGTCAAGTCGACCTTTGTTTAGCCTCATTAGATTTGTAGATGGATTTCTTTTTCGATTGTTTACATCGATGGACGACGTAGCCTATATACACCCAAGAAAAAGATTGTCCTCTGCACTGTACCCTATACGTGAATACGGCCTATATGCGTATGCCCCCACCCATGCGACTGTAAGTACCAGCTGAAAGTCATTATACTATCTCTCTTGGGAGCTTAATAATGGAACGGTTTGATGCTACTAATTTATCACGTGTTATTCAGTTATTGCGGTTGAAGTATGCCCATCTGTGGTATTCCAAATTCTAACTGTGGATTCACTCGTGGTTGAGATGGTCTAACTTCCCAACTGCCGCTCGACGGCCAGCGCTTCAGGTTTGAGGGTTTGGAGGGCAGATAGTAATACCCACACAAACATATTTGCATGCTCCTCTTGCTTCCGTTGCATGTCAGCCTGATGGTTTTTGCCCAGCCATTTTACTCAACCAGGATTGTTCGTGAAGTTCAAACCTCTCATTCACTGTGCATCCTTTACTAATGTGACCGATATCTGTTTTTCGCCCTCTTCTTCCCACAACCTGGTTCTCATTGGCGATCATCTTTCGTTTGCTCTTCGTTGCATGTGCTGTTGCATGCATCTTCCACATTTACTTCTGGAACAATACATGTCGCCACTTCCAAATGCAGAGTACATGGACGATTTCGACAGGTAAGTTGATTGAGTTATAGTATTACCAAGGCACATAAGTTTCGTGTCAACCTCAACGATTCTTTTTTCTCCGAAATCATATAGGCCCTGTGACAGTTCTGATTGCTGCGCTGTGGACTGTTTTTTTTAATTTCCGATATCTAAGGAATGTGTCAGTCTGTTACTTTTGTGTGTGTTTGTCCATAAAGACAGTCAAACATGAAGGGTGAAAGCATGCAGCTTCTAATATGAGGCCACGGTAAATGTGCGTTCATCGTGAAATTGGATTCCCTCTCCCCAGGTCAGCAGTTCTGAAGAGAGCGCAGATTGAGAGACAGATATCTCAGAGTCTGTCGACAACACCCCGAACGGCTCTCCGACATAAGCAACTGAGAATCGAAGCGATTAGATTGTCAAAGCTCGGTATCTGCTTGTTGAGCAGCTGGGCTCCAACTGACATTGAATGGATATCTGTTATTAGGAAAATGGGGCCAACTTTGTTCAGTACTTCTACCTGTAGTTTGTTGCGTATCCGTCTTGGGTATACGTATTTTTACTCTAACAGCTCACCAGAACATTCGCTGTGAATAGCAGTGGAGCCAGGAAATGGCTTTTGGCGACGCGGGAGGCCTCTTAACGGGTTATCAGACAAAAGATTGTTAAGAACAGTTAGTTGATGGATACCGGTGAAGCATACAAAGAAAGTAAAAATTCTCGGAGGATCACAGACGAGATCGTGGACACTCGGTTATCACTGCAGTAAGAGGAAGAAAGCCCAATAAACTGTCAAAAAGGTATTATGCCTTACATCACTTGACTGTAATGCCTTCATTCAGTCTACATACTAAATACTAAATAACCAATTGTGTGCGGATAAATGTTCATGTTGCTTAGAAGCCTCAAGGGAAAATGTTTTGGCGTTTGTGACCAACGTGAAACAAAATGGTCCTGTTGCCATGATTCAGGGTGACATTTCCCCGCAGTGCTGTTGAACCAGCTGCCCTTTCCTCACCTCGGACGTCAACCCAACGGACTAATTAGTTCATACTTTACGGTAACGCAGCTATGATAAATAGATCGGACAGAAGGATACATCCCTTCTCGTACCTTATCCCACCGAAACGTTGCCTCTCTACCAAAATGCTAATTTTTTGGACTGATCTGCACTTAGTTTGGTTATAAACCCCACTGGGAACCTATGGTGAATGATCAGAAAACTGATGTTTCAGAGTGATGACAGCTTTAATTCAGTAGAATCTGCTCCAGGTATGGAAGGTAAACCTGAAATCCTTTGTGTTAGGCAGGTAGCTTAAACGTCACCTAAGCGATAAACGACTACTAAGGTGCACTGCATGTGTAACTTTTCGTAATTACCGACTTTTTAGATAACTTTACAGAGTAAAACCCTAAAAGCGCTTCATGGTTTTCTTACACAGTTGATCAAAAGTCAGCTTCTTATCTCGCAAAAATTAAATGATATTCTGGTTGGTCCGTCCATCGTAGCCTGGAGTAACTCCAGTTTACTCGATTTATTAACGTCCGGATTACAGGATGAAGCTCCGACAGACAGCAGTTCTCAGGCTGTGAAAGACAGCTTCTATCGATATTTGTCACAGTTACTTCGGCCAGCCAGAGGTGCAGATATCTTGTTTCTGGCAGGCAATGTGAATGCTCATGTTGGCCGACTAAGTCCTGATAAAGCCCATCTTGGCGGCTGATTCGGGTTTTAAGCTCACCACACATATAATGGGGAACGACTTCCTCAATTATGTGCTGCAAACAAACTTTCAGCACAAGCGCTCACACCATGTGACTTGGAGGCCACCAACTGCAAAGCAGCTGTGGACTCAGTTGGACCATTTAGCAATCGGTTACCGATGAAGAGCTTCGGCACAAGATTGTCGTTCATTTTGGAGTATACTACTTGTCTGCGATCAGACGTCAGACGTCACCTTATCGGTGACCGAATAACCGGAAAAATGTACTTTGCGTTCTGTCACTTTTCGTGGTTTTGCTCCTTTTTTGGCCCTAAAGAATGTGCAAAATAATATCACCCCGCAACTACGTTGTTCTCTGTGTACTTTCCAAATTCATGCTTTATGTTATGATGGAAAAACTTAACGGTGACTTCCAACTCAAATTTCAAGTTAATCGAAATTAGGTATGCATGTGTTGCCCTCGTCATCCCATGCCATTCACGTGCAATCATTGTTTCACTTTTGTATTCGTATATCACCCGGGTTATTTGAATTTGTCATGTTCAGTTGATTGAAAACGGTATTGTCTCTCATTTGCATGCTTTCTGTGAAATAAACTCCTAATTAAGCGGCAAGTTTTGACAGAGGTAACTTCTCAGGTCTTTACATAAGATTGTTCATAATTTCTGTGCGACTAACCCTCCTGTGTGGTTTGCAAACTATAGTGTAGTCCGAATACCTCAGTTTTTGTGCACCACATTCTCCGCTAGCTAGCTTTTATCAAGATCGCTTCAACTATCGACAGAATGTCACCCTCACCCAGAGTTGGCAACAAACTCCAATGTGGAGAGAACCAATAAACGGTGGATAACAATGCCGGTCTCTAGACAACAGGCCTCATAGATGGTTGGGGAGCCTTCGGATATAGTGACATTTCGCGGTCAATAGCGACCCTGTATCCATTTTAATCATCAACATACCAGACGATAACACGGCTCTTCATTGCCATAAAACCGTGTCCGTTTAATCGAATAAACCCTATAATGGAGAGAATAAAAATGAGGCAGGGAGAAGACCTAGGGCTAGTCAACCGCGAAATCCGCAACAGTGATGCTACTCAAACTGGGATCTCTTTGCGACCTCATGATGAACTGAATGCACTGAATGCTTCTCTCTCTCGTCATTTGTTTTCAGGATACTTATGATATTCTGAATGCAGTCCGGATCTAGTCATAAAATGCAGCCAACCTATACCCACGAAAAATAACGACAGAAGACGGGAATCAATTGTCCTGTATTACGTACAAGCGCATTGATTATGAGGAAGCACACGGGCCAAAGAATATCATACACAACGTCGAGAAATATAAGACGTATAAGGTCGGGCACAGTAGCAGGTAGCAATGTGGCTGGATGGTTGAGTGAAAGGTGTCGGTATGCACATAGGGTGAATGTCATGAACTGGTTCAGACATGGGACTAGTTTCGACAGTCACCGGAGAATACTAATGTGTAAGTGCATAAACAGGGACAGGTCATCACGGCGAATGTGCAGATTGAATCGTCACAATATTTTTCTGCTGAGTAAGGTGATATTAGCTTAGTTTCTCAACAGATGACTCCAGTGATTGTTGTCTTTTGGACGATGCTTCAGTCTTTGCCGCCAAATTGACTATGTTCTTTCTAGTAACGCTTATTCCTCATATTTTTAAACCAGTCGAACAATCCCTCCCTCTATGATTCGCTAATGTATATCCTTGAGTGGCTAAGACGATTGGACAGGCATTGGGGAATGCATCCCTGTCCATCGACACACGATTATCACACTTCTTCGTGCAACTGATGCTTATTGACGGAGTTAGTGACAAGTTCATCGCATGAAAGACTAGCCGTCTGTTGGCGGAATACACTCATTTGCACACCAAATTTGGTTTTAACGGGAGACTGTACTGAATCCCAGCCGTGCAGCACGTTCAGTTAAGGAATATCATAAATGTGGTATTCAGCTGGGACTCGGCTGAGTCTCGTGTTAAAACCAACTTGATGTGCATTTGGGCGCAGTCCGTGCAATTTCGTGTAATTTGGGTTCAAGTAGATCTTAGGTTTAACGGAAACTCGGGGACCGCGCCTACCTGGTGAACCCCAAGAAGGGCGAAACCGGTCGTGGGCTGTCGAAGAACTTTCAGCAACTTTATGAGTAGTGCATTACGTCTATACAACGTATCACGATATCCCCTTACTCCTCCCTCCTTGATTCCGTCTAATGTAAAATTGCCCCCCCCCGTCGATGCCCCTTCTTTGACACAACTCACAAACAATTTTCCGCCTTTTGGACGTAATGTCTCGCCTTTTTCTACCGCCATTATCAAGGGGGCTGTCCCCTAGTACTGACTCTGGTCCTTCTGCCTATGTCACCCCATCGTCTAGCTTGTGCTTGACCATCAAGTTTAGAACATTTTAGAACTAAGCTCTTTTTTGACTTATACACTCATCTGCATACCAATTTGGTTTTGACGAGAGACTCACCTGGAACCCAGCTGAATCTCTCGTTTGTGAACGCACTTTGGCTCGCCTTGCCCCTCTGTTTTCCCTCGTTTCTTTGGCCTCCAGCTGAGGTCATATGTACTCACTCCACCTTGAGGTTTGCGTCTTTTCTTGTGAATAGGCCATATTTCTTCCGTATTCTTATAGGGGGTCTCTGATCACAGGATCTCGCTTCTTCTGTAATTCATGTGCGCAGTGAACGCGGTCTTGTGATGCTGAGCATGAACTAGGTGTATAACTTGAATGGTAAATTTCAAAGGAAGACTATACTGAAACTAGGGCAGTAATCAGATCCGAAATTTCGGGCTGAATTGGGCATGTTAGTCGCGACCTTGGATTCACATTTAAGTACAATTTACTTTACCAAACTACAGTCGCTCGGCAAACAAGGTAGAAGTAGCCATGATTTCTGCGGTTTCGGGCATACGCTTTCATTGGTGAACGTGACAAGCTACATTCAGTCAGCATGCTTCAACAATCTCGTGTTTTAGCTTGTTTATCTCGTGACACGTGTTCTCAAGCACACGAATACGCTCGTTTCAACTTTGCGTGTCCTACCAAGTGCCATAAGTTGCTCTCTGCTTGCACCACGTGACGTATTTTTTGGCTTTCGGCTTTAGCGTGGCTTAAAAACGGCAATGCACGCCGTACTGTTTGACCAAGTCTGTGCGTTCGACATTTTATCACCGGTGTTTAACTAATTAGGGTGTTCCAACATCTATTTGCCGTGTTCCTATCCACTAAAATCCTTGATGAGCATCCTTGCCACAAGGTCAGGGCTTCCCCTCTTCCATGCACTGTGTTCCAGTTTTTATGCAAATAAGCGAACCAGTTGTTGATTTTTTGGCTTCGGCTACCCAGAGACTAGTTCCTCCTCGGGACTAGTGCATTCATTTGGTCTTGAGTGATCGATCATTGGTACGTCTCTTTTTGCCCTTAATTTCACAAAGATCTGTTTGAACATTTGTAGAGTATTTTATCCTTGTGTTTGCCATCAACTGTCTATTTATCATCATCGAAACATGTGTTTCTTTGGCATACATATTGCCATTCCAGTCGCCTGCTCTTTGACTGTTTTGCCCACAGAGCTACCTTGATGGAACAGGTAAAATACATTGTACGCACAGCCTTCGTCTCCCTCCAACATCAGAAGTGATGCCTTCCATATATGTTGTAGACTGGGCGACTAGGTCATGCATGTCGTATACTCGAATTCCCAAGACATCGATTAAAACCACATGCATGTACAAAGCACCGGTGCCTATCCATATTTCAATACGATCTATCGAAAGACTTCGTCAAATCGAACTCGTTCAAAGCAATACATGTATATTCGAACTGGTCATTATTACTGAGGCTTAAAAATGGTATATTCACAAATCCGCCCACTGACCGGCGGATAGATGTCAATTGTATGCTGTCCCATCCGAATCAGCTGCTTTAGCGAATTATGCACGATCTTTATCAGTTGGAAACTTTCAAAGATGGTGAATGTACTCCCCGACTCGGAATGTGACCGGCAGTCGATATTTCATCATGTATGCCATCGGGGGCAGCGCGCTGCGTGTTTTCACGTGCGCGCGTGCTATGGTGATAGCCACTTTTTCATGTATGATCTTAGCAAGTCACGCTGTCTATCGACCGGCGCCCCTGGCTAGACTGAAATTCATCCACACGCACATAAGTCACTGGTGGGACGAATTTTTGCGCCAGAGCGCGGCTTATTTGTTGGAATGCAGTGTTGTAGTGGTTAATCGTTTGTCACATCGTATCACTCGCTGATGCGCTTGTGGCTAAATTCGTCAGTCCTCTAGGAGAGCCAAAGTATTTGGAAACGAAGTGGTATTCGGTTTCCTGCAAACTGCTTTTTTTAGCTAGTTTTCTATGGATCGAGGTCCATATGACCAACATTCTAGTTCTCAATGGAGATTTTGCCCTGTAAGCGAAGTCAATCTATGCTGAAAAGCCGAGAAGCACTGTACAGCCGTTTCATCCTTATTGGGACTCATCGGTAGTGCGCATCTGATGAAACTCAAGGTAGTTTCAGACCTGCAGCCTGCCGGCTAGTAGTTTGAACACTTAGCCGTTCAGCCACGAACGGCTGGTCAGCATTGTGATTAACCTGCACTTGGGCAGGATGCAGCTCCACTCATCCATCGATCACGGAATCCACACCACATAGCTAAGTAGTAAAATAATCTCTCAGTTTTAACTCTCTCTCTCGGTGTCTAGCTGCCGTGCCACACCAGGGCCGAGATACTTCCGGGTTACCCAAGCTTAGACATGGGCAGTCTAGATGCCGGGGTTGGGTTCTAACCACGGGTCTTCCGGTAAGTAAGCTCACGCCTTAACCACTGAGCTATTTCAAGCTCAACACCATGTGGCTCCTTGGAGTGATGCCTTCTCGGTTGAAAGTCGTCGAATGAATTATTCGTCCTTCTGAGATACTTATAGATTTCTGATGGTCTGATAAGATTTGGGAGTTTTTAATGGAGATTTCTGGAGTTTCGAGACTCTAGATTTTACCTGCTAAATCTCGGTGTATCCGGAGTTCCATCTTTGAATATTCCTTCTCCCGCCCATCTCATTCATAGTAATCTCTTCCGATATTTCATGAGGAATGACAGCGTGGTACCATCCTTCGCCATGTCCTGTAACATCACATCCTCTGTAGCCATAACGTTAAACACTTTGAAACCAGTTTTCACCTCCCGACACTATTTTCCTTGCCGTGAAATAAGCAGGACAGCAGGTGGTTTTTGTTTATACGTTGAACTCACGTTACGTTGATGTGCCCTGCCTGTGTTGAGTTCACTATCCCGTTTTTTTGGGGGGGTTACTCAAGTTTGACAGTGCAGAGGCCGTCCTCCCCCTCGTGATCGGCATTTGTTCGCCACCGCATGAAAGGATTTCTGCATGATTGCGAGACTGTTCATAGTCGCCCCGCCGCAGCCGTGTTGGTGTCTGCTGCCTCCATAACGAACTAGTGGTTTCTAACTGTCCATTTCATTTATGTCACAACAGTCCGTAGCTCAAGGTGTAAAAGACCGTTTTCATGACACACTGGGCGTAACGCACGGACATTGCTTCTCGGTTTCCAGAGAATATAAATCTTCCAATTATAATGCCGCTTGTGCTTACGTGGGCGCTCACCTTGGCTTCGATGGTGAACGCCTGCTGCAATTATGTGCCGAACTTAAACTCTGCTGTAACACCAACTTCCAAACTAACCTAGAAGCTCGTCGCCGGACGGTGCCATCCACGTACGAATCAGCCACAACTACACACAGAACTTATCACAGTAAGCTAATGGTGCAAGCATCAGTCAATCTGGTTACGGCACTCACCCAAGAAAGGCTACAGCCTCATTTTATCAGCCCCGACACGGTCTGTGATACTCCGTAAGGGAAACCAAATACCTGTTTACGTGGTGGTCTTTTTGGAAGATAAATGTGTGATGTGGGGAGGTGGTTCTCTGGTTCAGCGTAGCCAATTATCTCCCGCTCATTGATTACGACCGAGTTCCCTGGTAATGCTCTTGGTGGTGTCGTCTGCTTTTTTCATACGAGCCACAATGTTCCCACAAATGGAGACAACCTATGGGGCCTGGTCAAAATTGTCTCATCTGGGGGTCTCCATTCCGGGGCATTGGCCGAATCCCCAGTTTTATATGATAATCTAGCGAACCTCAAGTTGAATTTTCACGTGTGTAGAATATCTGATATGCTTATGCTTTATATCTTTCTTGATCCTATTCGAAGCATACTTCTCATACAAGTGACAACAAACACGGGAGGCTTCTAGGTACCCTAATCCATTTGTGTGCAGAGTCTCATTACTTGATTCCGGAACTCTGCTACTTCTCCCTTGACCCGAAAGTCATTTCACTGTTACTTGTCATTCCCTGTTTCATCCTCCTTTAGACTATTTCGTTAATCGCCCTTATACTTATCATCACACGAAAAACATTATTTATGATGCACTGGTAAATTCAAACTGCCTGATAAACCTAAGCTGGTGTGTTGATCAACTTTCACACCCGTGTAGTCGCACAGACTCCAACGATAGAACAACTAACCTTCACCTGTTGATCATGCATGCCGATGAAATTCACAATTGACGTTCAATACAGGATTCAATTGGCCTGAAACTGTCGACTTCGTGGTGTTTTTCCACCCCTGCATTATCGAAATAATAGACTTGCATTTGCCCTAAAAAGGGGACATACTCGTTAACCGGTCTAAAAGTAGAGTTAGTAATTTACGCCAAAGAACCGTGTAGCAGAATTTGCCTGAGGTAAACTTAAGAACACTACCATCGAACTTAGAGATGTTAAACTTCCGTAGCATCATGAGGCTTGAAAGGAGGCATTCGGGAAGAAAATAGTCCATTCTGCATTTACGTGCGTGATTCAAGGATGTGTGAACTGAAAGGCGTATAGTGGGCGAAAGTACTCTCAGGAAATGGAAAGTGAAAAGATATTAGGCTCCATTATTTTTTGACGATACCGAAACCTTCACACTGGTACTCGTTGACATTAGCTAAACAGTGCTCCGCGACGTCTTTTCGACTGAAGTGAACTCTCTTTATTTCATTTCCGAGAGATAAACGTACTGCATTGCCCATGGATCACCAGCCACACAAATGAGCGCTCATGGAGTGGTTAGTTCATGATATTCCATTTGGAAAAATTCGATGGCTTATATTGAATAGAAAAGCTTGTAAAAGGTGCCGTCAGGATGACCTCTTCACTTGGAGCCCTGTTGTTCCACAGTAGTCTAATTGTTTCCGTCTAAACCCTTTGACTAGGGGCATCGAATTTTACACCGTATATCTTGGGGGCTACATTGTGCGTGATGGCCAGTGTCCCCTCATAATTCATAATCATTTCACCGTGGACTTTGCGAAGGTTATTCGTCTCACCCGAAAGGTGCCAGCATTGCCGAGTCGTAAAATGGGGCACGCAGATCCGTTGTGCACGTCTTGGTTTATGCTGAGCGGTAAGACGAAGTTTGAGACTTACACATACAAGCTTACGGTCTGATGCACGTTTATTCCCGGTAGAACCATGATAGAACCTACAGTCTTCAACAGAGGATATTCATTGTAGAATGTAGACCGTTTGGAAACCCGTGGCTGTCATTGAACTGTCAGTCAAGTTAGTGCCTCCGGTGCCGAGAACGTGTGCTTCATATCATGAGACAGTTGAGGGTGTCCGAGTTAATCAAGTAATCATAGTTCTACAGCTTCTTAAGAGGTGGTGAAATTGTCTTGCAGTTTACTCACCAACATCAAAGCTGGGCGTACGATCCTGTAGCTCGTCGGTGAAATCTTTGACAGAAATGTCCGAGGAACAACTGCGGGCGTAGAGGAATATGACGTTCAGACTTTATGGTGACCGTGTAGAACGACTTCCCGCAGTCTTGAAGGATACCGCCTCCGAGGAGATTAGGGCGTCGTAGCCGCGGTTGCTTAGGGCAATGAAAACGTTATCCAGTCCCGAAGTTGGCCGTGGTGGTGCATCTAGTGGAAGAATTTCACCCTCGGGATTTTGGTGCTTCGTGAATTGAAACCAGGTATCCGTACCATCGCATGTCAACCAGAGCCGACTTGTTAGTTGAAGACTTCACATAGTGAAACTGGCTTCTAATATCAAGGACATTCCAACAGCTTAGATGTAGCGCGTTCTTGATTTTGAGGGAAGGGAATGGGAGCTCGGCTTGCATATTTGTCATCACAACGAGTGAGTCATTAGGAGCTTTAGGAATGCCGTTGCATGAACGGAGCGTGCAGCCTTAAACGTGAATCTATCAAGGCGATTCTTAAGGATCAAGGTGTAGTCCCTGTGGTTAACTGATATCTCATTCGTGGACTTGTTGAGAAAAACGCCCTGTTAGGGTCATTGCAAGCTTTATTAATGAACTCTGGTAGGAAAAATTGCTTTGATTCCTTCTATCTTTTCGTTGATGTTCTGGTCTCCGTCCTGCATCTGAAGCTTCCGGCGTGCACACTTCACTCTAGCATAAAGCTGGATGACGTTTTCGTTGCTGTTGGTTTGGACTTTGGTACAGACGACATCTCCAAAATTACCTAGGTGTTCAAGAGCGCACCTGGCAGCTCACCAGAAGGGATCCAGAAATTGTTCGATAGCAGCACTCTCCTGGGCCTCGAAAATGGAACTTGACCCCCTTTTGTTTTCAGATGCTTGATGAAACCCTCAATTGTTCGAATTCCCCACCTACTTTCGCTTGATTTAGTCAGTACAGTATCCGATGTCGCATGCCACGTGGTAGCAGAATGTTAAGTCAAGAACAGAGAGTTGTTCTCCAGGGACACGCTATGTTCCTTAGTTAGGGTTCCTGTCTCTCCTTTGGAAACTTATACATCCCAATACGTCTTAGCGTGTCCTATCCTTTATGTTAATAGAAATATCGTCATTTGGATTTGTGGAACTTTTCACTTTCCAAATCTCACGGACCACTAAAGGCTTTTGAGTGAATGGTTCGTCAGTTGTAAATGATCTCATCGGATTATAAATGTTGAATTCCCTAGGTCATGTGTGTCGCTTGTCGGATGACCATCTACTCCGGATAGACTACTCAAAGGCCGCTAGTCTCCATACCAACTTCCAAAACGTGTCGCTTGGATGTTTCCTGTTTTCCTGAGTGAGGACCGTAGGATTGGTTAGGTACAAATATAGGAGAACTGGCGAACATCGTCCAGGTATGTATTCAATGGCACCTTTCTCTTACGGCCGGTGCTTTTAACACACCTATTCCGAACACCTTTCCCAACAGGGAAATAGGTACCTTTTCACCACCACTGCATGTGCTGAACTGTATCGGGTTGTTGCATTCAATACAGAGCCATCTCTTTAGTTTCCACAGTCAGTAAAACTACGGTCGCTAAAACCAGTATACCTCATTATGCAGTTTACAGCTTGTTCACAACCGTTTTGTGTTCGCAGGCGTATTGTGCTTGGCTTGGCCCTGAGCTGAGGAAAGGTAATGCCATGGTTACCTGGACGCAGCGACATGCGGGTTTTTATTAGTATTGACAATATCGCACCCTCATGGTATGCGGGCTGTGGAATATGGAAGAGGTTTGTTTTACTAACATCCAGTTACGACTAATATTGCTTCAATAGGTTGTAGCCGATGCTTGTCGTATACTTTGGCAGCAGTATAGTGATGACAAAACTCACCGTTTTCATCTGTCTTCATCGGTCTCTGTAGCAGATTCGTTAGATCATACTGATTTATGAACATCAGTTTCACTGAATAATGCTACGTCTGTCATTCTTTCCCCCTTTATAAATGAATGTTTGCAGTCCACGGTCACTGGGTTCCCGGAGGACATTAAGTGCTGATAGTCATCGTGGCGGGGCGGAACAACAACCTCAACATTCCTCAAATGAAACACTGCTGCATTCCACAGATTCAGGCCATCATCCCATCGAGGGCGTGGTGAGGACTATCACGCCGAACTCCATTGTTGCCAGTGAGCGTTCCAACCGTGGGGGTCGATCCAGTACGTCGCCGGTCATCCGTGTCTACGCAAAGTCCAGCCGGCGACCACCTTCCGACGTTTCGGACGTTGACGAGGCCGATGATGACGAGGATATACCAGAAGTTTTGAAAGATTATTCTGTGAGTAGTTATGTTCATTAGCTTTTGCCCTATCCTAAAGATTCAACGTACGTTTTTAACGCCAGCTTGCGTTTATGACGTCCCCGTCTAGGCTAGCTCTCTCATTCAATGTCCCAGCTCATAGCAGACCCCGAGGAACTGACTCGCAAATCTCGACAAATTGTGGGGCGCCATTCCAACTGGTAATTGAAGTAAACCCGCAACACTCGTGCGGAACTTTCCAATAATTTCCAGTCCATAAGGTTGTCTCGGTGAGTGTACACAAATATACGAAAGTTAGATGCGTAGTATGTCAATCAATCTAACCGTGTGTGAAATAATCATTTTCGGAAAGATACCCTTTAGGAGCCACTCCTGGATGGTTTGCAGCAGCTCTCCTTGACATTCATGCCCTAGTTTGCGGTTCCCGTACGAGCGAGATCCATCCACCCCAGAAAAAAAGAGATTAAATACACTCATTTGCATACCAATTTGGTTTTGACGAGAGACTCACCTGGGACCAATCTGAATCTCTCGTTTGTGACGTTTTTAAGCAACTGAATGTGCTGCACCAGGCCGCCTCATGTTTCAGTTGGTACGATATTCAAGATATCGTAATACATTGTATACATCCCCGGTCGGGTACTGATAGTTACCAGTTGTGAATCAAGAACCTCTAATTGTGCCGGATCGGTACTGTTGCCTATTTATGGTTCGCCCCCCCCCCTCCGCAGTAAAATTATTTTGGCATTTTCCACCCTAATGTCGCTCAGGAAAAACAAATGTTTTAAATTCCACACGTGAAAATCTGTTTGGTTGGTTTCCTAGACGTAATGGATTGTGTCCTGTCTGCACGGATTTTATCAAAAGATCGTAGCGTACCGTAATAGCAGTTGGAATCTGCCTCACTCTACTCCAAAGGATGTCCAGCTAAAAAAATTTCACTTTTTGTTTCGTGGCCACGGTAACTGTTAATGGTCCAGGGAGCGCAAGCGTAAAACTCACTTGCTCTCTGGGTGCAGTCTCCGAGCACGGTCTCACTGCCGGTGTGGTGGGAACATGTTTTGATCATGAATAAGGAGCTAGGACACAAATTTGAGTGTAAAGCAAGTTCCTTTGAATCCCCTAGTTGCTTTTCAACCTCACTTTTGCCATTGATCAATTCCACAACATGGCGAAAAGTTACGAACTTCCGGTGTATTTTTCACCAGTTCATGAGAGCAGGGTACTAAACTATCACAATAGTGCAGTTACGCAGTTGGGTTGTGCGCCCTTACCGAAATCCTCGTCCGTTTTTGTTTTGCCTTCATTGTGCGCCACTGATTTAGGAGAGTAGTCGTTTTCTTTATCGTTGGCCCATGTGGCCCAGTGAAAAGGGTTATGGCTTTACGGTCTAAGGCTCCACATGCCCTCAGCTGTAATGAAAACTTCTGTGTACTCGGTCATGGAATAAAAGATGCGCGAATACTGTCTGTGCAGCTTACAACGTTTAGTTCCTCTGCAGCCCGTCAGCTTTGGGCGTCACCTCACACGACAGGTCTCGAGATCATATATGTATGGACCATTCAAAGCGGACGCCTCCAACTTCACTTCCACCAACGCGCACTTTTCATTTGCAAACTAACATTCTATTAGCATGAGGCTACTAACATGCTATCAACATGACGCCAGTCACCAACTGAATGAGCCACGCAAAGGCTACCCCAATCTTCCAGTTTCGTCGATATTTAAAATATCAAAGTATACCACTCATAAAATTGAAAAGGTTTCATCTGCTTTTTATCTAGTGTCATCAATGTGCAAGAGAATTTTCACCTTTAGGTGATAGTGAAATGGTAGTTTCAGCGCAAGTGCTTATTTTTGCCTTTAAAACTCTAAGAGACTCAGCTACTGTCTTTCATGCATGTGCGGCACGAAAGTTTGCACTCGGCCTGAACTTCATAGTCGGTCAGGAAGTGCATGGACATTGCCTTGAAATCGTGAATTGTCCATCAATGTCACCGAGCGGAAGACCCCATAAATTAGCACACAACACAGACCTGTTTTATTCTGGAGAGTTGTGTTGCACTGCTGTGTACAGACTGTGTCGTGCCAAGCGCCAAGGCTTTTTTCCGTTACTTTCTTTCTTTGGCCCTGGTAATGCAATGGATTTATCGTTCCTGCTGTTCCACGTGATTCTTCAGGTTAGCGAAGATAGTGCTCCTGATCAGACTATCGATTCTGATGAGAGTCTCGGACTGGATCACGTAGAAGATGTACGCATTCGACCTAATCCAGCTGCAGCCACTACGGGCCCGACAGGATGAAGACACAGTAACACATGACAGTAGTCAATTCTTCCCATTTCCGCTGCCTTCGCCACCGTCACCGTGATTGCGTCCATATCTACACACGGCATGCTGCTATGCTCAATATGTTCTATGATGTATTATGCCCCCTGGTGTTTTGTGGTTGTTGTTTCCTGTTTTTTCTAGTTGAGTCCTGGAATGCTCAGCCAGTTCAATTTTTGTTGTTATCCTCAGTTGCCTCTAGGAGCTATGCTCACTCACGCAAACACCAGCACACTGCTTCGGCATGTTTTTTTGCTTACGCGCATCCATTCAATCATTTATTTTCCATTCTCACAAAGCAATGTTCAACAAAAGTGAATATTCGAGTTGTACCATTTTATTCAGCTGGGATTGCCTATGGGGGTCACATATCCTTCAAGTTTATTGCCTAGGTTTGGTGGGCGGTACTTAACTGCTCTAAACACGCTAGCTAAACTCAGTCCACGCGTTGGAGACAATGTTTTGGGCATGCAACGTCAATGTGTTTCCTCGGCCAGTCACTGAAAACCGCACAGAATATACCGCGTTACTCTGAACGTGTGCATTGTTTGATGGAGCGGACGAAAATGGCTGAGAGTCAACTAGGTGGTGTGAGTTCCCACTACCTAAATCAATGGTTGCGTGTGATTGGTGGTTTCCGTTTACTTTGTCGAGGAAAACGATCGTGATGCGGTAAAAACAACTATACACAGGACTTGGTTCCCACCGTTGCTCACACTTTTCTCATTAGAACAGTAGAACAAATACCTTCGGGGGGTATCTCTTCAGATAATAGACGGAGTTTGCAAATGTGCTCTATACAATGGATTTGCAATGGGACATCTGTTGTATTGTGAGTTTTTCTAGGCTCTAAGCCATGATTCTTCTCGTTAGCATTACTGCCGTGTTGGCCCTCTGTCTTTCTAACGCAGTTTAATTGTGGACCCGGTTGAGCTCACTCGCATGCTTAGAGTACTGTGGCCCCGTTGTGGTCGTCCCACTAGTTAGAGGCGGATTCGTCAACTTGGTTTGTTTTTATCCGCTTAGAAACCGGAATGCCACTTTATTTTCATATTAGCAGCATAGGTTATGCCTATGTGCTGAGACATAAACAAGCCTTACTTAGGCGGATCAGGACATAAGGGTCCTTGAGGTCATCAGCTTAAGGATACGTAATGTGACATTGAAGCAGGCCAACTTGAGCTCTTAGTGCGTGAATGTACTGCATTTTTCGCCTGGTTGCGAATTCTTATCCTTCTGAGAAAGAAACTTAGCGCATTACTCCATGGTGTGCTTCGTCATCGGATTGTTCGTTCGACATTCCGTGGGTCGTCGGAATCACATGTTTGCTACGAGTACCAGTTGAGTTAACGGTCACGTGGTGTAGATGAGATGCACAGAATGACTAATATTTTGAAGAAAATGAACCTTGCGGACGTATGGATGCCAACAATAGTGTGCGGTGTGGAGGGGAATACACTGATGCAAATGGAATACAAGTGTGAAGGGCCGCATATTATAGGAGCTTCACTGCGCGTGGCAGATTCGCGGCGGCTGTTTGTAACTATTATCCGAAACTTCAGGTGGATAAAGAATGGACCACGTTACCTTCGTTTCACCAGTAACTGAGGTGTCTGCAGGATGGAATGGAGAAGCACTGGTGTTTTGGGGAATAAGGCGACCGTTGATAGAACTTCGTAATTTGATGGTGATCTCCACAAGGCTTAACAGATCCATTCGCTTGGTAGTGCGTACGGCATGTGGGCGTGTAGCGCAGTTAAAACTCGTGTCGGATGTACATAGCCATCCGAACTATGGTTGCCTTTAGCGTTCTAAACACTCCGTAATGTGCATGGGTCTACTCAAGTCAATGATTTTGTTGACTGCTTTGCCACACCGGTGAAAACGCGGGGTTTTCAGAGATGTCTTAAAGAATTAGGGAACTGCGGGTTTTGTTTCATGAAAGTTAGGATCCGAGCGTTAAGTGACATTGCTTACGCGCTAATCCGAGTGGTCATCACGCGCTCGCAGAGACGGATCCATGTTACAATGTCAATTCGTTTTAAAATTACGGACCCTTGGAGAATTACCCCATGTAACCTCTGGGGAGTGTTATGTTGGTTCAACTTTTTTTTGCAGACCAAGGATGGCTACACTCTTGCGAAATAATCGAGGAATATGGTTCCAAATATTCACTCCAAGCAAAAGTCTGACCTCCGTCTTAACCATGTTACAACCCCGTTATTATTCTGGTATCGACACATTCGTTACCTCCTGTTCATCAAGTGGACGCCTATCCTTTAGCATAAAATTTAGATCATTCCGAGGGGACAAGACGCTAACGTACGCATGGCTTTCATCGGCCATAGAGGTTTCGTCTCTGGTCCAGTTTTGCTGGGTCCCAAGTGGTAATTTAGCGTTAGTTTCCAATGCTACTTTTTACCAGGAAAGAGAACTCGTTTGAGACCACTTCTACCCCACGTGTATTGGGATTATCAAAACCTGGTGCTCCCAAGCGCAGTTCCGAGCTGGCTAGTTGACGTTTGGAGTAGTTGGGTAAAGAAACAGCTACCGAAGTGGTAGGCTGTGTTGAGTCGGTTCCGACAGAACAAGTCGGGTCGACAAGGAGACATTTAGGAGAGTTTCTTCGGTTTTCACCCGTCGAGTTCGGACGAAGACAAATGTCTGCAGTCCATCAGCTTTGTAAGCCATCAGACTTCCAAAAGTGCACAGTCCAATGATCCCAGTGTCGGAATTTGACAGACCCAATTCCAACCTAACTTTTAGCGATGACCAGGTTCGCCGTGGCCGTCAGCAGTTTCATCCTATTTGCAGTTCTTTGTCGATCCGTTTTTATCGTGATCTCCATCCAAACTTAGAGTCATTTCTTAGGGTTGTGCCTCAGGACATTTGTTCACGCTTCTTCGTTTTACCCAAGTAGAAATTCAAATGTTCTGTTATTCCGCCAATGGTTGTCCGCCTCGTTTAATTAAGCGAGGTAATTAAGGCACTCACGGCTAGTTGTCGCCTTCCGCTGAAGCTCTCTCCAGTCACATTCTCACTGTCTAGGGCGTTCTACCGAGATTTACTATGCCGGTTTTATCATATATTGAACCTCACACCTTTCCCAAATATTGTGCACCAAATATCTTCACTAGTTTTTCCCAGTATCATCATATAGCGGGATACATTAATTTTTAGCAGGCACTCCTCTAAAATACCTCACTGCCTTGAGGACGTTAGGTCCATGTGAACCGGCAATTTTCGGTTACGTTTGCTCTTAAAGGCAGAGCTTCATTTTTCGTCTAATGCCCGTTTAGCTTTCCTTTGCTTTATGCCCCCACACAGTTCGCTTACGAAGCTTCTTAAACCTCGACTTGATGAATACATTTCAGGCGTTCATCTTTCCTTGTACACTTTTTGGCAAAGTTTCGAATCAGAACTCTGAGTGGAACTCTTAGGGATGGGACCCAGACATCTTACTCCATGTGGTATTCATTTAATTTCACTGTCGCGTATTCAGCTCACTATCGCATCTTACTACGCTTTTATTTCAAAAAGTATTCACATGTTTTCTTGAAGGAACACCTTTCATAGGGTTGCTGAAAAATTCAATATCCCACTACCAGTTTCACCCTTCTAGGGGCTCGTCAGTTAAGCGCCGTCCCCGAACTTCCATCAACCTTATTTTCTACTTGGACCCAAATTGTACGAACTACACTAACTTGGCTTTAACGGGAGACTCAGTTGAATCCCAGCTGAATCTCACGTGTATGGTACTCTTTAGCTGAATGTGCTGCACAAAAACGGTATCATGTTTCACTTGGTGCAATCTTTAATTCGTCGCATTATGTTCTCTCAAACGAACGCTACTCGTAAGGTTACTAGAAGTTTTCGGATGTCCACAACCAGTCTTCCCCTTCTTGCGACCCATGAGATAGGCCAAGTTCTTGATTTTCTGTAAAACTTATGCTCTACTTGAATCCAAATTTGGTGTGCAGCTGAGCGTATTTGACGAAGTTGCTCAGGTGAGGGGGAATTTGAATCACAAGAGTGCAGTGGTGAGCGCATTGTCGAAACCAGTGACAGTGACTACGAGGTTATATTGATTTGCCGACCTTTGTCGAGCACTCCCGCCCACCTGCTTCCCAGGCGTTCTAGGGGAATAGGTATTTCTTGTAAGCATTGATAACCCCGTTTCCCTCGTCAACAACTGTTGACGAGATCGGACTTCCTCCGGTGTTATTTCAGACTTCCATCAACATCAGATCTTATTAGTGCTGAGCTCGAATATCAAAAGTGAGAGGAACTAATAAAGGTTGAGTATTACTTTTAAATAGATTACAAGATTAGGTGCACCCTATGAATAGAAATACAATGTAAAAATGAAGTACGCCAAACTGGGAAGACTTATCAGTTTGTAAAGGTGCTTGGTAAGGTTGTGCGGAGAGAGGCCGAGTGTAGGGAGTGTTCTCTTGGCAATATTATCGCCCACACTTGTTCCTTGCCCCGTGGCCTGATGTTTGTTGACGCTCGGCCCAAGGACCGATGTAGCGTGCAGTTGAGGCACTCTGAAGTGCGTATGTGTGTTGTGTTTGGCCGTGTTCCGTGCTTATATATGTCGTGTGGGACGTGAAAACAATGTGAAATCACACGGCGTCCTTTAAAAGTTCACGGAACTGGAGTTGACCCGTTGTTGACATGTTGTTCGTATTCAATCTCACGATGTTGTCTCGTGATTCACGTTGTGGGAAGTGGAACAAAACAAAGCACGAGGGAGACAGTGGACGCGGATGCACTAATTAGATTGGGCAACCGCCACATTCTCATAGTGTCCCACTGTTCCATAACAGTTGTTATCCCACGGTGACCAATACTCCACAAGGTTTCTCCTCTCACCAGCTGGGTCTTTTTACAGTGTTTTGGTTTATTTGGTGTTATGTGCTTATCTTGTGTGTCTCAATTATTTGTTACACTTGTTTCCACATGGACAGAGAATACATGAAGACAAACATGTCCTCACCTGCAAAAAGCCCCCAAATTATGAGATATTTTCACAGAAACCTACACTAATTCCTTACCTTCTTTATCGTTAAATTTTTTTCCAGGAACCCGCAGAACACTCGATAATTTGGCACAACATTGAGCCCTAAATTTTGTTTGGATAGTGCCGCGGATTGTTGCTGCCAAGTGCTCAATTCTTCAACTAAAATTGAACTTTCCTTAGTATCTCACGCAAATCCGTCTCTTTTTAGTCATAGGAGGAAAACTTCCTCTACGGGTGGTGAATTTTTTGAGTGAGCGAAACTGATGGCAATTTGTCGCCTACTTTATTTGGAGAACTCATGGGGAGGGTCAGATTAATTGTGTTCATGTTTCCCTAAATCTGCATGTGTATGCTGACTTTTAAACCGGACTCTGCTTTTCTGAATCCAGTTTAGCACTCTGTACAAAAGGTAACGCAAACACACACCTTGGAAGCATTTACTCACGCTAAGCCGCGCTCTTTTTGCCAACAAACCGCTGAAAACTTCTACGACTTCCCGTCTTTTTATATACGTCGTGGAATGCAGGTTGTCCTTTTAGTACAGTACACCAGTTTCTTTTTGTGTCACCAGCACGGCCTTTCCTGATCTACGAACACAATCTACCGCATGCCAGTAGTGAGATCGAGAGGGCTGCGACTACCCTGGCCCCAAACGCGTCACTAAATCCGGAGCATGCAACCGGGGTGGATGGGCGGCTATTTGCCTTCTACCACTTTCAGTAGGCATGTGTCTTATATCGTGCCCAACCTTACCGGATTCAGTCCTTACTAGCACTTCCAGTATGTGGCCATTACTCCTCTACTGTGATGCCCGAAACCGCTATCATGACCTCCACGATTAGGACATACACGACCCTTGCCAATAAAGCTTTTGCCCCTTTGAGCAAAAAAGCTGAGGCCCCACACGCACACATCCTGCCGGGGCCTCCAAA
Source organism: Opisthorchis felineus (assembly GCA_004794785.1). Taxonomy (NCBI): domain Eukaryota; kingdom Metazoa; phylum Platyhelminthes; class Trematoda; order Opisthorchiida; family Opisthorchiidae; genus Opisthorchis; species Opisthorchis felineus. The sequence goes on along the minus strand of SJOL01001753.1, from coordinate 25,957 downwards.
TTGCTTTTGAGCGGAGTGGAGTTACTTCTTCCTCGCGACCTTCCCACCGATATCTCCTCATCACTGGCATCCCCTATCCCCTCATCTTCTGTCTCAGCACTATCATTTTTACCATCGTCATCCTCATCCTCGTCTTCACCTACGTCTTCATTGTCTGTGCTGATAGATTCTTCCCTCTTCGCAGCACTCTCAATTTTCTCTATTCCAGACTTCCATGATACTTGGAGGTCATCTGCTGACTCGCCACCATAATCTTCGTCTTTCTCTTCAGAACCACCGCCTACTTGAGGTGGAACCCCAGAAGTTTCAGATGGTTTGGGCGTTCCTTGGTTCAATCTGGATTATTTTCCCGACAATGATGTTTGCTCCGTGCGAATATGTACGAATAACGGACTCCCAAAGCGTTGCTAGCACTTCCATTTCATACACTACTGAAGGGATGACTGGGACGAGGCAGGATATGGAACCCCGACAACTGCAGACTCATCGAATGCACAGTCATGCCTATGATTCAAACTGCCTTTTGACGCCTCCGGATAATCCTTGCGCAAGTCAGACTTCGAAGCGGTAAATGGTATATTCCTGGTCAAATACACGTTGCCTTGGATACCACTAGGAACACTTAGTAGCAGCGCGTCTCTCTGTGGTACTTGCTGTCCGGCTGTAGACTTCTGCAGTGTTGTCTCATAAAAAGCTGGAGAGAATGTCCCACGTTTGTGCGATACGCTCTGGTTGCCCCAGGGAACAGCGGCAACATCTCTACATTGGTAGCATCTTCCGGATAACTAAGTACACGAACTTAATTTTCGAAAAAATTTGGAGGCTATAGGGTTTCATTCTGCACCATTGATTGCACTGTCGCCAAATTTTACGTTTCGTAAAACAGCAAGTGCAGCGGCTGAATCTGAATTTGAGTAGAATCTTGGGAGCGCTGTTTTAAAGTGCTGACTGCGAAGTACTTTGTCCAAAAGTTTGCACGTAACGTGTTAGCAACCCCAAGGGATCTTTGAAAATAAAATTTTCATGTTCAGAAATTTGGAGATGCTCGTTAAAGCCAGCGCTTTGCTAGTTTCTGTCGCAATAATACCATGTCATCAGATGATTCATCCACTAGAGTGGAGTGTATTGCCCTACCTGGTTCTTCTTCGCCGAGTATTAAAGTCTTCGTATCGACGTTAGCAGATACCTTCCTCACCGCAATACGCAAGTTCAGCTGTTTCACAGAGAAGGCACGTTCATCCGATACTCTGGAAGATCCCGAGGTGGACTTGGAGTCAGCAAATTTTGTTGAGGTTTTGCATGGTCAGCAGTCGTTTATTTATTGGCCTCTGCACCTTGGACCCCATGCCCTTCGAAGATTGTGACCCGGATGTCCGCTCAGTATTCGCACAATGGAATTGATTTCTCGAAAGCTACGACACTTTCAGGGTTGACGCTTCATAGTGTAGAATGTCTGTGTATAAGGAATAAACATGCATGTTGTCTACATTGGTGATTTTTTTAAGTATGCGAATCTTCAAGGTCATCAAACACCCCCGACTTTGAATACGTTGCCTAATGTAATAAGAAATTGCGAATTGCGGATAAAGGTTAATCTTTTGCAATGGACGGAACTTTCAGATAGTTTTACAGCTGAAATAATTCGCCGAACATTCTTGAATCCACATGGCCCATTTGGATGCAAAATATACGGAGATGCCACCCCCGTAAATACTTTTTGCTCGATAACTGCTACTACGGGTTAAAATCGCGGAAGCCGCATTCATTATTGTCGGCAAAATCGTGCAAGTTTTTTTGTTAAACAGAAAAGTGTTCCATTACAACTTACGAAATATGCCAGGACGACCATGACGTCGATCATAGCGGGCAGCTGAACGAACCCAGCTGACGCACACAACTAACATTCTGCTAAGGATCCACGATGCCTGATCAGCTGGCCGGAGCACCCCTATCCATCTCTACCGGGGAAAAGGAACAGATTGGACAACAGAAAAAGTTTAATTGTGTTGGTCTCTTAGGTGAGTACATACGTCCTGCCTGGAAGCGTATGGCCTTCTTCCTAAGGAGTGTTCAATAAGCTATGGACGTACTGGAATGAGAGGAAGATACAAGCTAGGTTATCCAAATATCACTATGAGACAGACGGGTGACAAACTGGGAGCAATACTTACCCTATACTTGGAGCATTTCAGCGGCCACAACCTCGTAGCGGTTTGTTTGCACAATCCCATACTCAGCAGCAAATTTGCATGCCTACTGATTATTACCCTCAAGAAATACGAGACCTACATGAAATGCATGAGGTCTCATTAGCAGACGGACTGGCTGGAGCTGGTTGGTGGCATGAAATCATCCTTGTCTCTTTCATCTAGCTGGCGCTCTACTGCATTGGTCGTAGTAGTCGGACATTTACTCACGGCTGTCGAGTAGTTTTTCCTCCGACCCTAAACTACGTACCCACAAAGAATTCCGGGACAAACTGTGCTGGAATTCTGTGCTTCGATCCAGGTCAACGCCATAAGACGCCGTCTTGAGGACCAGTTAGCAAGCACACCTTTGCGTCTTCTGAACGGGCCGGGGGCTACGAACCAAAAGTAAATTATTCTTTTGTGGACTCACCTTTGGGACAAGCCTGAAGAGCATCACCGCACAGCGTGCAAGGTTCACCATCAAAACAGTCAACGTGATATGGAATGCGATCCGTTGCACGCCAGCGGTCGCTGGTACCAGTCGGCCAGTCACAGAGCACACAACAGCCCAAGTCTGCGTAACCAGGCCGTCATCCGGGTTGAGGCGCAGTATCCTCGACCATCGACCACAGTCCGCCAGTTGCCGACATTGAGCCTTGGCGCCGCAGGATTTGCCCCCGAACAATCAATTGCTTAATGATGGCTGTGGCTTTTCTGAGTTCCAGCCCCTGAGGCTTATCCACCACTCGGTTTAGTTGTTTAAGCAGGTTATCCAAAGCAGTTGGCGGTGGTTTTGGAACAAGTGTAAGGGGTACGCCTTTTTACGGTAGGTTGTGATCCGACAGCCACCGTTGTTGGATAGGGAAGCAACCTAGAAAAATCTACGAAGAATGGTTCTCACTGCTCTAAATGCGGGGAACAAATGGATGCAGGGGATCCACATCGCCTGGTAGAATGGGCATGTGCATTAATCAGCACAGGTATCAACCGTCTGGGAACACCTGGGTGTTTGCACCACGAACTATGAGTTTGTTAATGAAGGTTGACCTCACCTTGTTTGTTCCAACACTATGATTGTGCAGCCTTCGTGGTCGTGGCCTCAAGTGCCTCAAAACGAGGGAACATGAGTGCGACTGATCGTGGGTCCATGAGGGGCAATATCTGCGGACCTTGCCGGAATCTGTGTGCTCGTATTATGTTTCACAAAAAACATACTGTACGGCATTGCCCAGGCGGGCCATGCTATGGAATATATGCCGGAAGTTTATAGTGTGTCTGTAACCAAAAATACATGAATGTTATATGACAGATACGTGCTTCCCGAGAGCTTTCCTAATATGAAGTTAGCACAACGTGACGTCGCAGCCAAACACGACTCTTGCAACCCACACTTGAGCTGCCGACTAGTCCATGACGAAAATCTTCACTTGATACTGCTCCTGCATCATTTCACTGAATAAACCGAACAGTTTACGCATGGGGCAGACTTCTCGCTTTCCACGAAGGCATACATCACCGGGCGCCCGGTACCCATGCCATCGGTGATCAAGAAGGTATACAACTTGTATCTACAGGCCGGGTATTAAGTACTTTAAAAAACTTTCCCAAAACAGTTCGTCGCGTGCGTCCCGTCAACATTTACTTCATTTGGAAAGCGCCCAAATAACGCTGTCGGCTGCCATCTGGTGAAGTAAATGTGGCCATAGTGACCTTCCCCTGGTTGCAGCGCAAGCACGCGTCCGGTCTCTCGAAGTTTTGCTGGGACCGAAGGCATATCATCTGCGCAATAAAACCCAACTATGCTGCACCTACTCAACAGCTCTGGTCGACACCCCCGGTGTTAGTTGTACATATCCTGAGTGGTGAGGATCTTGCCGAATTCATCGGCCACAAACTTCCGCGCTTCACACCTCGGCGTTCCATGCTTCAGCAGGGCCATGCAGATGCTCAACTCCTCTTCGATCGGCCGTCTAGCCACCGGAAGCCGATCGTACAAAAACTTAGAAACCCTGTGGTTGTGTTCAAGATAGCAAGAGGTGACTGCGAGATGGTTCCCCTACCTCCTTAAACAAGACCGCGCTGGACAGTCGGTGCTTCGTCCACCGTTTTTTTGGTAAAAAGCACGCCAAGCTTACTAGCTTCTTCGGATTCCTCAACTTTCCGTTTGTTTTGACGGCCGCCTGCTGCATTTGTAATACACCCATTCGTAATGAAAAATGGCGTCGGTGCTTTGATTACTGAATGAACGCACAACTACAGCATAGCTATCCTTCCTGTATTCATTTACCGCCTTCTCAAACATCGTGAAGGATGAAATGGAGACAGCCCTCAACTTCTGAAGCCATAGTACAGCAGGTTCAAAGTAAAATGCGCCGAAAATTTGGAAAGGAGAATACTTAAAACATTGCAAAAATGGTGGCAGGTTAGGGTGATTTTTGGTCTGAGCGCATATGCAACAAAATGCAATATTTTGGCTTGAAAATTTTTATTCCACTCGCAAACGTATTGCAGAAAAAATGCATTGTGCCTCCAAGGCGCGGCAGCCGGACGTCAGCGGATGACTGTCCCTGCTTTGTCGCTCTTTTGATCTTATTATCCTGAGCTTTGGCTTTAGTGGGTTCAAGACTTTCCCCATCACTCTCATCGAAATCGGGCTTCAACATCCACAGTATTGAATCCTCAACACTGGGTTGCGTGTAGAGGCAGTTGATTGATATTCGTTTTGGTCCTGCATGGGCAGACCATCTTAAGGCCTTTAGGTATGCGTATGGATGCTTTGGAGAACCCAAACGTTGCTCCATAACACAATGGGTCTCTGGAACTCGAGTTCGCATCAGACTCAAGACGCCCTTACCGGGACTTCTTGCCGGATAAACGTCAGCAAGGTGCAACCAATTCCGTGGTACTAAATCATCTGGGATTGAAGCCCTGGTAAAACAAGTGGACCATATAGTGTAGGCACAGTCGACGTTGATAACTTCTTCCTTAAGTAAAACTGCATATCAAAACTGACGGTTATTGTATTATTAATCTCAGAGTCGTTTACCGATAACAGTTCTACACGCATCCCTTCAATCCGAAGCTACTTGTCTGCTTCGGCTGACAGTAGGGTGGTATCGGAACGGTTGTCGAGTGCTCATTGGTCCAACCAACCGAACCGTAATGAAACTACGGGGATTGCCAGCCGCCTCTGAGTTGACGTTAGCACCTTTCGTGGCATTCTTCACCCTCTGCTGTGTTATGAAGCAGACAGTGATGTCGTTCGTTACGATCCGAGACACCACACCGTGTGGCGCCGTGACTCTCAAGGGCTCTGTGTCTAGGGCTGAAGCACAACTTGAGGTCCTCGAGCCTGTCCAGCTTCTTCAGCAGAGGAAAGTGTCGAACAGTTCACAGTCTGAACGATTGTGGGTCTGTGAGCAGGGAGAGAAAGCAGTACTTTTTCATTGCAACAACGTTTATGCGGGCTCTTTCAGAAGGTAGGCGTCCCAAGCCTACTTTGTCTACTTGTTTGGCACATCTTCTAAAGCTAACAACTACTTCATAGCAAAGGAGACACATTTTTCAAGGGAAAACAGTAGGTGTTCAAATTCAGGCTCTGAATCCGAATGCGTTACGCGGTCTGTCGCTTCGAACCGCCTTCATTGCAAATATTTTGCTGTGCGCTTGAGATAAGCTAGGCAATTCAAGTATGACGTATAATGCACCTGTCTATGTACCAGGTAACAATCAACCATCGCCCTGATCAGTCTTAGGGCATCAACATCTCCAGAAGCAGTGGATCCAACAATCAGCAGTTCGTTCATGAAAGAGCATGCAAATCGTATGGTCTGCCGATTTGTGTCTTGAGGACACCCATGGCCTTTTGATAGCCTGCTTTATCAGGAGGGAACGCACAATGCCCCATGGCCCCTTCTGCTTCCCAACAGCAGTAGTGGAGAAGGTACATCAACTAGTTGTTATCATCAGACAGCCGATTGCATACACTCAGTTGAAAGACTTTCATAAATTTCCAAAACCCCATAGGATTTCCGCCACACTTAACCATCTCTAATTATGGCAGATAGATGGCGAGCGCCATGGAGTAATGATCAACACGTGGGCCGTCATTTCTTGACATCATTTCCAACCAGATTCTTAGAAGAGGCTGGCTGGGCCTTTCGCTTCTTCCAAGTTGACCTGTGTGATAAGCCTCTTGACATTGAAATGCTTGTCCACCAACTGCCTCAGCCTTTTCAGCAAACTTCGCGATGTTAAACTGTAAGTTTGCCTTGAACAGCCGTTCATATTCTCACTTCCAGAGACCTTGCTCACACCAGGTGTCTCTGACGCGGAGATCTCGATAGGCGGCTACTCTGTTTTTCGGGCTGACTCAAAACGAGGGGGGCTGGTGGGGTAATAATAATAATAATAATAATGTTTATTCCCAACTGGTGGGTGGCATACCGTCAGGCATGATCATAAGATTACAGTCAAAATAAAAGTATGACTGAAGGGTTGCGAGTACAGGGGACTGCGTAGAAAAGGGGCAGCGTCATAACCGGTGGGCGTAATACGATATGATAATAATAGGTTTCATTTCCCGACATGTAGATAGCATGTTGATGGAGGCATGGTCGAGTCGGTACAACCAGATCACGGCAGACAACAACACAACGGGCATGTTTATTACGTGAAAAGTCACCACAGATATAGGAACGGGGAAAAAACGATGGCAATGAG
>SJOL01001753.1:0-13171 GCA_004794785.1 Opisthorchis felineus | reverse complement strand
GGCGCACCTTCACCCCTATTACTCGCATGGACTTCCAAACACTATGATGGCTACGTTAGACCGCTTCTCGAATACGCCAACCAAGTTGACTACTCAGGGCGCACGAAGGACCTAACCCTCACTGAGCGTGTCCAGCGAGCTGCTACGAAAATGGTCGCCGACCTTGAATCCGTGGACTACGAAATGCGTCTCACGGCGCTTGACCTCTTTCCCCTCGAGTATCGCCGCCTCCGAGGGGACCTAATTCTTACTTATGCCCTGTTTGAACAAGGTTTGGCCAACAGGTTTTTCTCCGTTGGGCCAGCAAACACACGGCAAGGACATGGTAAGAAGATTTTCCAACTCAGAGCGAACACTTTTATCAGGCAAACTTTTTCTCATTTCGCGTAGTAGCCGCGTGGAATAACCTTCCTCCGACAGTTGTCCACGCTCCTTCTAGAACCCAGTTGAAAGCGCTATCATACACTTTCCTGTGCGAGTCCTCGTGCTGGCAAGCATACTACCCCGCGCTGAGTACTTAAAGAGCAGTGCTACGCCCTTCTTTTGCTTGTGCCTTTCAGGTGAACGACAACCGCAGAACGACAAGAACACAGCCGACCTGGGAAACTTAGGCGAAAGCCTCGCTCTTGTGTATCAATCCGTGAATCCGTGATTCTATTGATCAGGTGGAAAACCACGTTTCCATCCAACTGCAACCAACCTTTTCTCGCTAGAGGACTCACAATCAAACAGCGGCTGCTTTCGAGACGCAAACCTCCATTTTCTTATGCCTACTTTTTCATCTATACTGTAATCTTTTCCTATAATATCTCATTTTATGACTTAATTCTGACAGAATCTCTACCCGCATGCCTGCTGTACCTTACACTACTAGCCACGATTAACCTGGGCGGAGTGTCGAAGTACCAAAAGAGGCGAGGAACGGAAATGTTGCAATCAACAAAGTTATCTTAGGTATCGTTCATCAAGTCACCAAGCCCAGGGCTCATCAAACTTTGAAGCAACTTGCCACTTTGTGTTTTGCTCATATTTATTCTAGAAGGACCCAAAACTCCAATTCGGGCAACCGTCTGGGACTCAGAAAATACATAACATTCGAGTACTATTGATTGTTTTCAGTGGTATATTAGACCTCGCTGAGTTACGCCGAAAAAACGGTTCAAATGGAGGTTCATTAAGAACCGCGGCATCGTGAATGAAATAACAGAATTGTAAAATTATCCAGACAAATCGTAGGGTTACGCTGAACTCTATACACGCCGATCACTGAAAGTAGAAAACCGAAATTACTTACCCAGAAAATATGGGGTCCTCGGAGTTCTGAATTTTTTGGGGGTAATCTAATTCGGTGCGGGTTTCAGTGTTATGTTGCTCGTTGCATTTTGTTTAGGTGATTAAACTTTCAAGGTCAATTACCACCGCCGATTTACATGTGATTATCAGCTTATCAGGGAGTCCACGAAATTCAATCCTAGCATCTTTCAACTTTCCGCGGCGTATTTCAAATAAGAGCTAACATCTACAGAATATCCAGTGTAAACTCCACCCAGCTGTATAGTTGAATAAAGTTTGTATGCGTTATACTCGTCAAATGTAACAAACTTGGTGAGTGTTTTCATCGAATTTGTCACAACATTTTCTTTTTGTTGCGTCCAGCACAATAATCGAAGGCGGTTTGATGCACCTTGCAGTGGTGAAGCGAGATTGCATCTCTGTGAATGTCTACACTATCAAGGATTTAGAACTAGTCGGGAGGTAATGCAGCGGCTTCAGTTATCTGCATGTGAATTAACAAAATCCTGGAGATGCATCTTTCCCACTGGAAAGCATGACGTCACTAAGCCGAACCAGGTCATAAAGCGGAACGAAAGTGTAGGAAAACAAGGCCCTTCATCATGATGACCACACGCCTTATTGTTTATCTTGGCTACCTATCGTAACTACTAGGCCCGTACCTATGCGAGCCGCTGTTTGTGGCCCCTTAACCATGCATGATAGTCTGATGCAGCGGCAAACAGGACCGTCAATTCTCATAAATCCATGTGCTGTCGCTGTGCCAAGCCCACGCAAGAAAATTTTAAAACCACAACTGGCGATGTGTTTTTATTTATCTAATGCGCCGGTTAAACCGCAACGGATAGCCCTCCCATTTCGCTTTCCGTAAACCACTTTAAGCCAACAATGAATCAGAAATGAAATGTGATTTTTTCGGTTCAACCTCCTTTTTACTTCCTTGGTAACAGTGGTCAGTTTTCTTACTTTTATAAAGGTAAGCTTACTACCTTCTCGATTAGTCCCACTGTCGACAGTGACGGAGCCGTTTGTGATGTCGATATTTGGTGAGCATACGCATTATTGGACGTCGAGGAAGTAAAGCTAGACGGATGCATACAAGGCAGCCGTAAGGTTAATAAGGATATGCTTGATTACTATGATTCAAGGACCTAATGCGTTTTCAGACGTATGGCTATAGACGTAGCCGTAGCAACAATCTAGCGAGTGAGTAGGTAGTTGGTATTGAACCTGCGTTTAACCAATAAATCCCAACTTCACTTCACTTTTGCTTCCCGCTAGTGCTGCCCTGTGGCTTACTGGAAACAAGAGATCCTTCGTCTTCATCATAATTTGGAACTATCTGATGGCCAACCGTAGTGGCGATCCCACCATTTAGGGGCTCTTTTCTTGGACGTCGATTATTAGCCGCAACCCTCATGTGATTTTCGGCATCCGGTTATGACAAAAAAGGCTTCCATATCCCAGTCATGCCTCACACGTTTAAAGCAGCCCACTAATGAAGGCAAACCTGAGGCTCTTTTCTATGTCCATCATATGGGTTAAGGCCTCTTCCAACTCATCTCTGATGCTAACATTAGCCACCCATCTTCACCTTCACAAACACGTGTAAACTATCCGAATGCGTAAGCAAATATGACAACCACCCCTAATATTATCTATTTGTCTTCGACAGTGAGGCTTCGTAGCCTTGGGCCATGTGGCGTATGGCCGGAGTCACGAAAAGCATTGGACCTTCAACAATGACAGACTCGAGCGCCTCGTTTGGCTGTTTTTCACACCACCTGGCTTGTGACCTGCATTCAAAGGAATCCCCAACCGAACCAGCAAAAGACATGCAATCTTACACCGGTTTCGTTCTACGTCCGTGGACTTCCTTGGCCAACCCACAACATCCCGCTGCTCACAGAACTGCACATTCCAGCCCAACTACCTCAATCACGACGTCCGCCACGGGGCTGTCTAGAAACTGAAATATCTCAGTGCAATGACGGAACGGCACTGTCACACTCAGTTTGTTAGCATACCCGTACCTGTTCACTTCCTACTTTGACTGCGCCCACTCGATCCCTTACCTGCAACCACAATCAAAGTCTTCACCTTGCCCCAGCCGCCCCCGGGATGCGTTCATTCCAACCTGCTTAACCTTCCGTTGGCTTTGAACATCTCGGTGCCTTTTACTTTGTACTCCTCACCAAGTCAGCCATTTACCGTGCAGTTTGCGTTCCTTCTTGTGCGTTTGCGTGAACTCCTTCTCCCAAGGAACCTTTAACACCCGACCCCGCTCCAGAACCAACACTAGTGAGTCTTTCCAGTTTCACTGCACACTGTGATCCTGAGTTTACTACTACCATTTATCCGCACCGCATATTCCCCCACTTACGCTTTTCCTGACTCTGGCCATACACCCAACAGCTACGAAGCCTCAGTAACGGTTTTTGGCTTTAGTTCAAATTGGCCGACCAGATCGTGGCAGCTCTGCTGCCTTTTCTGATCCGTTATTCTGGTTCCACATTTTCTGCAGTTTGAAGCTTTTTCATCTATTTTTATCATGTAGCAGGCAGTAAGCCTCTTGCTATGCCATCCCCCGTACTGTTTTTGCTCGCCACTTTCAAATCTTAACGATCGTATCTTGTCTAATCTGATATGTTCCCTATAAGAAAGACCGAGCCCCTGTAATTTCGGTTCCCTACCCATGCCGCCCCAGGCGTGACCAAGTCTACTTCGGATAATGCCCACTGTCTATTTCGCCGTCCCTTTTCCACGAAATATCCACTACCCACAAACTTCACTAGTCGTGCTCTTAATCTGACTGTAACATTATGATCATGGCTGAAGGTATGCCACCCATTATTTGGGAATAAACATTATTATAATCTAACTACCGGCTGACCTTTTACTCCGTCTCGATGCCGCAGGAAAGAATGTTCTTCGACGCATATTGCCTCTAAGCTGTCGGCTAACCCTGACACCCTATCATCCATCTCATCAACGTGTCTTGTCTACCCACCCAAATCTGTCCAACCTGGTTGGCCCTATCGGTTATTACTCGTCCCTAAACATCCATCAACTCCTTCTATGCTATATCCTCCACGTCCGCACCTCTGGCTCCACAGTGCGAAAGAAGGCGTGTTCAACAACTCTCCCTTCAGCTGCATGCGCCACTCCCAAAGACCTTCTCTACCTTGCCCTGGTTGTAGTACATATCCCAGAAAATCCTCCTATTGATCAAAAACATTTTTGCAGAGTACAACACCGTCTCGTGTAAGGTAACAGTGACACTTATTGCACGTGGTGTGACGTCTCTGATGAAATTCAATTAGTAAAGTCTCCACTCTTTTTCTTGGCCTGTGATCGCGCTATCCCGAGGTCACCTCATCGTCCGAACATGCAACACGACCGTGGACCTCAGGGTTGTCCCCAATCTCTTATCTCTGCATGCTTCAAGCTGCTAACCTTTCAAGGTTTATCCAAATTCCAGGATTGGTTAGCATTTTTCTGCGCAGCATGTGATATTAGAAGGCTACCTGTATCCCCACTCGATATGCTGCTGTTCACCGTAGTCCATAACTAGTAACTTATCCTCCTCTGCATCTATCTCACTCACTATCTGAACAGGCTTTACTGAACCTTTCCAAAAACTATCTGAGGTGGCTTTCTAAACCCTTTTTTGCTACAGCATGTTCCAAAAAATGTGGTCCTATCACTCCAAATGCCTGCTGGCAAATCGCTCGGTCATATGAGCTGGCTGCGGAGGCATGTAAGCTTAGGACACGATTTTGGGAAACTTCTAATCAAACATGTGCTCTCCCCATCCAGCCTCATGAATGATTACAAAACTAGCCTAGACCCTCGTGGCTCACCAGTTGACTGATGCACATCCCCCACGCTCACCACCCATGCCGCCTCAGGCGTAACCAAGTCTACATCCGATAATGCCCACTGTCTACGTCACCGTCCTTTTTCCACGAAATTCCCACTGCTCACAATCCCCACCAGTCATGCTTTAATTCTGACTGTAGCATTATGATCATGCATGAAGGTATGCCACCCACTAGTTGGGAGTGAACGTTATTAATATTATTAATAATACTACCGACAGTCGTTGGCATCTATCATCTTTATCTGTGCTTCAACTATCGTTTTCGAATTCGGTTAGTGTCGTCTCACTGGAGCGGTGAGAAACTGTGACCACCCTGAGCTGCTTGCTATTTTGGGCAGTAGTCTAACTTACATCCTAGCGCTCTTTAGTAGACCTTTTTGGCCAATCCTCCCATTTTACATCCCAAGCCTAAATAAGGCTGTCTCAATGCCTCTTCTGAAGGGTCGCAAGGAACCACGCTGCACCGCCGATCGATCCAAGGAAATCTTTATTGCATACCAGATTTGTCACAATTCCTTCGCTAGTCATAAATACCCCCAGTAACCCTTGTTGACTTGCCCAAGAAGTTCATGTAAAGGAATATTCACGAACCCGAGTCCGAAGTAGCTATGACGGTACCGCGAGTGCCATACGCAGTCAGACGGTGTGCCCGTATTTATACCTCTACTAATTCCCCAACATGCGTTACATGCAGTGAATTTCTGCCTGAACTCCAAATTACTGACCACCCTGTTATGCTCACCGCTCGTTCTGCTCATAAAATAACTAATTCTTTCCGCGGGATTTACAAGGAATCAGTATGGCGATCAGGCTAGAGCCCTGAGCAGACACCCTATACACCGTATGCCCCGTCATAAAAAATCCACCAAACTTACTGGCTGTGACGAATTCCTTGGATTCGCCCGAGGGGATATCTTCTGCAATGACAGAAAGCTGATTCCTACGCAGCTTGCAAATAGCTGCTAAGTTTGATTTCGCACCGATGAAGAAGAAGTAGTCATTTATCATATGCCTCTTCAAAATATTTTCAACTCTAGTGCTGGACGAAACAATTGAATGAACAAACTTCCAGACAAAATCCATCACCACCTTCAGGGCCACAGCACGCTGAGCCGTGACAGCCAATAAAATTACGAATCCTGTGACCAAAGTAGGCTTTGGATAGGCTGAAACAAATTTTCAGCAAAACAGCGACTGTCTGGGGAGCTTTTAAGTTTTTGAAGAAAAATCGTGAAATTTTAAAATAATTTTAACGTTTCCATGTGTCAAAATATGGTTTCATAGCTCATCTTACAGCTCTGCGAAAAACTTTGAAGTAAACAGCATGAGTACCGGTAGGCAGTGCTAAAGGTTTATCCTCCGTCCTTTCTCACCATAAGTGCTGCTGCAGTGCTGTTAAGCCCCAGCGGCCATCAGTAAGTCAAAGAATTCTGACAAAGGAGTGGGTTACAGAACATGAGGTTTTTTAAACTGGTGTAGAGGGCAAGTCTACTGCCAAGCTCGGCCAACATTGCCAGATACCTGACCATCTTCGGAGTCTTATATCTGTGCCCTGCATTCGGTGAAGGCTCAATGTACGCCATTTGCCATCTCCCCGGCTAAGTCACGGAACAGAAACATAGCTGTAAATCGCCCCAGATCTTGGGCCAAATCTTCCTGTCGGTGGATTAGTATCTACCTTTTTGGTACGCGCTTGCTCTTGGGCTTTTATTATCACCAAACCAAACCACCCGCTTCTTTTTCTGAGAACTAAGTGCAGCTCCCTTGTATTTGAGGTGAGCACTGGTCGTCGGGTACCTAACGGTATGTGCGGCCCTCGCTTTCAATGCCAACGTTAATTTGCAACCAGTTTATCTGTCATTGGACCCGTTGTGGCGTAGATACCGCGCTACCTTCAGTCCAGTCCTTTCTCCGGGCGCCTGATGACTTTTCTCACAATCTCCTTTCCAATGCAAGTTGCCCTATATTTTTAAAATTAGTTGTTTTCCAATTTTGCGCCCCGTGATCTTCCACTGATTTTTGAGTTGTACTCTGCAAAATTTTGCTTCTGTTTCCGATCCACGCGACTTCCCACGCAATTCTGTAGCGTGCTAGCAGCAGAATAATAATAATGGGCTAATTTTCCAAATTTAGCAAGTATACTAATTGCGGCATGATCGGGCCGTTATAACCCGAAAGTAGCCTGCAACAACACAACGAAGGGAAAGGTAAAACCAAGAGGGCATGCTTGTCACCTGCTAAGTATCGTAAGTTGTTGAAAACAAAAAACTAGAACACCGGGCGTGAAGTGCAACCAGTTCAGTAACGAAGCTGATTGACTTCAACTAAAACTGAAAACCGTCGCTGGCTATTCATGAACTTTGATACCGGGTTGGTGTTCAGATTCAAGAACAGCTTACTTGGAGATGAAGAGTTGGAGAGATACACAGTGGAGGTGCCTTATGAGCAACAGTTTCCAACAGGTAAACGAAACCGGCTCGGTCTCAAGCGGGACCCAAATGAACCAACTCGGGTTAAACGATGGTTTGTGTGAACCTTGGATTGCGCATCACGTTACTATGGATAACACTCATTCGTTTTCAGGCTTTCACTTCTGTCACTGAAAATTCGGACATAAATGAGGATGAATTATTAACTTGATCCATTTAATTTAATGCGCGTAAACAATATGAAATCAACGGATTAATCCCCGGTAAAAGGCATTGATTACTCCGCTTAGAAACCAACATACTGCAACCACCCCAGTCCTTGATACCTGATTGCACGCCAAAGTGAGCAGAGCGCTTGATTACTAAGGCAGTGAGTGAAAAAATGCGAGGCATCTGTGTACAAAGTATATTCGAAGAGTAAAGAGTATTTATTCTGGGGCCTTATTGTAACTCCTTGTCTGGTTCGCCATTTCGTTCCGCATCTATCCAGGGAGTCCAAAGGCCAATTCTCAGAAGCCTCTCTGCTTTAAACCTTCATCATAAGCTTTTTGCATCTGGCGTTGTCCCACTTTTTGAGAGCATTGGGAGGGTGATTCCCGTTACTGTCCGTTGCGGCGGACTCCGCAGTAAGTAGCAGCATGACTGTGTGTGTTAACTGGACAGTGCAAGCACGTTCATAGAGATAGTGTTTTAAGTTGGTGAGAAGAGAACAAACTCGATGAATAAAATGGATAATGACGATTATCCAATCAGAACTTCGTCCTGTAAGTAAGGATATAATGAGCTGGAAATTAGAGAAACTCCGCAAGGCCGTTTTGTTCTTCTGTAGAATGATTGATGGTGCACACTTTACGGAATACCAAGGAATCTTGATCCCAAGAACCCCCGGTTTGAAGCCACACACACGCATTCCGCAAGAAAGGTCAGCATCGTGACCAAAGCGCACCAAGAAAATGAGTCTTATGCGCACAAATTGTGGCTGCCTCACAGCATAATTTAGGATGGAAAAGGTCGCCGTTTTCGTCTTCACCGATGCTGTATCGTAACCTCTCCTATTATCAACGTAATCGTCCCTATCGCCCACACGGCGACCACCAAAATCCTGATCAACAGCACTAGCAATAAACAGCTTCCTCGATAGCAATGCTCCAGTTACAAACACCCTCTTGACAACTGTCGAGGCGTAGTTCCTAGAGGCTAGTTAAAAGAGCGGGTCTGGACAACTTGAAAAATGTATAATGTTTTTGGAGAAATCCACCGAGTACAAGATGACAGCAGCTTAAAGCCGTAACTGGTTCAACGCATTTAAGCATTACACTAGAGCAAAACACCGGATGCGGGTGTGGCATTGTATCATACGGAAAATGTTTCCCAATGCGACCACACCTTGAAGAGGAGAAGCGCATAAAACTTGGTTCCTTGAAATGGTCACAGTTCTTGGATTGGTGTCTTGAAGAACAGGAGTGCTATGTCACCACCGGAATCCTAAATGCTTACTATCGTCATCATAGCAGCCGGCCATCTTTATTACTGCCGGCACTCTCCAAAGGCTCCATAATTGAGAACACATAGTTTGGGACATCGTGCCCCAACCCGATGCAACATTATTTACCCCTTTTGGAATTCCGTCGACAGTAGCAGTTAAGCAAACCAAAAGTTCAGGAAAACAGCATTGTTTAGTTTCTGCAGAAAAAGCCGCTGTTTCGAACCCTAGGATTTTGATGGACTAAAACCCACGCCACTTGACTTAACGACTCGTTGTGAACTAACAACGACGGCATCGGATGCATTCCAAGACCCTGATGTACGGCACAAATGTGCATTCACGTCACCATGCCACACCACTCCACCACTCACACCCCCAGCTCTTCCAGTACATTCGTTACCTCCTTAACCTTTCCCATACACGATAAAAAAGAGCCTTTTTTACTTTATCATGCTAGACGATGATATCTACTGGTGTCCACAAGAAGTGTGCGTTCGTCGCTGCGATTTTGTAGTTCATTTTTCTTCTGCCTCGTTTTTTATCGGGAAACGTTTTCTCTTTCGAAGGTAGGCTTTCACGCTTCCCGTGTATAAAAGTGAAAACCGATGCAGTCTTAACATATATAGGTGACTGAAACTCGCAGTCACCCCACGAGAGCTCATGTGGAAGCTTGACAGTCATTTATCGAGGCCTTTCTTGAGTCGACCACCTTAGGACCTCAGCTGGACATGCTTTCCTTTCTGCTTGCTCTATTTATACAACCGGCCCCCACTTATTCACTGATATCGTGACGGTGGTCGAAAACGAGCAGTAGGTGGGTTGTACCTTACCCAATTCCGCAAAAGTTATTACAATTCTATGAGCTTCATCAATAAAGCTGTTTAATGCCAAATTTTAAGTGGAATGTTGTTAGGCTGTTAAAGTTACAGCGCAACTGGCTCCAGCTGGGTGCACCGGGGATGCACGGAACCGGGAATATTTAAAAAAGTATGCATGATTCAACACAAATAGGGTCGCACCAAAATTTGGGGGATGGAGTCATCGCAATCTAAACACGGAAGACGTTGGGCTTTTTGGCGATGCTGAAGCGCAATAACACAGGTGTGGTATGGCAAAAGGTTGTGATTGAGAGAGAAACGGACACCGAGATGATGGAAACGGCATCAGTGGTGTGCGCTAAACATAAAGCTTAACCGTTTTGAATTAAAAGTTTCAACCGTTGCAAAGATGAGATAGGCATCAGAGGTTTAAATACTGAGTCAGGCAGCGGATAGCAGGTTGATGGTGACGAACATCACTGCTGTCGGGTGAGGAGGAAACAGGGCTTATACCACAGAAATGCAGGTTGGGTTGAATACATGTTAAATTTCTATCCTGATTATCCTGAAGAGCATTCGGTTAGAATTTTGGTGTAAAGAATGTGCCCGCATTGCGCAGCAACATATGGCCGCCATGAGAGCAGTAAACAAATTCAGGAGAGGAACGAACTGACGCTGCACCAGAATAGCCAGTACTTTAAAGGTTCGCCACTGTAGCGCTGTACATACGCGCGCAAGCAACGCGCTCGAAAGGGAAATAGGAGGGGCAGAATGTGCTCCGTGCAGGTCATCGGACTGAGTATACCAGTTGCATTTTCGTCATTGTGGCGGCGAGTTCCGCTTCACGGATGGCCCAATAAATCTACGTCTTGAAAGAGGTAGTTGTTGTTAGTTAATACATTTGGGGTCTTGGGTGTTGGCTAGGGAATCATGGCGTTACAAGACCAATAGATCAAGTGTGTTCTTAAGTTCATCAAGATCGCAACGTTTATCGTGGTGACCACTGTTTACGCCACACGGGCAGGTCAGCGAGGGGCAGTCACAGGTAGATGGGGGACCCAAGAAGGAAAGAATATCAAGAGGCGTCAGTAAAATGTGCTACAAATAGGAACTATGCCGCAACCTGGAATACCAGAGCATGAAAACTGATTACAATTGCTAACAACGGAAGCGGTATGATTGTACTATACCTTAAAACCAATACCCGGTTTGCACTGTATTATTCGGCTCAAAAACACATTACCAAGGCAGAAGCATTGACGAGGGATGAGAGGTGGTAGGAGCGAATAGGTGCCGGAAAACTGCACCATCTAGATGGAGGGCTTCGTTTAATGAAGCTATTTGAGTTGTCGTCTACTGTCGTGAAGAGGGAGGAGACGCGAGTGGTTGTGACCCAGAACTTTGGTTCAAGCGTGGGTGACTTTGCAGCCATTTTAGGAGAACCATCCGGTAAGACGTTTGAGGCTGGTCTGCCGGTAAGTGGAGTGCGCTACGGCGCAAGTGGTGTTAAGTTTCTGTCGCAGACATCTACCAAAACGGTTAACCTGCGCTAAATCTGAAAGTAGGCGGGAGAGTTAAACAGAAGTGCGAGCCACCAATTGTGGGCACCTCAAAAAAAATTTCAGACTTTGATATGTATACGACATCACATGCCGCGCAGAAATAGGCGCGCAAACTACACTGGAATGTGGTGTAATCTAGGTGAATCGGTGGTTCAGGGCTGAATTTGTACTCTATTTTTGTAACTAGGATTTAAACAAATATTTTACTCAACAGCCGTATATAAACAACAAATTCACAGTTGGCGAATTCAAATTCTCACCAAATTTGGTGGAGAGCTGTGTTTGTTTGGAGACCAGCGAAAACTGCAGGTGTACCATCTATGAAAACTGCATTATCATGCACTTATCTTCTTGTATTGGGGCGACAACTTACGTTGGGAAATAGACCTACAAATATTAAAACCGGAGTGTTGCGAAAATTTGCGACGGATTCATAATAAACAACAGTATGGGCCAGCAACAACCATCGCCTTGATCTGACTAACAGGTTCAGCCGAATAAATATAACAATAATAACAACGTATATTCCCAACTGGTGGGTAGCATGCCGCAGGCATGATCAGAAGGTTACAGTCAGAATAAAAACATGAATGGCGGGGATTGTGGGTAGTGGGGGTTTTGGGAAATGAGACAGCGTCATAGACGGTGGGCATTATCCGATGTAGGCGTGGTCACCCCTAAACCGGCACGGACAGGGAAGCACAGTTACTGCTTTTTGGGGAGAATATCGAGCAAAATCAAATCGTTAGGATTTGAAGGTGGCGGGCAAAAACAAAACGAGGGAGGGCAAAACAAGAGGCTTCCAGCCTGACACATGACAAGAAAAGTGTAAACGGTGGAAAATGAGGCACCGGAACATCAGATCTGGTGAAGCAGCAGAGTTGGCATCATCCAGCCGGTCAAATTGAACTAAAACCTAAAACCACCGTTGAGGCGTCCTGGCCATGGACTGTTGCGCTTATGGCCGGGGTCACAAGAAGCGAAAGTGAGGATGATGAAGTGGAGGGATTAGCAAAGCGGATAAATGGTAACAGGGACCTCAGGATCATGGTGTACAGTGAAACTGTAGAGACTCACTGGTGTCGCTGTTTTAGTGGAGTCGGTTATAAAAGTTCCCTGGACGAGTTAGTTGGTAACAACGCACAAGCTAGAACGCGAACTGTTTAGAAGATTACTGACTTTGTCGGGAGCACGGACTGAAAGTCCACCGAAATGGTTAAATCCGCTAGTTTTATGCTTCAGCGGTACTGGTATGTTCTTCAAGAATTGACCTCAACGGGTGAGAAATTTCAGGCTTTACGGTATCTATCAGTATATTTCTCACCCAATTCACTAGGATTTCGTGAACATGTGGAATTATCCAGCCGGTAACGAAAAATGCACTGCGCTAGCATCTAGGTCCGTCGTGGCATAGCAAGTTGAGAAATAAATCCATTATGCTATAACATGTATTAGAGTATTCCACATAAATACTGGCGTTTACCGAAATAAACGAGGCGCGTGCCAAAATATTTACCGCGCGCTGCTCGAATCTCAAGGCCAGGTGTTGTAAAAATATCTTTTTAGACCCTAGCCCGACCGTAGCGTTTTACCTGCGTATAGTATAGCATTTAGCTACCTTTTTTTAGCACACCTCATCTTTAATCACACTCAACTATCCCTCCAACCATTTCCCGCTTGATTAGGCTTCCCTGAGTTAT
>SJOL01001744.1:10248-111903 GCA_004794785.1 Opisthorchis felineus | reverse complement strand
GATATTGCTCTCCTTGGTTCAGATTCATTAAAAATGCAACCCATTTTAAGTGGCCTAAATAACTCTGCCGCACGGTTTGGCATGCGCTTCACACCTGCAAAGTGTAAAGTATTGCTACAAGACTGGGGGTGATCAAACCCAAACCTCATGTTTGGAGACGAGCCAATCGTTGTGGTAGATAAGTTTGTTTTTCTGGGCAGCTGTATATGTTCCGGTGGACTATCTGGAGATAAGACTATTTCTGGAATCGGAGAAGCCAGGACAGCTTTTGCCAACCTCCGACACCTATGGCGCCGACGTAACGTGAGTATGTCTGTCAAGGGCAGAGTTAACACAGCCGCGGTGCGATCTGTGCTGCTTTGTGGATCAAAACGTGTCCACGTGCAGAGGACAAACGAAAGATGTTAGTGTTTAAACATCAGTGTCTACGAAGCATTGGTCAGGTCTGGTGGGAACATCGGACTAGTAATGCTGAAGTACGCCAGATGGTCTTAGGAAGGAGGAACTCTCCGGCGGTAGATGAATTGCTCACGCATCATAGGTTATGCTGGTTAGAACATGTACTCCGCATGCCAGAAGACCGACTGCACCGCAGAGCTCTTTTCGCCCAGCCCTGTGCTGAGTCGAAGCGACCGAGAGGTGGACAGTTTATGACTTGGGAACGACAATGCAAACACTAACCAGTAAACTTAGTTGAGTCGACAACTGCCGCCCCCCTAAATGGGGACCCCGGGAATCAACTCACCAGTGGTTTATAACACTGGCAGAAATGACCCAATCGCGCAGTCGGTGGCGCTCATGTATCAAAGCTATCGCCTTCAATGCGCAGCTATACAATTCCGGAACTAACTGAATATATCACCTCCGAGGCTTGGCCATATCTCCCGCACCCTCCTACTTTCCGGTAATCGAAACTGTAACAACTGGAACCAATTGTGCCCATGGCATACGGTTTATAGCTGACAAATCGAACTGAAATTGAATATGGACGCTTTTGATCTCGCCACCATTGCGGAAAACCCATCAGCTGCTCCACCGAAAGCCCAACCGGACCACGCATTACGACCGGGACGCTGGGCAGACAGGGTCCGCAAGCCAGTAAGGCCACTGCAAGTAAACCCCCGACTTCGACGATAAGTCAACAAACTTCAACGGGGAAGTGCTAGGCGGAATCCCGTACCGATACCGCTTTACCGCTTCTACGGTCAAGAAGGCTATCCCTGCACGTGACTGGCCAAAAGTCCAGGCCACCTGCCGGTTCAGCATCAGGACGAGGCCTGATTGGCCGAAAGTCCGGACCCAACAGCCAATCATGCTCATGTATCTGCCGAATGCCGGTTGCCAATGGCGCATCCAAAAGGCGTCGAAATTTCCAGAATGTTGTTGCCGCATACATTTTATAAACGACGCGCTGTACATGTGTTTTTTATCTGGTTTTGGGCGTTAATACACGTTGTGCACCTTCGGTGGTTGTTTTGGCGGGAATGCTAGCTTGGAAGGTTCAGACCGAGAACCAAGCTGAGAAAATGCCGTTATTACAAGAGTTGATGAGTAAGGAAATGATGAGAATAATATATAGTAGCACTACATCATCATCGACAGCACAACGTCGGAGTTGAGCACTGATACTTCGCCGCCGTACAACCATAACTTATTTGAAATCCTTATCGTGAGGAAGGGAATAAAAGTGGATGGGGAAAGACTTAGAGCTAGCCTACCACAAGTGTTCCGAGGCGCCTACCTCTTCAGACACTCATTCAGACAACCTGGATAGAAACTGACAATCAGAATACCGTTGACATCGATTAGCAGCCATATCTTGCGGTGCTCGCAACCATGCTCTGGAGAATCACATGGACCCCATTCCGGAAGTCGAGTCTGGCTGACCGTACCCACATATTCGTAACCGCCTTCCTACCCTTCTGTCAGGTCAAAGTTTGCCATCTCTCTACTTACATCACTCATTTGAGTACAGGACCAACACCCTCTTCGGCAAACGATGGTTCGGTACGCGCAATACGAGACTAGACTACCAAGATTTTTGGTTCTGGACGCATTCTTCGGCTGAAGTCCCTGTTGTACAACCAAACATCCATCCTCTGATTGTACCTTTGCGGATTCATTAGCATCGATCTACACGGGCTGTGGTTCTGAGACAGTGATTATCGAAGACCTGGGCATGCTTCAGTTCGGCTGATCGCAGAGGCCTCCTCTCACAGCCATACAACGAAACAGCCTGTACTGTAGCCTGGTACACGTCCTTTAAGGCTCAGGGATATGCCGCCTTTCCGCCATAGCACACGTGATCTGGACCTTAGAGATTCGTACATTTACCTCATCTGCCGCACTACCATATGAACCAATACAACTTTAGGGGGTACATACAAAATCGGGTGTCTCTTTGGGTCGTACGTGGTGTGTTCACTGGCCACATGTCCAGAATCCGCTTACCATTTGCCCCTAATTCCCTGGATGAAAGCAAGCCGGTATTACTAGACGCCGTCTTTGGCGTTGTTACCTCACCAAGCTTCCTATGTATAACCCGCGCCGAAACTCGACAAAACGTATCAGCGGCTTCCATGTATGCTACATGCTTCTGGTGAGAGTTCTCCCATATGCCCGCCCTATCACTGCAGTAGCCTCTGACGGATCAGTTTTACCCCGTACCTTATTCTCACAGTATACCAGCAGTCTCCGCTCTGTTGTTTTCAGCGTCCATGCGTTTGATAGTGATGCCAGCCTTCTTTGTGTTTGTGACAACCGGATACAAACTGTCGGCATCCGAATGCTGATTCGGCTGAGGTTGCTGTATGGGATTTCTCTGTCGCAGTCACATTTAACTTATATATTTTTTCCCGCTTCGCTCATTCTCTATCGTGCTTTTTCCTTTCTCATTCCAAAATCACTATGCCATCATCGTGAACAGCAACACAGGCATTGGAGAAGTGGAAAAAAGGACCCAGGAAAGTGAGGGGTTAGAAATTTTTTTTCAAAATACCCCTTGCTCACTGGGAAGACGGTCAAGCGTAAGATGTCTAGCCTTTCAAATCCATTAAAGTCGTCATCATTATCGTTGGCAGCGACAACAGATGAGAACATTGGTGCTTTACTGCCTTACAACCATGTCAATTTATTTGAAGAAAGCTTTATAATGGAAAGAAGAAATGGGCCGGGAGGGGACCTAGGACTAGCCCACCAATTACACCTCCAACTCTCTGTTACAATCTGAATAGAAGCTAATAGCATGAGCGCCACTGACATCGGTTAGCCCCATATCGTCCAGTGTTTCCTGTTAAGCACAGGGAGGATGACGTGGACCTCATCCTGGAAGGCAGACAGCACTCAAACTTTTCTTGACATCC
This sequence comes from Opisthorchis felineus, assembly GCA_004794785.1. Taxonomy (NCBI): domain Eukaryota; kingdom Metazoa; phylum Platyhelminthes; class Trematoda; order Opisthorchiida; family Opisthorchiidae; genus Opisthorchis; species Opisthorchis felineus. Next base: position 108,541 of record SJOL01001744.1, on the reverse strand, counting down.
TTCATTCCCTTCTGCCGTATCAAATTCTGTCCACCTGTAGGTTTTCGCCACTCAGAAGTAGGCACGAAAAACAACGCTTGTCCCGGCAGGCGGTAACTCCACATGAGTAAAACATGACCCAGTCACCTTATTTTGCAGTGCTGAGTGTGCCCTTTGAGTGAATTACCGTCTGTCTCACTAAAAACCGGTCTCCTGGGCATATCGCGAATTCGTCGGTTCCAGTCTATTTCAGCTTTAGTTCTGAGACATCGATCGTCAAATACCTGAAAACAAAAATACAGATACAGAAGTATCAGTGTTAAAACTTGCTTCACTGCTGCAAAACCACAAAGTTTGCCTAATTGAAGCCTACAAGTGAAAAGAAAAGGGTGACGGAGGGAGGGGACCTGGTGTTGGCCTGTCATAGGCATTTTTAGGTGCCTCTACCTTCAGGTGATCATTCATGCAATCTGGATAGAAACGAACGCCAATGATATCGATTGACAGTCCTTTCTTGCAGTATCTCCAGCCAAGCGCAGGTGCTCATGGGGACCGCACCAAAAAACTCCTTCACACCCTTCTGCCAAGTCACACGTTGTCCACCTCGTGGTTTGCGCCATTCCGAAGGAGGCACGGAGAACAACACTGGTCTTGGTAGACAATGTTTTGTCATGCGCAGCACCGCTGAGGCACCGCAGTTAGTGGTGCTGGATGTTTTCTGCGATTGAAGTACGTGCTACACAACTAAATACCCGTCACCTAATTACTTTGTTACGAACCGTTGATGCCATTCGACACCAGGAGCACTTCTTAGACATCGGTGGTCGAAAACCTGGAGACATTTCACATCTGTCCGCACAAGCCGTGTCCGGCAACCGTACAGCAATACAGTCCTCACTGCGGTTTGATAAACGCGACCCTTTAGACCCAGTGATATGCCTTTTTGATGCCACAAGTGACGTCAGTTAGCAAACGTGATTCCGGCTTTTGAGTTTCATGCACCGACTTCATCTGATACACTTCTGTGAAAGCTAATACAACTGCGGAGGTATGTAAAGGTCTCCACAACGTCCAGTGTTACTCCTTGAGTCGTACGGGGCATGTTCAGAGACTGTTTTTCTGAGGCATGACTGCATGCCTCAGCGCATGCCAAAAGATGGTATTGTGGTGGTCAGTTTACCCATCTGAGCTCGAGATGGCCCAGTGGTTAAGGCACGAACTTACTGACCGGAAGGTCGGTGGTTCGAACCCGACCTCTGCATCTCGACGGCTCCTGTCTAGGCTTGGACAACCTGGCAATATCCCGACCGTCGTGCTTCCTTAGGGTGGCATGGCAGCTGGGCACCGAAAGTGTGCTGCAGCTGAACCATTTTTTTATTTTTTATTTTATCCACTAGGTCTTGTACTTACTCATCAAAGATGAGCACTACGTCGCCTGTGTACTCTAGATCGACTAGCTTCTCACCAGCAACGATTTGAACACCGGGGTTTTGTAGACCTTCCAGCGTTCGTCTGGTTGTTTCATCGACGACGAAGTTAAACAAGAACGGAAAGAGTGGACGTCCTTGTCAGATACCACGAGGTATGTGAATATAGGGACCGGACTATGTTCACAAACATCTGCGGTATCTCCTGTTGATCATGTGTAGTCAACAACACTGACCGGTCAAACATACTCGTGAAATCAAGGAACACAAATATTGTGGGTCGTCTGCTTATGGAGCTGCTATAACACCTGACGGAATGTGAAGGTATCACGCAGACTCTACGCGGTCGAAGTCCTTGATTCTCGCGGATCAAGGATTTGTGCGCCGTTATAACGCCGACGAATCAGTAATGCCAGAAGGCTTGTTACAGCGGGAGTCAAACTGATGCCCCTGTGGTTACTACATTCACTGCGAGTACCCTTTTTGAAAATGGGAACTAATGTCGACTTACCCCAGTTCTCTGGGATGGTCTCCTCCCAGATAGACGCAAATAGACTAGACAGGCATTGGCTGAGGGATTCACCACCATCCTTGAACAGATGATGGGAGGTCGTCGGGACCAGAACCACAGTGACGCTTGATTAGATATATTCACTCGGACGCTTCGGAGGCAATAGGGGACCACAGCGAACCATATTCACAGTACACGTTTTCCTTGAAGACCGGCAGTCCGGATTTGATGTAGCAGGTGACCAACTAAATTGTTCGAAGTACTGTTCCCGACGATCCAAGGGCTTTCCTTTGTTGGATATGAGAAAACCATTTTGGTCCCGGATAGTTTCATTGGCAAGAGGCTTTCAAGTATCATTTGGACCAATGAAGTGCAAAAGCATTTTTCGCACTTTTCGCATCTTCCGTTTCTTCGGTTTTTCGTATTCACCGAGCTTCTCGGTCCGCACGGGCACTCGGTTTCACCTGTGGTCGGGTTGAGTTGTGCTTGCGGCTAGGAGGAATCCGTAGCCAGGCCCCCACGAAGCCACGTTTCAGTGTTTGGATGAGGTTTGCTGAGCTGTATCGCAGAAAGAAGTTTCCGTATTGAGTAGCCCTCTGGGTATGTTTCCAGTGACCGTTGATATCCGACACCTGACTATCCGACAGGCGTTCGAGGAGTCGGTTCTGATAGCTCTATGATTTCTGGGTCCAATAGCTTCTCAAGCAAGATGTGCGCGTTCTGCCTAGGCCTGAAAAGCGCAATGAAAAGCAGCAGCGGACAAGTGCATGATCAGAGTCCACGCAGGTATTGCAGAAGGAGTGGGGGGGGCAGTGATTTACCCTAGCTATCGGTAACTGATGTAAATGTGGTCTGTTTGGACTTGAGGCTGGTTCAGTGCTCCTGAAGATGTCTCAGATCCTTCGTCCGAAGTGACTCTATCTAAGCTTGTTGGGCTGGGGGAGTTTACACACATTCCCAGAGTTCCTGGCTTCCTCTATCTCTTCCGTTACAAAGAGACTGCATTTACTCCGGTATGACCGTTTGTGTGTCTCCATAACCCCTTGAGCCATACTGGATAGTGTACCTGTGACACACAGAGGCACTCATGCCATATTAGTCAATGGGTAGAGATCTAACGAACGCAATCTCCTGGTCCCCCAGGTTAGAGGTTTGTACATGGTGACCCGCTCCTTAAAAAATCTAGGCTGCTGTGGAGGTTTCACACCAGCAACTGCTGCCTTGCTGACCGGAAGGTCCGTGGTTCGAACCCGCCTCTGCCTCTCGGCCTCCCCTGTCCAGGCTTGGGCAACCTGGCAGTAACTTAGCCCTCGTGCTTCCTCCGGGTGGCGTGGCAGCTAGGCACCGAACGAGTGTTACAGCTGAATGATGTTTACGATGATGTTATATGCCTTGCGGTTAGGGTTTTCAGCCACGGGCTTTGGTCGAGAGTCCTGTCTGGGTCCAGGCGCCCTAGCAGTATCTCAGCCCAAGTGAAACCATGAGTTGCGCTTTTAAAAATAATTTCACACCACATCGGCCATTGCGTGGTACCATCAGCCGGTCGTCTTACTTGCTGCATACGGTCGTGGAAAACACCAAGCCTGTAATGTGACACCGAATTACCGTGGAGATGGTGGTGTTCGCCAACCTCTCATACCTGGTTGCGGCGTGACGTCAGTTTATTGTTAGGTTGACGCGAACGTTAGTCAATTCGTACAGGAGATTTTGAACAACTGTATCCGACCATTGCTGTCCGCGGAGTATTCCACCCGTTGAGTAGCGGAAAGGTGTAAGCATTGCAGAAGTACGGCTTCGTGTTCTACATGACAGTAAGGGCTCTGAACTGTCATACGATTTTGATCAGTCAGCCTCGTGGGATTGGTCATGTCATAAGGATTCAACATCATCGACTACCTAACATACTGCGTTTATGTTGCTCACCCCGGGTTGGAAGAACCGTTGTGAAACGAGGAGCTGACAGTAGATTTTTTCTCAACTCCCCGCTAGGGGCCCAAAACTGAATGGTTGTTGTAAAAAAATGCACATGGTGCAGAACCGAAATTAATGTTTTTATTTTTATTTTACCACTCTTTCAAATTAGTCACTCCGGTTTTTTTACACTAGATGCATCATCGTCGCTTTTGTACTTCACACAGGTTCGGTGAAAGTTCAGTGCCCAGTTGATTCATCGTTCAACGACAGTAGTCCAGACGCTATAGGTCTGCACGGAATGATCCACGGGGATGGTTTATTTGGATCGACCAACAATTGTACGGCGATCGTTCCTTTCGAGCCACCACAAGCGGCGACCGATTCTCTCGCCAGCGCTACCCAAACCGGTGATTCTTCGTCAGCTCCGCGCGATGGTGAGTTTCCTGGATTCATTTTATCGCCTCAGTACAAACTTAGATGAACCTTACGGAGGACGTGGAGGCCGTGAAGGCTTCTTCTGACCGATGGAGGATATTGATTGCTATTTTAATAGTTTTACTCAACCCGTATCAGTTCACAACAGAAAAATTGCTTTCCGTTGTACTGACATGTATCGTGCACTTTCCTCCTCAGGTAGCACTTTTAGACGACGTGTGTGCCATTGTTGATGTTCTAAGGGTTGTTTCCCAACTCAGTGTTTGATGACCCCAGATATCCCACTTTGTAGCGGTACCGTTCACAAATAACCTTTTTTTACGGAGGTTGACTTCCTTTATGAGCTCTTAAGAGAGGCATATCTAGTCGGTTGTGCAGAAACAACACAACGTACATTTATTTTTGGCAGAATAAGCAGCTGAATCGTTGACTTGAGTCAATAAGCAAACCCCATGTAAGAATCACACTCCAGTTTTTTGCGCCTCCCAAAGGCATTCTCATTGGGAGGAGATTGTCGTACTTGCATGAGATTGCCTGGATAAACTCATGAACTAATTCTGATTTTGCAGCCGAAGAAACAGCAATTTCCTTATAACGGGAAGTGAAATACCAAGATTTTCTCACAGGATGTCTAATGGGATTGCAAAGAACTTGATAAAAACCTCTTGAATTTGTTTTCACATAGTTGTTTAGACATTCCTCCTGTTCAACGCAGAGGGATGTGAAGACAACTTCTGCAAAGTACAGCGAAGTATTTACCTGGTTGCAGTTATGTGTGCTTATATTTCAGTGTGAATTTAGGTCGATTTTTTTGCGGTCACTTCATCCTAATCCTATGAGCCAACACTTGGTACACACCTGTCCTCCTGCGTAATTAGTGTTAAGCCACGAGCGTGTGATCAGAGTTTTCACATAACTTCACCTTGGTTGCTGATATTTTTGTGTCCCTTTGCCCAACATATCCATGGCGGATTCAGTGGGGCTTCGCATACTGCCTTTCCACTGCTGCTGCTGCTGCAACGTGACCGGTAACTTGTCGATTACCAATACTCTGTCAAACAGCTTTCATTTCTTCTCACTGGGTCGAAACTAGCTTACCTATGATTCCGATGGATGTTATGATTCATTTGAAGAGGTTTGTCTCCGCTAAGCTTACTGACGAAAAGCTGAAATACGCCACTTCGCCCTTAAGGTATACTGCCTCCGCCTAACTGTAAATGCTCTCGCACTATCTCCTATTCATTTCCATTCTGTATGGGTATTACTTATCTCCCTTCTTTCATTCTAGCTAACGGCATCGGCTTTGCTGGTCTGGTCAACTCGGGAATGACGTGCTATATGAACAGTTTATTGCAGACACTATACATGACACCCGAATTTCGCAATGCTCTGTACTGTTGGCGTTTTCAAGGCACTGAGGCGGAAGCTGTCACCAGTATACCTTACCAGCTGCAAAAGCTCTTTGTTCAACTATACGTACGTCTCCACTTTTGTCTTGGAACTGCTGCTGCCCGTTTTCATCTTGTTTTCAAATTTGAGATTTCGAACACCCAAACTGAGCAGGTTGTGGTTGTTAAACTGTTTTCTGTATTTTTTGCATGCTTATCTTACTGTAGTGTTGTATATATCTGATGAGTGTGTATTGTCGTCTGGCCGTGTGACTCGGTGACCACCATACCAACTATTTTTGTTGCCCTTCAAGGCTACCAAGAATACCGCCGTTAGCACAACTGGGGTCACGACATCTTTTGGTTGGCGGACCACAGACGTTTTCCAGCAGCAGGATATCCATGAACTTTGCCGAGTTATGTTTGATGCCTTAGAAAAGAAACTGGGCACCGGAAGCCTGAACCAAGCCCCGTCATGTACTTCAACGATTGATTATCCGTCTTCCGCCGATTCCTCTACTCATGCACCGACGCATGATCTGATCAATCGACTCTACCAGGGTGAACGGTCCGACTGTGTACGCTGCATGGCTTGTAACCGTGTCAGTTGTCGCCCAGACACGTTTCTTGATATACAAGTCCCCCTTCGACCGTTCGAGATAAATGCTGAACCGTATGATAGTTTGGTATGTTTTACTGTTCCAGCCGATCACTTGATTTTCTGTCTCATACTTGCCACTCCAATCGGTTTTGTATCGCCTTACATTTACGACACCTTTTTGACTCTTTACGTGCTCCACCATGCGTTTTCGGTGTTTTCGTTTCCCATTGTACGCTTGACGTAACCAACAAGTGTCTATAACCACGTAGGTCCTTGATGCCACGTAGGAATCTCTTATGCGCGCCCCCGATCCCAATTTCAAATGAGCACGCTGTGATATATATATATATATAGGTGCATGAAGTTAGCGGCTGGGACTGCGTGCTTTCCCACGCTTTGAAGACAATCCGGATACAGCTGGTTGGATATGTCATCTCTTCTGAATTTGGATACGCATACGACGTCATACGTCACACGACGGCATATTTAATTTATGTAGGAGAGGGTTGGGATATTTTACTGAATACGAATCAAGATATCCATCCCCTCTTAGGCTTTCTCTTACCTTATTTCTGAAGGTATTCTCGGATGAAGTCCCTTGTTCCCTATTAAGGAAGGTTTGTACATGAGTTTTCGGATAAGAGCAACACTCTGAAACTTAGTTTCATGGCATTTCAACTGATGGGTCCGGTCGCTTCTCTGACCAACGCGTCAAGGGACGCAAGTTTGATCTGTTGTCCGTTTTCGGTGTTAAGTTTGATGTTTGGGTGTAACGTGTTTCAGTGTTGTTGGCATCACTACATATGGCAATTCTGCCACCCGCATACGAAACGTATCAATTCATATTACTAATTTGTTGTCTCTGCCCGTTCTCCACTATCTAAAGGACTAAGGTCAGAATGGTGCTCACCACCTGATTGTATAGGCTGTCCTCAGACTTGAACTTTGCAATGAGTACAGAATAACAATGCGCAATTCATCCCCGGGAACAGCAGTGAGAAATGCATTGGTAGCATGCAAGTTAAGTTTTTTTTCAAGTGGCACAGACATAACAGGAGGTTTGATATTAAAAGGGTCAAGGTGCTTACTAGTTTCTTTTGTCTGCTCAATGAATCTAAAACTATCCTCCAGGTTGGGTGGCAAAGACACCTCCTGGTGGGTGTGAGGAGTCATGCAGGCCAGTTGACCACGTTGTCTTGACACGCAACCATCACTGGCAGTATGAGTCTAAGAGAAGTGCCTGGTTTGTGCAATTTCGACAAGCCATACAATTGTGTAAAATATGCTTCGCGAGGTCTTGTTTCGTCGCTGATTCTTTAGTCTCCATAACCTTTTTGTTCCAGCTAGTGCGCTGTCTGCCATGTTCATGGGATCTGTGCGCTATACACTCTCTAGAGAGACTTCTTCCCGTTCGTCTCCCCCTTTTTTCCTAGTTTAGGACCATGTTACCTATTCAGTTCACTAATACTACCTTCTTTGTCGGACGGACTCGGTTGGGTGGTGCACATACCTCCGTTTGTGCTCCAGGTGACAAACGTTATGAGTAACTTCCCTTTGTTGGGTAGTCATATTGACAGGTTGGCTTATTTTTGTTGTCTGTGATTAAAGGAAACCGTTTTTTAGTATATCCATATATCTGCTGCATCCAAAATGAGAAAAAATACCGATATTTTGTTTACATCCTTGTGTGGTTGTTTTAATCAGGAAACTGCTTTTCGTGCGCTCATCAAGCCGGAACGCCTCGATGGGTCCAATCAATACTATTGTTCTCGATGTCAAACCAAACGTGATGCCGAACGGGTTGCTGCTTTTCACCGAATGCCCTATTTGCTGACATTACAGCTGATGCGCTTCACCTTTGATTTGACTACAATGAACCGAATCAAAATCAACGACCGTTTCACCTTTCCTTTAGACCGATGGGATTTGTCAGAATTTATCACGGCTGCCCCGCAGGACCATGCTAGTTATGAAGATGAGGAATCCCTCGATGATTGTGGCACCGAGGATGGTACCGACTATATAGAGACAGAAAACGAATACGAAGTAGCCAGTGGAGCGGCAAGTTCGAACGGAAAACTAACTAATGACCGTCACGTGCATCGGGTAGAGGACGAATTCGAGGAAATGGACATTGGGAATGGGGATAGCGGGGTCAACAGCTCAACCACTGACAGGTATCACGTGGACACATTCCTACTCTGTCAACATGTGTATGCTTTCCGAAATGCTTGATAGTGACTACGTATGTCTTCTGACTTCGTCAGGTCTATTCTGGTTTGCGGTCTAAAAACCCATTTAGTTCTCGCTGTCCGCATTGCCGATTTGTCTTGATAGTGGTGTGTCTTTTCGGTGGACGGCATATTTTTCTCACGGTTATGATACCTAACCATTTTTCGTATCCTTCCATGTCTTTTAGTAAACGACCATTGTTCCTATGATATTCAAATTCCCCAGACTGCCTTACTCCAAAATAAAATACCCTGTCTGCGATTTGTCTAGCCAACAACAGTTTAAGTTTGGTCAGGAAACTACAGGACTTGCACGCGGACCTTACAGCAGTTGTTAAATACCCGAGTTAGGTTAATGACGGAACTCAGGGATCGACATCATTGTTAGCCTTAGCTGTATGCCGTGGTTGTCCTATAGGCACTCAAATTCAGAAAATCCCTGTTTCTCTCGAGATTTAGAGTCTGAGACAAATGAATAGATATCTTGAACTTATGCGTTTTTGAGCAAACACAACATCGACATTGGTTCATCGCCTTCTTCGATGTTTGCTCCCAAACAGTCCGTGTGACGCAGGATTCTCCGGAAGTCCCACTGGGGAGTCTTCAAACAACGAGGAACATATCTTGGATTTCCCTCAACCGAATGGTGAAAACCGCACAATCACGGCCAGTTTACCATCTGGCTTAGCCTTCGAACGCGCTATCGGTTCAGCTGTTCGTAACCACCCTAGTCTGAACGGAATTCAAACCGATCATTCCGTGGATACTGATGAAGACGATGGGTTTGGAACTGGTGATGCGCGCTCCGCCTGTTCTTCAGCCACCAACTCGTCTTCTGTAAACGGCAGCCACGTAAAATCTGCAGACGATGGTAAACTGGGCTATCCAATTCAAGCAAGGAGTAGACACAAATCAAACTCCGGGAGATGGGCAGAAACTGATGAACCTACACCTACAAAGGATAGAAAATCGTTGGCTCACGAACTTTCTGCTCGTCATGAGCTTCAAAAACCCTCCTCAGTTTACGAACTTTTTTCTATCATGGTGCACTCCGGTTTCATAAATGGTGGACATTACTATGCTTATATCAAGTGAGTCAGCCCCGGTCGTTATCGACAACGTTGCCACAGGTTTTCAAGTCAGTTGTTATACAGTTGCTCATTCTTCTACTGTTCTCTTTTTCCGACGACATTGCAGGTCGTTTACTGATAATCAGTGGTACTGTTTCAACGACAAGACGGTTTCCCGTGCTGATCTCTCAGATCTTGAAGAGACCTTCGGTTCAAGCCAGGCATACACTAGCCGAGCGAACGCCTACTTTCTGATGTACCGGCGTGTCGACCCGGCTGTAAATGAGGGATTCCTTCCTCCAGAAAAGTTTCCTCAGCACATCTGTGAAATGGTAAGTGGTCACTTAGGTGTAAATCTGGTTAACTGCTCACCGGGTTTTTAATATTCCACTTATGGCTTACGGGGCAATCTTATGACGTTTTTGTATGTAAAACCAATCGATTAAATGGATGATGTCGCGTTTTTTACGGGGTGGGGGGTGCCGGGTCTCAAAGCCGCTTCACGTGACCGCACTCCATTTTCACATCGTCTTGCACTTCTGACCTTTCGCCTACGTTTTTCCCAATGTAGCTGGAAGCAGTTAGACAAGAAGAAGCCGAATCACAACGGAGGCGTGAACTAGAACTGTCTGTGTGCAGAGTGAGTTTGTTTGAACCCTTGTTTATTTGATAACCGTATTTTTTATATTGGCGATAATTTTTCTGTTGGTTTCAGGACTTGCAAATTCCCCCCCCCCCCATCTTTAGTCGTACTGATACCGTTTTTTGAAGGCGCTAGTCGAAATTTGCTTCCGTTCTTGTTATCCCAGGGCTATACGTTTTTCATTGCAGAAAGCTTACCACACGGTAACACGCGAAGCTGTTCTTCGTATGAAATCCCCTTAATAGATATAGTGAAACACCGTTGTGTTATTCTGTTTGCCACCAATACTGTGTACAAGTCGTTCGGATTGGATTCCTGTACCTTGTACCTTCCACTAGTGGTTCGGCAGTATATTACCAGCAGCGTTCTTTCGATGCGCGGTAGCCGTGCAATTTTCAGGAAGCACATGAGTGGAGGTACCGCCAGAGCGAGGCACGGTCATTTGACAGGACGAGAACTAGAACTAAGTACGGTCAGCCGCTCGTCGCCGAACGGTTTAGTCTTCCCATAATAGCCGGGAGGTTGCGAGTTCAAAACATCCTGGAGATTGATCGGGTATACACTGTTGATAAGTCCTAGGAAGAATGGAACAATTGTATCGTAATTCTCGGCTTTTCGGTATAGATTGACTACATTTACGGGACGGAAGTCCGTAGTAAAGAGTTTAATTCCTCTCTTACTGTAAGCAAAGAAGTGCAACTATAGACCTTTCCATCCGGAAATATACGCCTCAATATCCGTGCTTCCTCGATTTTCCTACTACCCCTTGTTCCTTTATTCATCTGCTTCGATGAACTGAAATTTGCGGGCAGCTGCTACTGAGCTCCAGATAGCTGGAGGGTCAAGACGCGAACTGCTGTGGTTCGGACTTACCCTTAACATCTCTATCGCTGTATCCCACCCTCCGTGTTTTCTTTGGGCTTCATAGCAGCTATGCACCAAGAAGGCTATACGGCTGAGTATTTTGATTCTTTTCTGTCTAAACCGTGAAAGTACCGTAATCTGCGGGAAGGGAATTACGGAGGTTGTGACAATATGTTCTCTGAGAAATTGCAATGAAGCGTTTTAGTCATAAACAAGACAACTTTGAAAGCGATCTTAGTGCATGATTGAGATGTATGATCGCTTTGACGCGAAGGCCTCAAGCCGCTTGACCTAATCCAACCATAACGGCATTTGAACCACTCGTGATTGCCTTGGTATCCAGGACTACTTTCTCGCTATGCTGTCACTTATAGTTCATCGCATTTGAAAATGCTCCCTTGTATTGTGGTTGCATGCCCGACTGATCCCTCTATTTGACCGGTGATATTCTCGCTTTCCCTTTCCAGTTTGAAGCATTTACACGCTGTCCGGCTACGCAACAAACTATTCAAGCTGTTGTCAACTTGTATAAAGACCAAACCATGGCTGAAGCAGCAGATGTTGTGCGCCAGGTGAGTCTCTGAGGGCGTTCAGCACTAACCTGTGTAGATAATGACCATTTCAATGTGCATCGGTCATCAAAGGCGGACTCGATCTAATATTAACTTGTCTTGTTTCGTGTATGTGACACATGTACCGTATAAACTCGTCTTCAGTATGCTTACCCCAACTTACTTTCAGTGCAGCAAATCCCGTTTTTTCCGCCGCAATTCACTGTTTTCTCAGTTGCACTCTTTTTTTGTGACACATGCCCTGGTGCTAGGCAAAATATTCTACAAGCACATACTCTGGCTATAAGGCAAAACTTTTGACTCAAACTAAACTTGGGTGGTAAATGTAAGCCGCCGATACTTGACCTCTTATCGTAATAATTTGACTAAAGGCTCAATGATATAACGCAATATGTGTTTTGCGATGTCAAATAGGTACTTCTGTTTTTTAATGCTTGTATGTGCATAACAGGATGTCTCAGCTGAAAATTTTGCATATCATCCGTCGAGCCTTGCAGACTTCATAAAACCTATGGTTGATAAGGTGTCGTCACGGGCTTTCGTGAGCAACAACTAGGTTTCTAAAACCGTGTGCTTAACAGCACTTTACATTCTATGCATCTCATGGATCATTTTCCACCAACCAACAACGCAGAATGAATCACAAGAGTGTTTCCAGTGTGCTATAGACTCCAACGTCTATCCAGCTCGACTCGTCCAACAATCGGAGCAGTTTGTGAATTAGTAATCGATTTTCTCATTCTGAAGTAACGCGGTTGTAAGTCGAGGATGACTTAACACAGTATATGGCGCTGAATCCTCCCAACTATTGCTGTTACTTTCTAGGCATTACTCCCGGATTGCACATCCCTACGCCCGCCTCACTGCCGCCTCGTTCAGTATAACGCATCCACGGATTCACTCGGAAAATCTGCCGAGTACACATTATGGCATCGACCAGCCGGCAGCACAGGATCACTCAGCACTGGAACTTCGTTCGAAACAACCCATCAAGCAAGTTATTGTTTGTCCCTCTGACAAGTTTTCTTGCATTAGGTTTCTACTCTGAGCCATAGTTACTAACGCTCGATGCAATGTTGAACTTTTGTCCTCTACAGACCGATTCTGCTCAACCACCGCCATTTGAAGTTTGTACCAGCGAACCGAATGCAATCAAAAATGATGCAACTGGCCTGGTTACTGTGGGCGAATTTGCCGAGAACAAACGACTTTATCCTTTCAAGTTGTGGCTAGAACATTATCTGAATGTTCCTGGTGCGACCAATTCAAATGAACCAAATGCAGTAGTATCGTGGAAAGCCTATGAACCAAAAGGTTAGCATACTAACCTTTATGTGTTTCCTTTCAATGTTCACTGTCAGTTTCCTAACGTCCTATTGAGTGGTTACTTGGGTAGTCCCCCGATTGGACAAAGTGCGGTTTTTATGGTATGTATGCGATGGTATGCCTGTTCACTGCTAATTTACTGGTCTGAAGATTCTGTCCCTAGTCGTCCCTCCACCACGATCAAATCTTGAAACATCACAGTGCTATAGTATAACATCATATGGCGTAATAAAGCACAGCATATTATGGTGTTGTAGTATATTACACTATACTCCACCAAGAATGACCACCACCAATGACCTTCAAAAGTGCCCATTCTCATCATCACTTCGTGTGCAGCTCATCCTTCCCCTTGGTACACCTTATTGCTGTAAATTAAATTATAATGCGATGCACATTAGATAGGGAAACTACAATCAGGTGCTTTTCAACTGGTAGCTCTCGAGCTTTGTAGTTTCGACTGCTGTCCAGCAAATTGTGAAACATTGTTTAAACATTGCAGCTTGCTAGTTGATAGTTAGTTCGAGATTCCAGTTTGTGTTGTTTGGCCCCTGTCGTTTCAACTCAGTGTTGGGCGCAGAGCCCAAGGTGGCATCAAGTGCGGTTATACATCCATGTCTCCCGGAATCAACACACTGAGTCTGGGCTTTCAGGTCCTCCGGCAATTAAGAAGGGTCGTTTCTCTTTTACAACAACTGAAATACAGGGGTATGTGAAGTATGTATGGCTCAGAAGACACCAATTTTGACAGCTCTTCCATTTTTTGGTGGTAGGTTCTCTCTCAAAGGATACCACCTCAGCAAATATCACCTATGGTTGATCCCTCTGGGTAGTCCTTACAAAGGAGGTAATTGTTTATATATTTAATCTAAGACGCCTGAAGCGTTTGACTCAGCATTTGAGTGCCCTTCGCCCGCTTACGTCAGTTATTTGCTGTTCCGCCCTGATACAGGACTAACCATTCAATTGTCCAGAGTTGATATCGGTCAGCGATTGGTATATTCACCGCTCAAGCTATGGTTCTCATCCATCGCAACCGTTGCGGAACTGATGAACGAAACCTGGCAGGTAAGACCTGCTCGTATGCACCTGTCCTTGCCCATTATTTTCTTAAGAGCGTACCACCGGTCCTTGTTTGCTTATTGTCTAAGGATTGGGCTGGAATTGCATCTCAGACAAAGTAATCGTATGCGTCTGGAACGTAAGATCAATCTTTGTCGTACCTCAGATAGATGGATGGATGGATGGATGGATGGATGGATGGATGGATAGATAGATAGATAGATAGATAGATAGATAGATAGATAGATAGATAGATAGATAGATAGATAGATAGATAGATAGATAGATAGATAGATAGATAGATAGATAGATAGATAGATAGATAGATAGATAGATAGATAGATAGATAGATAGATAGATAGATAGATAGATAGATAGATAGATAGATAGATAGATAGATAGATAGATAGATAGATAGATAGATAGATAGATAGATAGATAGATAGATAGATAGATAGATAGATAGATAGATAGATAGATAGATAGATAGATAGATAGATAGATAGATAGATAGATAGATAGATAGATAGATAGATAGATAGATAGATAGATAGATAGATAGATAGATAGATAGATAGATAGATAGATAGATAGATAGATAGATAGATAGATAGATAGATAGATAGATAGATAGATAGATAGATAGATAGATAGATAGATAGATAGATAGATAGATAGATAGATAGATAGATAGATAGATAGATAGATAGATAGATAGATAGATAGATAGATAGATAGATAGATAGATAGATAGATAGATAGATAGATAGATAGATAGATAGATAGATAGATAGATAGATAGATAGATAGATAGATAGATAGATAGATAGATAGATAGATAGATAGATAGATAGATAGATAGATAGATAGATAGATAGATAGATAGATAGATAGATAGATAGATAGATAGATAGATAGATAGATAGATAGATAGATAGATAGATAGATAGATAGATAGATAGATAGATAGATAGATAGATAGATAGATAGATAGATAGATAGATAGATAGATAGATAGATAGATAGATAGATAGATAGATAGATAGATAGATAGATAGATAGATAGATAGATAGATAGATAGATAGATAGATAGATAGATAGATAGATAGATAGATAGATAGATAGATAGATAGATAGATAGATAGATAGATAGATAGATAGATAGATAGATAGATAGATAGATAGATAGATAGATAGATAGATAGATAGATAGATAGATAGATAGATAGATAGATAGATAGATAGATAGATAGATAGATAGATAGATAGATAGATAGATAGATAGATAGATAGATAGATAGATAGATAGATAGATAGATAGATAGATAGATAGATAGATAGATAGATAGATAGATAGATAGATAGATAGATAGATAGATAGATAGATAGATAGATAGATAGATAGATAGATAGATAGATAGATAGATAGATAGATAGATAGATAGATAGATAGATAGATAGATAGATAGATAGATAGATAGATAGATAGATAGATAGATAGATAGATAGATAGATAGATAGATAGATAGATAGATAGATAGATAGATAGATAGATAGATAGATAGATAGATAGATAGATAGATAGATAGATAGATAGATAGATAGATAGATAGATAGATAGATAGATAGATAGATAGATAGATAGATAGATAGATAGATAGATAGATAGATAGATAGATAGATAGATAGATAGATAGATAGATAGATAGATAGATAGATAGATAGATAGATAGATAGATAGATAGATAGATAGATAGATAGATAGATAGATAGATAGATAGATAGATAGATAGATAGATAGATAGATAGATAGATAGATAGATAGATAGATAGATAGATAGATAGATAGATGATAGATAAAAAAAATTGTAGATTGTAGTTCGGAAACCTGAAACATGTTTTTGGTGTGGATTACCAGGTCACATACAACCTAAAGTTATGCCAGCGTTTCACGGGCTGACAGCGTCGTAGGTCGCTAGTGCTTCGTATATGTACTCAATCAATCAACCAGTCAAGTTAACGTTTTAGTGAAGGTAAACTCGGGCCTTGTTTATTGAATTGACGATGCCCTGCTTAGTAAATGCCATAAACATAGGTTAACGGGCCTCAAATGCCTCATGGTAAATCAGACAGTAAACCGATTGCAAACGGGCATACTTTAACATCCGTTGAAACATGCAAACCGTGGCGAACATTGTTGTTTGTAACTCGGCAAGACTCTGTGTCCTTGCATTAATAAGCTGAGGTTTTCAATCAATTGGAAAATGTTTGGGACCGATTGGGTAGTCATCGTTTCAGAGAGGTTTGGTAAACAATCGGTGGATTTATTGCTGGGCAATGTTTCGCTTTTGACACAAAAGCTTCGTCAGACCAAGTGAGTAAGTTACCAGGTTGATCGGGTTTTAAGGCAGTCAGGGAACCAATCCGTGAGATTTCTTATGACTGGCCGAATTGATCAGTGCTGGGTTTCAGTCTGATGTTCCCGTTTGTTGGTTAGTGGGGATGACTAATATCTACGATAAATTGGTTAGGGGGGGGGGAGTTCATGTTTACCCCGGATTTTGCGGCCTTGATTTTTCTGTCTAGGACACCTTAATGGAATATTCCTCTTGGGGTCGTTCACAGAATTTGTTCGCCTGTGTTCGTCGAGGGGTGCCGGGAACATCAGACTGACACCCAGCACTGATCAATTCGGCTAGTCGTAAGAAATCTCACGGAAATGTTCCCTGACTGCCTTAAAACCCGATCAACCTGGTAACTTACTCACTTGGCCTGACGAAGCTTTTGTGTCAAAAGCGAAATGTTGCCCAGCAATAAATCCACCGATTGTTTACCAAACCTCTCTGAAAAGCTGAGGTTTTCTTGGAGAGAGAAGAGTTCCTTTTGAAACAAAACACTTGGCTCCCATGTAGAAATACACTAAGTGTTCTAGACAGCATAGCTGCAACCTGGTCGTGCGTGAATGCAACATGGGTAGCATTTCAGTTGTTAGGTTTTATTTTCGCCGGTCCCTCCTGTACACCGGGCACGATCAATCGAATTGGGAGACGCAGCACTAACCCATGGGTTTTTCACACAATTTGGACAGTCGCATTTTCTAACCTGGAACTCAAATCATCAAAGACCGGATGTGGAATTCACTGTCCACGATTGTCGGAGGAGCTGATACCTTATGCTAGGTTTTATAGTCTGATGTTACAAGGACTCAAAAATTCGGATGTCTATACTGGTTCAGTTCAGTTATTTTGGTTGGGAGTGGCGTGTTTGGGATTTGTTGGTGCGTGCTACCAGTTACTTCGAACTACACAACTGCATATTTCTCAAGCGCGAAGTATTACGATTCGACTTTGCGTTTTTGAACACAGGTACTCTTCCTTTTGTCCTCACTAGAGGAGTGAATACCAGTGGTCACAACTTCGGTAGAACGCACCAGTCTTCTCCTTCGAAGCATTTCACCTTGGATAAACATACCGAAGGGAGATTCTGTGCATATGACGGGCGGCGATGAACTTTAATTTGCGTTCTATTGCGAAACATCCACAATGCGCCATTTGACATTGCCTTGCAACAGCTTTGAATCCCTTCTGTTGTTCAACTCCACTGGCCTTAAGCAATTTGTGGTGAATCGCCTCCAATTCATTGACGGTACATTCTGCTGTGATTTTTGTGTTGGGTCGATTGGACATACACAATGAAACAGTAATCACTTATTGGGTGAATGTCACATTCAAGGTACTCCTTTCCTGGTCACGTGAATCTAACGGACATGCTGCGGATCCAATCACCTGTTCTCCAGATGCTTCCCGGTGCCTTGCAGGTTGCACTCGATTGTACGCAGACATGCACCCGCGATCAAAAGCCGGGTGGCGCTGGGGACACAACCGTAAAATATACCCATGGAATTTCAATGATACTGGCTACATCACGCAATTCCATCTATACTACAGCACCTTTGGAAAGCGATGCATCCATCGCTGACCTACTTGACACATCCAACCAAAGCACTGCAGTCCTTACGACTATCAATCAGATATCAGCTGTCGATCACCAAACTTAGCCCTGGTGCGCAACAGATCCAGGTTCTCGAATTAGACACTTTTCACTGGCTTTATCACAGCGGACCTAGCGAAAACTCAGGCACTCGTTGTGTTGCTACTGTCGTAAGTAACCGTGCCAGTGATGCATTTATCGCCCGGAATCCAGTATCCCTAAGGCTTACAGTGGCTCGTTTCAAGGGGACCCCCGTGAAATTGAATGTGATACCTTTTTCGCCCCCACGTCTGTATCGGTCTAAGGCGTAAAGAAGTTCTATGAACAACCGCATCATGTGCTCAAAAAGGCCCAAAAACGAAGCTTGTCGATAGTAGCGGGAAGCTGGGATGCTCGAGTTCGTGGACGAAGTGGCAACCTACGCCAAGCAGTTAGCCGACCTGGATTGGGTCAGTGCTGTAAAGATGTTGTCAAACTCACAAACTTTGCCTGCTTTGGGTATTTGTTAGCCATATCCTTTTTCAGCATCCCAGAAGACACTTATTGACATGGCATTCAATCGGTCATTAAAAGAATCCCCAAATAAACTATATTCTGGTCCGCGCACGATAGGCCTCATCAACTGAACATTATAGGTCACTTAAGGGTGCGGATTACGGTAAAACGGCAGGTACAGATCGCACACTTGGTTCATCCAAGTGTTAACTTAGAGTTAACTTACAGAGTTAACATGAACCAGAGTTAACTTACACTCCGCTGATAGATGAAAGACCCTTCGAAACACATCAACAGAGCCCTATTCAGCCTCCGGGAGAACCGACAGGCAGTTTCCGACGCGATAACCACCAAGTTGGGCGCTAACGGCTATAAACTCTCAGCTGCCCAATGAGCTCAGTTAAACGACTAATAGGTTGATTGAAAACTATACAACAAGCCTCTGTAGACCAACTAGACTATGTACAACGACGTCTCATGGACTGGATATCCAAAGAAGCAGTTTCCTTATCCAAAAAGACAGCTGTTGATTTTTATACGTTCCGCTGATAGGGCACTCGGTTAACCAGGAGAGTTTACAATTCGTACTGGTCGGACCTGGCGCCAGACATGGGATCCACTTCGAGTATTGGTGACTAGCAATTTTCGTCTCATACGCGTCGTTTTAGACTTCCGGCCTCAAAATTACTTGCTGCGTCGGGCGAATGGAGGGTCCTAGCATTCATAACGTTCTTTTGGGTGACGACTTGGAAGAACTTCAACGTGTGCTGAATAATCTAACTCACTACGCAGCACTCGTATGATTGGATATCAACATTTCGAACACCAATTTCTTTTCTTATATGGATGTGCCTGTTAACCCTGTCAACATGAGAGGTGAAATAGTCCGTCAGATTGCCGACTTCAAATACCCTGATTCCACCATTTCACCCAACGGACAACCTAAAGAAGAATCCCAATGTTGTATCGACAATGCCTGACAATTCTTCATACAGCTGAACTCCGCTTTGTGGAAATGAACCGAGATTAGTTTACGCAAAAAAAGTCCGGGTCTTCAACACAGTCGTCCATCCGGTCCTGATTTATACTGGCGAACCATGGCCTCCACGGACATAGGATATCCGAAAGCTGGAGGCTCCTGACAACTGGCATCTCCGACGTATAGTGTGAGTTCGCTAGCTAGAGACGGTGTCCAATGATGAAGTCTGAAAACATTGTCATGTTTACCACGCCTATCTCAACTCTTTCAACGATGCCGTCTGCAATAGTTTGAGCATCTGGTACACAGGAACGATGCTGATATCACCGAACAAACGCTGCTCCCCTTACATGCCAAGTTCGATGTTATCAGCTTGGAGAACAAATGAAAACCTGGTTCAGTACTGTCGAGAGCGACATGAATTAAGCCAGTCTCCACGTAGTCTACGGAGTTCGCCACTGGATCCTACAGTAGATCGCGATTTGTGCGCGTCCGATAGTCAATCACCGTACCTGAGCCGCGTTTATCCTAGACGTTTCTGGATCCAACTACTATCTCGGGAGATAGCCGTCAGAAAGTTAACGTAATAAGTAAGCAAAAATACTTATTCAAGTCTATGCCTTGCAGTAGCGTTTGTGAATACGACCCATAGACTGTCCGTTCGCGAGAATTATTTTTTGGCGGTGTTTGGGTGTCTTCATGCAGTAATTCGTAAAATCCTGAGCTATTTCGCGAAGCCCATACATAACTTGTTCGGATTGACCCTTGAGTAAGGGCCCTCTTCAAATCCTCACTTCTGTGGCTGGATTATGCAAGTCTATCGACCGATGTTTGCCCGTCTTCCCCAAAGCTGCCTCTGTAGCTTTACGTCTGTAGCCTTATGATAAAACAAACAGAAACTTACGTTTCTCCAAATGGGTTTATAAAGAGTGAAAGTATTTGAAACGGTGACGAGTAAGTGAGACACGACGTGTTGAAGAGCAGAATGATATAGGCCATTCACGGATTTATGCTGTCAATGAATATGAGGGTTTGTCTTCACGGAATGCCTGAAATTTCTCGGGCTGCACACAAACTGTTGAAGCACGGATATTTCATTAACCCTTTTTTCACACTAGCTTTTCACAGGTTCTCGTGTCACAGTTTTACCAAACGACAAGGGAGACGAACTCCCTTCTTGCCGTCCTTGTTGGGGTGCTCAGTTCCAGCTCATCGCTGATCGGTCCTGTCATGGCTCACGAGACCGGTGGATTCAACAGGGCTTCCCAGAATGGGCTTTCCTGTTATCTTCTGGTGTCTATCACAACACAAAGTTGGCTTCCCTCTTCACTGGAAGCATTGTGGATTTGTCCAACAGCTACAATTATCAAAAGGGTGAACCTGCTCGCGTTTACGTAGATTTGGGACCTGAACTCGACAACTTGTCTGGCCAGTGCTCAAATGAGGACAGATTGTCCATCGATAGTGATGCCAAGCGTGGTCGATGGCAATCCGGTGTGCCAGAGTCACTTGACCTACGGACTGATTCCTATCGCCTGCATCACCTCGCGAGGATTGTTGACGAACATCTATTTGTCATAGAAGTTCCTCTGCAGTATCCGACCCAAGGCGAAAGTAAGTGAAAGATTTCTGGTGCTCTTTCCAAAGTAAACAGTATCCTATACTACCTTAGTCTAAATATTGATTCAGAATAGAGCGCAACACCTACCGGCAGAAAGTCTGAGTGCAACTGATTGATTTTTGTCACATGACGCTCAGCGACCGGGCGGATAACCTGTGACCTCTGGAGGTCATTCTCGTCCAGGCAATAACACAGCAGCTTGTGGTACAGCTCAAGACGCAGGCTTAGCGGAATTCCCCCAAACCATTTCTGGTTCTCTTTTAATCAGCACTAACGTCCCTCGATAGGGGGGTACCTATATGGTTGTCCGGAGACAACTCTGGGTTCAAGAGGTCGCGAGCTCTTCAGTCTTCCCTGAATGCTCCATTGAAGACTCCTTGAAGAATCCATTTTTCACTTGAACTTAGTGTCCCATTAGCTTGTGATATTTAATCAATTGATCCTCCAATATGGACCCAGTCTGAATGAGCCCTTCTGAAAGAGAGCTCCTCGTTGGGATGTCTTCACTGGGTCCCTATTTTTATCTGACAACTGGATCAGCTAGTCCATTTGTGGAAGAAATTTACCATATCTTTGCATTACAGAGAATTTTCCCTATTTGAGCCCGTAATGCCACAGTTCGGTCCATTGTCAGTAGAACGGAGTGCTGCCTGACAACGTCATCTCCATTTTCAAATATACTCATTGGTTCTAAAAAAGTTGTTGGATTTCCCGTTCCACCAAATCGGGATACAAATGAGTTATAAATTTGTGTCGGACTGTTTAATGGTGGTACCTAAGTCACTGTTGTTATTAACTGAACCATCTTCCCGGAACCGAAAAATCACCCTTGGCATTCACCAAACTTTTCGTGACCCATCTTGATTTTGTGTTTCGTCGTCGTTTTTCATGTACCGACTTCAGGATATGAAAATAGGTTTGACATTATTCTGAAGAAAGTGCACCGGTGTACGCTCTAACACGTTAATCACAGCCCTACAGAACCGCCACAGGCGCCAAAGTTCTCTTTACCAACTAAATAACGATCTCCAAAGTTGTTCTCGGTGAATGGTTCTTCCTAACACTTGTTTTCTCCGCGAATCTGAGGACCAGTCACTCATATTTTCATTAATTGACCCAAACGAAAGCGCCCGTTTCCGCGGCAGGTGCTGGGCTGGTGCTCAGAGCTGCTAAAGTCAGGTGAACCACAATCTTTAGCGAATACCTTGAGCTTGGAAAGTAATAACGACAATGCAGCATTCCTTGAATGGGAGTTTTTGTGGACTTAAGAGTGCGCATGCTGCTTTTGCAACCGCTTTCTGTCCATACACGTAACTTACCTTTTTCTGCACACAACCTAATTGGTGTACCACGAACGGTCGCTGCGGAGCAATCGAACTGAACCTTACGGAGTTACTTCCGTGCAAACAGTTCAGAGAAATTTCCCACGGAAAGTACTGAGCTCTGGGAATCTGTAACTTTTTTTTGTGATCCATGAGTTCTTCTATGCGGTGCATTGTTGGCCAGGCAGGACAAATGATCTGTAACCAATCCATGGGCTCAACATATTTATCTCAAAGGAGAAGCTCAACGTACCGACTGGAAAGGCTATGCTTTTGTGCCTCTGTGACAGTTCGATATAGCCCCCAGTACTATGGTAGCTTCTCGAATACCGGAACTGGAATACCCTGCTCTCTGATGCTTTAGTAGAGTCAGTCCCGTTGCGAAGGTTCTATTATACATATTTATGCATCCGTAGTAATTCCACAGACTACATCGTTGCAGCTTCATTACTTTGATGCCATGTCATATTCGCTTTTTGTTGAACTTTCAGTTGACTTAGCGTTAGTTCAGTGGCAACTCCTCTATTCGGACTCTGTACCAATGGATTTCGACTACTGCCTACCCACATCCTCCCCGGGTACTGGTGGCGATGAGTCCACTGCAGAAGAGTGTCACACCACGTTGGCTGAACTCACAAACCCAGCTGCATGGTCAGATTTGTTATGTGAGTAATTTTGTGAATCATGCTGCTGTTACTTTGTCTTCCTCGTGAGCGGGATACCAGGCACAAACGACAATTATAGTGGTACAACTATTAGTACTGTTTTCACTGTCCTACTTACATGGAGCAAATAAGAATACAACATCTGGTTGTAAGAAGCATTGGTGTGATTGCGATCATGTTTAGATATCATTCAGGCTTACGATGAAGTAATGTTGCGCAAAAGCGGTCTTTTCCACAGAGCCCTTTTCGCTCGGTCAGGTGTTGCGTGAAACACCCAAAAAGCGGTCGGACAGTGCCTTAGTAGTACAAAGTCCGACCGCTGCCATTTGCAAAGTCATGGGAACGGAAAGGATGTCTAGTTGGAGACAACAAAGTACAGTGCGGATGCGTAGTAAAAGGTGTTCCCGCACGAGCACCATGACCTTCAGCGCACAGTTGTCCACCAACAAATTACTAGACATTTACCCCTTCGTAAATCGGTCAGTCACCAACAGTATCTACGCCGAAATGGTACAGTGTGCGGCAGTCTTCCTAACCTCTCTATCCTCGACGTATAAAAACGTTTTCAGCTCAATATACTAGCTTGGTACGTTTTATGATTTGATGAGTTGAAGATAAGTTCCAATTTTTCATTTGGTTATGGTGTGTTTGCCAACTACTCAATCAAGGTTAGCCTTTATTCATTGATCAACGACATCTTGGGTGGATTGAAGGACTTATGCACGACTGTTGACTACTGAGTTACACAGCCGGTGGGATCCGCCGACGTGTTTCTGACCAGTTTATCCAACACACTCGTAGCATAACGCTTCAATGGTTGCATCATGATCTCCGCATGCCTGCCAGTCACGTGTTTCGACGGGCGTTATTTTTCACACTAGAGATCTGTGGAGTAAATATTATTGGCGAAAGGTTGCCTGATGTTGATACAAGAAGCAAGGAACTCTAGTTGTGTCGCATAATATGCCCTCGTGGTGCGAATTCCCTACAAATCCATAAAAACGTGTTAAAGAACAACACTGACCTTTCTTGAAAGCCGAAATTCGCACAGTATATACGAAAAGACACGCCCGGGCTGGAATCGGACAAGCTACTTCCATTCTTCATTACAGCAATATTCTTTTTAACTGAACGAAAACTTTCATGCTTACCATGGCAAGCCTGTGAATGATATGGGATGCAATACTGCCTTGGTTTTCCAGTAGTATGAAAAGCGATCAGCGGCTTAAGATCGGGCCGTGAGATTACTATCTCAGTGCTCGAACATTCTGAAGATAAATCCATGATCTAATCAGTTAGGTAGAGTATATGGTTGCCTTTCGGGATTACGTGTTTCTTACCCGGCTCTTGGGTTTGCGTATTAGAAACAGCCTGTTGAGGGTAGCCCCAGAGATGTACCACTTCGTTCCCCATCTGATCTGGCTTACTGATTCTCCACGTGCAGATATTGCAATCCAAATTGGAAGAGGCTACCGCCATGATTCTGCTTCGCCAATTCTTTTGTTGTTCTCGGAGGTCGTCCCAATAGTCCATTGGTTCCTCTGCATCATCCAGGTGAAATTTCTTATATTCGTTGGAGAACATTCTCCCTTCCGTCGGTTCGAATGATATGCTCTCTCGTGGTTGCCTCTTGGGGCTGTCAGTTTGGAGAAAAGTCCTATTATCATGATGCAGATGGTCAGGCTCGGTGACTTCTTCAAGTTTGAAACACCTATCATTTGACTTAGTACCGGACATTGTAGTTTCCGTTTTGTTGTTTCAGGCACTTGAGTCTTGGCACCGTCCCGCCATCTTCAGGAAGTTCATCACGGGTTGACCAGATAGCAATATAAAACCGTTCTCGCTTCCTTCAGTTTTCTTACCCCTCCTCATTCATGTAGCCTCATTTGTTAGTGAATACTTATTCGAACATTGTTAGCGATGAGCCAGAGGTATTTCTCTGGACCAACTTATTTTTCAGTTTATATTCACTTAATGACCATCGTCCACACGCCACACCATTTGTTTCAGATCCGGTGAGAATCACTAGTGACACGACACGAATGTGTAGGAGTGTGAGTTTGTAGGAAAACCAAGTGTGTTAGCTTTCTACTATCTGTCCCTTGGAGTGGATTTGTTTGCACTTCACAGTGTTCAGTCGCTTTGAGTGACATACTGGCATCTAATCCTTTGACTTTTGAGTCAGGCTCAAGGCCGTATACCTCAGCTAAACACTGTTCCTTGGCCTGAGCCACCAGGAAGTATCATTTGCGCGCACAGTTCTCTGTCCATCGATGTCCCTCCCCAATCCATTCCCACTATTGAAGAAAATGCCGCTGTCTATTAACTAAATAAAATGACGCTTTGCTAAATCCACGAGATCCTTTCTACATAAAAGCTTTCAGCGTCCGTAATCTGTCAAATTGGTAAACAGGCAATACTCGCCGAGACCCTATACCCCCCCCCCTATAAGTAATGTATGCTGTGTATCTGAAACATGCATACAAGCCCGTAACGTATTCATGCATCCTAAGACGCCAAGGACGAACTCAGCTCTTTCGCAGTCCACTCCGTGTATTCGGAGATCCACAAGCAGTGGGTCGTGAAATAAATGGCGTAGAGGATGCAACCAGCCCCAGAGCTGAACTCGCGTCTCTGGATTGAATCCTAGTGAACAGTCGTCTTTGCGCCGTTAGGTTATCAGCTAAATCAAGCTCAATTCTAATCCGCATAAAAACTGGTGTCTGTTTTTAGTGTCGGCGGATGCCCCGACGAACTGCAGTTCTGACGCTGAGGAGGCTTGCTATCAAGATTTATCCTTACCGATTCGTCAATCAAGCATTGACGCGACTTGATTCCGTTCCCGTGGTAATGCGGGCACGCCTGACAATTTGCTTTCTTTCAGACCCTTGCAAGGCAGCAGGAAGCATGCCAATCCACCACTTTCTGAGGACTGCCAAAGCTCAGCGCTATCAATCTGTACTAGCTCAACCAGCAGTAAACCAACACTTTACTGGTAACGAGCACGTGGATGAAGCATGGCAAAATGTGAAAGGAGCCATGCTAGTGACGTTCAGTGCTATCTGTCGGACTTATCCGATACGGTGTCCTCCATAAATTCTTGGCCGCCCTGAAAGCGCTGGTATGCCAACCCCCGTGGATGCGTGAATCTCTACAATAAGCTCTCGTCTGAGTTCCATACGTCAAATGGTGTCAGGCAATGCTGTCATCTTTCAGCTTTCCTTTTTAACCTCTTCATCGATGTAATCATGGTATACGCTTCACGCCTTCAAAGTGTAGAGTGCTGATGCAATTTTGTGTAGGCCCGAACCCGACACAGCACCCGAGTCTGGTGGTAATATCGAATTTAGTAATGCTGAATTCGTAGAATGATTTCCGAAGGAAATAATTGCCACGATAGTTTAACTGATCACACTTGCGCTTGATTTGTCTCGAGCTCCATGTACCAGTCGATCGACTTCTTTAGAGAGCCTTTTTCGTACAACCACACAGAAGGTGGAAACGAGCCCTGAGAGGTCAAACAATTACTTGACAGCGAAGTATGAAAGCCATTGCCAGCAACTCAGCTGCGCTTATCATTGCCGTCTCCCTGGATGGGGACCCTGAGATGGGACACATCAATGGTTAAAGACGCTGTCTGACATGGACCAGTCGCGCCCTCCATAACAATCGTGCATCCGTGCTGTTGCCTTCAATACATAGCTCCCCTCCCCCCAATCTCCAATGAAAAGTCCACTGACAACGCTGTATTTACGCATCAGCTATATCAGCTACCGCCTCTTACGCGCAGCCATCTACCCCACCTCCCTAAATAATCGGTGTACGGAACTGACGGCTATCACCACAGTGCGACATGTAGGCGGTTTTACAGCTGAATGTGATGGTGGTGAGATAATCTAGTCCATCCGTGTTGAGTGCATCATCAGCGTTATCGTCACTGACAGCAGAACACCAGCAACACTTACTGGTGCTTGACTGTCGTAAGTCACTGCATCATCAATCTTCACATCCGTTTGAACTTTTATCCTTCGGAATTCTTTCTGCCTTTGTTGAGTGAATCGCAAAGTCCGAGAAACTATAGTGAATCTGTAGCCAATTGAAACCTTCAAAATTGAATGAACGACCACGATGACAGGTTTTCCTTCACCTGATGATAGTTTTAGTGGGTTCAGTAGGCCTGTGAAACGGAAAAATACGAGATAAAAATAAACAGGAGTGGTTTTGTCGAACTACCCACAATGTGGTGAGTCAGTCAAATTCACTTCGTGTTACATCCAACTCCTGGAACTAAAGGCAGGTATTACCTTCGGTTTTGGGATAACGCCTACCACTTATTTGATCGCGTCCTATATCTGGTTTAGCTTGGGTGGCTTTGCATGGGATCCATCATTCCCGCCTCATGTAAGATTGTGTTGGCTTAGTCTAGGTCATTGATAAATCTTCAAATGTTGTGACGTCCGCTAGATGTTGTACAATAAAGGGTGATTCTTCCATTCAGTTACTGTATTCTTTCCAATGGCGGTACATTCTCTCCAACCAGTGTTGCATTCTTCACCAGTCAACGCCGGCAGCACATAAGCATGAGGGTGAAACAACTCTGAAAGCACACATTCTTCTCAGATTCTGTACCTAGGTAATTGGGTAGTTGGATAAGTAATCTGGGTTGGAAGAAGCTTCTTCATAGTTGGATATTTCGGTAGAAACCAAGCGTTGTCGACACTTGAGGCTGCATAACGGTTAAATTTACTGTTGCTGATGCTTTAACGCGATCGGAAACAATGTAGTGAATCCAGATGTAATAGATGTTTTTTGCTTTCCTTGGCGCATGGAGAATTCCCACCCAAATCTAGAGTTAAGTGATATTCGCACCGTTCTGAATTTGATAAATATGGTTACCGGAACTTGATCGTATTTGAGCATCACACGGTGCACACCAAACCATATCCACGTGAACCAGCTTATTCCATTCATGTTTATCGTTCACTCATGAACCTTTATGCACGTGGTAGTTGAAGATGCTGTTACAGAGTGTAACCGTAGTGCATCGGTTTCACTGCGGATGTTGTGTATGGGTTGAATTGGAGATATCCGGTAATCTGACGTTTGGCGGTAGTAGAGCCAATGGCGTCACAAATTATGGGTCCGTATGCCTTTGGGAGTTTGTCCCCGAATACAGAAGACAACAAATCACCAAAACATCTACCTGGTGCATCGGAAATATTATAACGATCAATAAGCAGGAAACGTGGGTTAAACGCTTGTCGTTGCCATTCGTCCGCCGTGAAGGTATCTGAGGACTACTTTGCAAATGGTCACGCGGTCTATATCCATCTCACTGGAATACTGCCTACCCCACTCGTCTTCTTTGTTCTGGCACTTGCAGTGTGGAGACCGTTTAAAGACATAATATTGGATCTTCGGTTAACAGCTTGATGAAATGCCAGGAACCCCGGAAACTCAGTGACATGCTCTGGACGAACGCTCTAGGGCGGCGTCCACTGGGTTCCAATGGAGCACCAGTGTTTTTGAGGATTTTTTTACTCTGATGTTCGTAGAGCAAGTCCGTGGAAAGTGATTTGGTCTTCAATGAGATATTCCAACGTGATCCAGACTGATCCAACGTTCGCTTTTACCCCAAGACTCATACAGGACAAGAGATGATCGTACTCAGAGCCCTTATGATGGAAAGTAGGAGAGGAGTCATATGGTTTTGGTGGCTAAGGTTGTGGGGACACGAGCCGCATCATGAAAGGTCTCCCTAGAGAAACATCGTTACAAAAAAATTGTAGTGAGAGAATTCTGCTGCATTTTTTAGAGCTCTCGATGGCATTGAGTGCGATACAATCGACGTACCTTAGAAGTGAAATCTTCCCAGGCTGAGCGTCTAGTGACTTCAGTTTTCGTCTTACCACCGTCCTCTCATCTTGCGATGAAGGATGGTACGTGCAGAAGACAAGCATGATTCCCATACTGTTGATCGTTCTCATAAAAATTTTGTACTTGCTCGTTTTTTTACACCTCATCCTTTGTTTACCCAACCAAATCCTGATATGTTAGTGATGACTGATTAGATCAATGGGTTTTATTGGACGAATGGCTTATGTTGCATCAGTCCTCCACAGCTGTGATTTCATTCTTCATCTCTTGGCAGTAAAGAACAAACACTGCGGGACAGGGGGTTACCAAGTATCTACAACTGCTAGCAACGTCAGTTCGACCGATTCTGGTTGTTCGGTGGCAGCACATTGTGGCAGTTCGGAACAATCGGCTTCTCCCTTTGGCTCTCCCCGTCCATTGTGTCGACGGCGAACCAACTCTCAGTCACATTTGGATCAGCTGAAGACGGATGAACAGCGCCTGCAACGGCGATCACTCTCCTCGTCCTACACAAACCTACCTTTACAAGGAGAGAGGGCAATGTCTGTTGACACAGCAGAGGCATCTGGAGTGCTAACAAACAGTCTGTCTGTAAACAAACAGTGGTTGTCAGATTCTTCAAAGCCTGTCAGGTAATTCTTCCATTATTTGAAGTCAAAAGTAGTCCTGCTGGCACGCATGTGCATGTTGTCGCGTGAGAGGGACACTGGGATCAGAACTATGTTTAGTATTTAACACAATCGGCGCAAACTATAATGAGCTGGGTGGTCCTAAATACGCATTTCATTACCGCGTGAATAGTCCAGCACTTCGTGTTCGCTCTCGATCTGATGTTGTGACCGTGTGTCAGGCAGATATATGATTAGCTGTACATTTGATATAAACAAATGTTTACACATGTGGGATGGCAGTGACGTTGATTCCGATGGACTGATATCTGCGTGTCCATTCTACTAACATTTAATGGACAAATGAGCGAGCAGTACCAGTGGTAGCTAACAGCATCACAAGAAGTTTGCACCTCACTTGTTTCTGCCCGGTCTTAGCGCACCTGTATCTGCTGTCGCCTTTTTCCTTAAGCTGTTAGTTGTTGATAGCGTTTCTCTTCCATTGATTTGACACTTTGTTTCACCAACAGTGCGCTGCTTGTAGTGAATTTACGCTCAAGAGCGTTGAAAAATCCTGCTGATCCCAGTTGGCCATAATTAACCACACTCTTATGACCGGATAGTCCTTATTTGACAAACTCAACTCCCAACACTGTAAGAACCAGGTGTTTAGCGTAGAGGATGAGTAGTACATGAGTGGATCTCATCTAGGGCACGAAGTCTAACCCATGAACACTTTTTGCAGGAACCGCCACTGTACCACATGCATGGCTATGTACAGCAGTGTTTGTTGTGCCCAGTGTCCCACTTTCTCTTACTCCCCTGAAGGAGTAAATGCATGGAATTTATGTTTCTACTTCCGCGTTTCTCCAAGGCTTTGTATCTTCGAGCCTGCTTCGATGGATTCCTTATCACCGGCTTCAACTAGTGATGCCATGCAATCCCTTCGCGTGCGCTTTGATAAACGCTTGAGTGTGGAACAGTTCATATGCTGTTTATCCAACCACCTGAATTTGGAACTGGATCGCGTAAAGGTAGGGTAGTTTTGATTGCTCTATTTGAAACTATTGACTGACAATCATTTAATGAATTTTCGTAAATTCGTCTGGCAAAGTAGTACTGGAATTCAAACTGACTGTCTGTTGGCACCGGTTACTCATGCACAGTCTGCCAGAAGTGCACATATGCCATCCTCCCTTGGTATACGCATAAAATTGATTTTCATGTGGCTCAGGGTTTCTAACATTTATCTCTTCATTTGCTTACTTACTACTACTGACTACTTAACCAAAAGTCTTGCGGATGTGTCCAACAACTCGTATTTTCAAATGGGTTTCGATGCATACCAAAGTATGCCCACTATATGCCTCAGTCAGCCAGAGTTGCTGCGCTCTATCTCGTCGTGCGGGTAGATTGTAGTTTTTATCTAACGCAGCAAAACACCTAGTAGTTACGATGTAGAAAAACTTTAATGTTGTGCTTCCAAACTATATTGGTTAATTCCCTGAACATTGGTACCAGCCGAATTGAACCGATTGAGACTGAGTAATTCAGTTGTCTTCTCAAAGCGTGTTGTGTTTCCGTATCCTCTCACGTGAACACTTTTCCAAAAAAGATTCACCATCTCCCGTCAAACAATTTCAGTAGCAGTTCGGTCGGTTTAACGGAATAATTAATGCACCTACATTTTACCCCGAACCGTAACGGCTTGGTATCTCGCTCCCATATGACCTCAGTTGGTAATGTACAGTGATTACAGTTGCTTGACGGAGTCTCGATTGAAATGTGCTATTAGGCTGTACGAGGAGGAAGTTCGCAGTAATCTGGGTCAGAAGGACCGACTGAAGCACATGATGGACAAGCCTTTTACTGCGCCTACCTGATGAGCCGAAACCGGTGGTAGGCTGTCGAAGAGTTTTCAGCAACCTTATGAGCAGTGCATTACGTCTATGCCTTGGTTTACTTCAAAGTCCATAAGTTAAAGTTACAAGTAGTCTCGTGTGATAAGGTTACAGAAGTTTTTCAAGCAGGAAGTCAAATAAAGTTAATGACCTGATATATGTTCAAGTCGCTTGAACCCGCTCTTGTGTGTATACCAGTGGTAAACGGCCTGTGTTACCTTGCGTCTAATGTGTGCCGATGTTGAGATTACTCACTTTCACCTGTACTAACTATACACTCGGCCAGTTTGAATTGGGCTAACGCCGAGAAAATGTTGACATTCTCATGAAATTCGCTGTCGGAAATCAGTTCGCTGCTAACACCACTTTTCCCGCACCCCAAAAAACACCTATTATTGCTTGAATGACGATCGCGAAGCCCCTAACCCAAATTGCATTCTGCTCCAGGCACCATGGACGTCATCAGCTGAAGATTTTATATGACAGAGGTTTGGCTTCCTAAAACGCAGGAGGTACAGAGCGCACTTTTATGCGACCTAGGCCCAAACTCCCCCTTGCTGCCGGACGGAAAAGCGCATCGACGCTGCGCCAATCACTTTCGCATGCCACCGGCTTTACCACTCTATCATCCCGTCGGTTCTGGTAAATGGCCAGTAGTTAGCGTCGAAGAGCTGTACGCAACATGCCTCCATGGATCGGTCGGTCTATGTGTGGCGATATTGCAGAGCTGGATATGTGAGACAGCTAGCCAACGAGGCTACAGAAGCCAGGGGAGATTGCATCATACTTGGAATTCGCTTCGAACGTTGTTGATTTCGGTAAACTTTCTCATACGCATGGTCTGAGCGAAATTCCGACCTCAACATCATATCCTGTGTTGCGCGAACAGCTCTCAAACAGCTGCTATGCCACCCGTCATTTCAGAACCGGAACTCCAAAACCTATCCATCTGCAGCGTCATTTGTGAAGAGACAGGTAAACAGGGAATCGCTGCGATCATCAAACAACTGAAGAACAGAAAAGCCCTCAAAGAAATTGCGATACCAGCTGAGGTCTACAACTTTTTACATCTATGCATCTCTTGAACCGCTCCACATGCTAGTTTGGTCCATCTAAAAAAAATCGAATTCGCTCCGAAAGATTGGGAGACGTCAATATCACTACCGATTCCCCAAAAGGTGATAAAGTATTTTGTGGTGGTTATCGCGGAATCAGTCCTATTGATGTTGCTGCCAAACTACTTGCGTTCCTGCTGCCATAGTGTTTTATCTAAGCATGGACTGAACTCACAGGGCCAGACGAATGTTTTCGCCGTTAGCGAAGTGTGGACCGAGTTTTTCCCAACAACGAGCAGTAGGACATCCTTTCAAATTCTAGTAGCCTGTGACAACGTGCCCCGTTGGCTTTCGAGTTCCATTCGATTCAATTAATCCCGAATTATTATGTCCCCGCGAATCCGATAAATTCATTGGGGACCATTATTAATCGGTGAAAGCTGACTTTCAGATGGACGGCTAAGGCAGCAGCAAGTTTGATATACTGCGTGCGACAAGTCTGTTTACAATAACCGGTGCATTCCAACTTTTCTCTTGATTGGCCGTTTGCGTGCGTATTGGAGGGATACGCTGGTGATATCGTTCTGTTGGACAAGGATTTGGAAGAACTCTAACTAGTACTGAATACTTTTGATTACCACGCAGCACTCCTCGAAAACCAAGCTTTTCTCCGCTTTCATGGACCTGTATACCCACCCTGCCAAAATAACAGAGGAACTAGTCGAACGTGTTTCTGTTTCCGAGGTGTTCGAACTGCTAGCCGGGAGGTCACGGCTTCGCATTTCTCTGGAGTTTTGTGAGGTGCGCACTGCTAACGATTCCCAATAAGGATGAAACAGCTGTACAGTGCTTCTCGGCTTTCCAGCATAGATTGGTTTCTCTTGCAGGACAAAATCTCAAGTGAAAATTCCCAAATCTCTTCACACTATCAACATACTGTCTTCAAATGCCTGGTTTCCGTTTTTCTACCCAACAGACGAGCTAATAAAGAAATTTAGCGGCCTATCAACGGTGTCTGTCATGTCTTCATGCAACTAAGTGTTATCCTGTGGAGGGGAACCGATGTTCGTTTATGCACAAAAATCCGATTCTTAAATGTAACCCTCTGCCAAGTTCGAGTGTATACCTGCACTCAACGAGCATAGGATGTCCGAAGATTGGAGATTTTTTACTTGTAGTGCATGCGACACAGTGAAAGTTCGCCATCTTGAAGTGTTCGGTGACAAAATCCGGAATCCTTGTCGTAACCTGCCTACCTCAGCCCTTTCAACGACGAAGTTCACAATGGCTTAGGCATAAGAAGAGCATTGTTGAACTTTTCACATAAACCTTGGGTCCTATGTCAAGGATGTTCTTGTATGTCGCAAGATAACTGAATACTTGGCCCAGTTCGGTCGAGGGCGATATGGGATAACCTGCTGTCCGCGTAGTTTAGGGAGTCCGTCACTGGAAACAACACTGAGTCGCGGTTTGTGCAATTCTAGCATCCACTGGTCGCACGTGGGTGGTGTCCATCTGAACCTTCTGTGAAGCTGACTAACCCTGTCTCCGTAATAATCTCCAAAGTGTTTCAATGTATTTTTGGCTGCCATCCGCCGTCATACTCTGCGTTTACTTTCAGTAGGCTAATTGTCCCATCTTAATGAACGTGTTCGCCTCAGTTTTGTCCTCTCGCATATTCCACTCTTCAGATTCAAATATCTGTAAACCAACGGAATCTCTCCGGTGACCTGGGACAAGTTACCGCCACAGATACGGTACGTCCACCCACGCTATGTTCCGACTTTGTTCCGAAATAATCCACGCTGCCTGTCGCATTTTCTGCGTTTACTTAGTCGAATACCCATTTTCCATAGTTCACTCAACTCCCAATGTGATTCCCTTCGAACTACTTAGCGATTGTTTCTTGTTTCTTGCACTTTTATGGTTTCACACGAATCCATTCAATGATCGTATTTTGTCCGCCTATCTGGATAGGTATTGTCTGTCCTGTTGCCCTCACGTAACAACATACACTATTCGCTCTTTGAAACTACACAGTAAGCATCAGTGCTATGCTGGGATGTTAAGATTAACAGACTGGCCCCGATTTACGGCACATTCTGTTCTCCGTAGGCTAGTTCCGTCAACGGTCATTTTAGGAGGATATGATATGTTTCACTTTGCGCGAACTACTGGCAGATGTATGCTTATATCGCTGAATCTCTCCGTAAACACGATGATGAATCTGTTTCGGTTTGTAGTTGGTAAAATCATGATGAGACATTTTCAGAGATGAAACACCAAACATAAATCAAATGACGGAAATCAGTACCATCCTCTTTAAGGAATGCTACCATCGATGGGATGCACGGCATCACAAAATACCTACTGCTGGTTTTACATATACCCGTGTCTTCCACAAAGTGCTTGTAGAATGTAGGACATTGGAAGTCAAGTCGGTAGTTGGCTTATCCTGCCACCCTAGACGTGTTTCTTCTCTAGCATACTTTCATACATACTTTCATTGCTGACCAATCTGGTCGAAACTTTTCTCCTCAACGTTCAGCCATACCAGGATAGCCAAAGGTGAGCAACCAGAGCGGCAAGTCCCCATACTGCGACTGATCGTATTATGAAGTAGCCTGGGGGCAAAGTCGCTCTATCCTCTACGATGGGAGCGTGAAGGCAGTGGGGTCTTTCCTTTCGGCGACTAGTGTGTCCATAGTTATTCAAACAGCGGTGCTGCCTTTCCTCGAGGAATGACAGGTTAGAAAACGTCGGTTCTAAAAACCGCACACTCCCATCGCCCAATAGTTGATCGTGACCGCGGTCGAAATATTTTAAAACACAAAGTTTGATGCTGCTCACAGGGCGCCTGCGATACACATCCACATTAAGATTTAGACAACAATGCCTGCGCCCCCGGGCTAGGTAAGCCTTCAACAACCAACGGGCAGAAACCCTGAACGAAGCCCTACCTCCACCCATTGCCTTGTG
This sequence comes from Opisthorchis felineus, assembly GCA_004794785.1. Lineage (NCBI taxonomy): Eukaryota > Metazoa > Platyhelminthes > Trematoda > Opisthorchiida > Opisthorchiidae > Opisthorchis > Opisthorchis felineus. The sequence continues at coordinate 73,025 of SJOL01001744.1, read as the reverse complement.
GGTTAGACTTTCAGTCAGATGCTCAAGGCGGGGTTCTCCAGACAAGCCACCTTCGGCCTGGGCAACCAGGACGTAACATTTGTCCACGCAGCCTAGGAAAGCGGCTAGTCCCAACTGTAATGATTATCCATGTCCATATTACCCCTTCTGTTTGTAGCTCTGTAAGTTCAACCTCGATTCCTAGTCCTCTATCAACAAAAATAAAACCTAAAGATGCACTACTAACACTAGGGAATCTGTTCAACGTAGCGGCGTTTAATGTCGTACTCTTGGTCAGATAGGTCAACTGATCTCCCTTGCTCACCTTTTTACTTTTAAAAATCGCTGTGCGCTGTGTCTCCGAAACACGCATACAAGACTCTACTGTGGTAATGTATCTGAATACGGTCCAAGGCAGCTGTTGATTCACGGTTTACTCTCTAGATGTCGGGTGATCCAGAAGTGACTCCCTGTGGTCTCATTGGTGTGAGTGCGAGAGCTGTTTAACTGGATTCCTATGAACAACCAAATATATACAGTCAGACTAACCGGGTCTATCAGAATCCTCAACGAACGAACTCAAACTCGAAATCTGTTCGTTATCTCTGTATACTTTCCAACAAGCTGCAGCGGTGACACTGTCAAAGGCGCTTTTTGCGGACTTTCGAGACTTCTGTGGATGGCGATTTAAATGCCCACTTGGTAAGAGTAGACAAGTATTAGAGATTTGGTGTAAGTGCTCTCAGCACCGACAACGGCGATTGCCTCCTACAACTGTATCCTGATCACCATCTATTTATCACAAGCACAAACGTGGGCATCTCGTTGGCTTGCGCTGTCCAAACCGTAACCAATTGAGTACTCAGATTGACCACATAGTAGTTGGCTGTAAATAGTGATCTCGTATTCAAGACTGTCACTCCTTTTTCGGTTACATCAAGCCATGGTTCGTGCCTGTGTTGCATCTGTTGTAGCTGTCCTCCAGCGAAACAAACTTATCAGACAAGTGAAGACTGCTTCGAAGTCCGAAACGTTATGAGTTCAGCGTTTGATTGTGTGGGTCCGAAAACTAAGCTGCGATCCATTTCAAGTTGGATTTCACAGCGATCCATGTCCCTGATTGGGGCGGAAAAGGTGGTTCCGCCGACGATACGATTCAACAAGATCTCTTAAATTACGCCTAACCTGCAGTCCTAAGAGTGACCGAGAGAGGAGCGTCCAAGCAATTGAAAAGGTGGAAGCGATTGGAAATAGTCAAACTCTGCTCGGTCGTGACAGATGATATCAAAAACGAAATCAAACTATTGAAGCGAAACAAAGCACGCGATCCTGACTGTCTTTCCCGGCCTTGTTTAACTATGGCCGTTAAGCATCAGCATGTGTTATTGGTGTATTGCTATCAATGGCGATGCTGGTGCCTTGTTTAAGGGTAGAGGAGAGGGACTCGTTCGCGGTCTGACAAAACTCATACGGAGCATTTAGAAGACGATTGAGGTGCCTGTTGTTCCTGTTTTAAGAGTGTATTAGATCTGGATGTGACAAACATCGGGGTATCAGTTTCGTCAGCATCGCTTCTAAGTTACTCACTGACACTCATGAGAGGCAGTGGTGAAAACCAAGCAGGGTTCCGTCTTGGTCATGAATGCATTGACATCTTCGCCCTACAACTCGAACACTGCAACATGTACAGAAGGCTAACAATTGTTATGTTCTTAGGCAAAAACCAGCGTTCGCCTCAGTTGATCTCGCTGCTTTGTAGAAATGTCTCTCCTTCAGAGGTATGCCGAACATTTTCGTAACACTTCAATTTTTATACTCCAAAACTCGTGAACATGCGAAAGTCTACGAAAAGCTTTCTTCTGAGATCATCAAACGTGGTGTCTGTCAGGCCTACCCATCGTCACCTTTCCTCTTCAACTTCGTAATCGAGTTAATTATCAAAGAAACCTTCGCTGCCTTCTTACCCAGGCATCTAGCCTCTTGCTCGGATGACCTTAAGGACTTGTAGTATGTGGATGACACTGAGCTAGTTGGTTCATGTCCTGTTCATATACAAAATACACCAAATGATTTAAATAATGTTGACGTGCGTTTTGGTGTGCGTTCTGCACCTCCAGAGCGCAGTGCTATTACCAAACTAGGCGAGTGGATCACTAGAGCTGATTCTTGCCTCAGAAACACAAAAATAGTGAATTGATTTACGTATCTGGGTGGCTGTATCACCGGATGGTAAGGCCTAAAATCTTTTAAACTCGCTCCGCTTTCCTTCAACTTAGGCACCTCTGGGGTCGACCTGACAGCCTGTCAGCAGTTGGTTCACTGTTACTTTACGGCTGTGAAACCTGTGCGTTTTCTTTGACGATCGGCGCTTTTGAAGCATTGAACATGTGTCATGGGGACATGAAATTATCAATAGTAAAGTGCGACGAATAGTTTTTGACAACAAATCAGCTGCTTTCCCTTTTGATGAATTGGTTTGGCTGCACCAAATACGCTGTCTCGGCCATATGCTCGTATGCCAAGTGATTGATTGCCTCTGCGTGCCCCGTTTGCTAAGAAAGGTTTCGACCGGAAGGTACCACATGTAGAACAGCGCAAGCCTCAATCTGCTTCGACTGGAACCACCATACAATCGTATACGTTTCATTGTCGTCAAACTGGACTGAGCCGAGCTCTTTTCATTGAAGTGTGTAGTCTGATAAGTTTATGTATTACTATGGATTTCTGTTCGGTTTCCGTTAGTTGTATGCTATGATTTGTTGCCAGCTCGTAGCATAGCACTGGGAACGGAAATTACAGCTAAATACCGGGTATATCGTTAGAGCTATCAGGTGTCACAGAGTCCATTTAGAATTTTTATCTGCGTCTTCTGTTCGTGATAGTATTTTTTCAGTATTCTGCTGTTCGCCGTTGTTTTGATTTGAAGTGGTCTGATTGGAACAAAATTCATGTACCGTATCCACCACTCCTTGATGATGTCTCCATCAGTAGTCGGTTTTCCTTGTTTAACCAGCAACTGTCTCGATTATAACCTCATCTTCTGCGTATTTGTGTGTGAAAAAAATCCCGAGATTCAAATCAGTGATTAAGTGTCTGGATTTCTCAAAACCCATCCAGTCCATGAGCCAAATTTCGGGGGCCTTTGCTGTATACGGAGGTCGTCTGAATGAAATCCAAAGCGTGATTCACAATTTTAGTCCTATCGTCTGTCTCTTTAACGTTACTCGTTGGCAAAATATTCGTAGGTCGGTTGCGTTTATTGGTTGTTGATAAGATGGCTGCTAATCTGTTCGCTGATCTGGCCAATTAACTTGCTCGTATTCTCCATTATTTCGCAATATGGAGAGTTTTGGACTGGTATTTTGTTCTGTTATTACCTAACCTCCATCCCAGATCTCGGAATTACTCAGCTGTCAAAGCGCGAACTTCCTTACCGGAAGCTCATGGTTCGAACCCAATCCATGCATCCCGACTGCTTCTGTCCAGGCTTGGGCAGCCTGACAGTACCTCGGCCCCTCGTACTACCTTCGGGTGGCATGGCAGTTAGGCATCGAATAGATTTCGCAGCTAAATAATTAACTGCCTTGCCAACCTACAGTGCACGCTAACATAAGAGGCCAAAACTGGTCGTTATAGAGTGGTTCCAGGTGAGAATTCTACATTACTTCCAAAGCGTACATATAAATGAAAAAGACGCATTTCATATGGATCTGTCCCCCTGTTACTTCGTCTGTTTGATGGTTCAGACGTGACAATACTTCGGGAACATCCGTATATTAGGTTAAGGCATTCTCCCGACCTACTGCACTGTGCTATCTTAGGTCGAGGTTTCCAGTGTTGGCTTGGTTCGCTTCAGTCTGTTTACGGAAAGTAGGTTTGTCGGAGAATATCGAAAGTGGAAATGTAGTAACCACGTATTCGAATTCGTCGTCCTACCACTTCATTGATGTGAAATCCAATTTTTCGATAGTGTGAGGGATTGTGCTGGCCACACCACGAAGGCGATAGTACGAGTGCGCGCCGACTGCATAATGGCCTCTATTTCGGTGGATTGCAGTTGCCGACTTGACTGAGTGTATTGCTCGTGGCATTGGTTTTTCGTTGCCACGCCTCCTTTTCGTCGTTTCTACTCTGCACATAGCGGGATGAGACAGATCGACTGGTAATCGAATTTCTCTGTGTCATCATCCCTAAGGCCATTGGCTTGGCTGGCTGCTCGTAAGAAGACCAACACCAGCTCTTCTTTTCTGCAATCACTCAATCAAGTTGGGAATCCACTGGCTGCTGTCATGTTCGTATGAACTCTCAAGTTCATCATCGGATGAATTTTTTTTTGAATTCATCTTCGTCTACCATACGAATTGCAAGCATGTAAGCTTCCTGCTGAATTTCTTTGATGGAATCGTGGTTTGGATAGGGTAGGGCATTACAAACAACGTCGTTCATCTCTCACCTTTCCGTTCTTACCTGTCACACAATCCAAGGAAATTTGCATCACGGGTTGGCTTGCGGTTCATGTTGCTCGAGAATCTGAGCTGGAAAAACGCGTTTTTTTCGTGGGAACCCCGTTTTGGTTTAAAAAAAACGATATTTTCTCGCAGACGCAGTTGAACATACCGTAGTTATCGTTATGAGTGAGCTGTGGTCAAAGTTCCTATTTTGATGACCAACCGGGGGTGTATAGTGCTTCTCAGCTCTGCTGCCTACCTGGTCCTAAGGGAAGCCACACCGACTCATCTTGCTTTTGGGGCATATAGCTGCTATCTTAGCTCATGCGCTGATGCCATTATAAAGAATTTAGCTGAATGTACCGCATCGTGACGGTTAACTTCATCGCCTTCAAAGATCTGGTATTTGAAATTGTAATATGCGGTTAAGTAGGTTCACCTAAGGCCTGCAGCTTCGTTTCCCATTTCTTAGCTGCATATGGTATTATTCGTAGCCTCCGCATGTTTTCCTCGACTAGTATACATGCCTCTATAGTGTGTGTAGCCAGTGAAATACGTTATTGAGACCGCTAGTGCAGCGGTCACTCAGCAATTTGTAAAGCATCTGGTACCTCCCATGAGGTTCGTTCTTGCCGACAGCAAGAAGCTTGACTTTTTTCAGGTGGCATAACCATTCCGATTTACCTTGTTTTGTCCTAGCTGCGAGTAGCGATTGAATGCGCTGTCGACACAGACGTGAAGAAGCTCAGTCTACGGGTTTTGGACCTCACGGGCCTGAAGTCTGCTAGCAGTACAGACCACTCTGATTCAATCAAAACCCGATTATCACCTGTGTGGGATGACCGTATATCACTGTTTTGTCGAGCAAGTTGGACTGTCGACCGAATTCTTGCTTCTGTTGCCATACTCCTTCGGACGGTTCACCATCTTAATCTTCCCGTTTCTAGGTGAGTTGGATTTTATTACAATCTCGTTGGCGTTCTTTGACTCCACCGCTCAACAAGCCTTTCCCTTAACTAGTTTTACTCCGTTCATTGTGTTGGTATGATAGTTCATTTGATATGCCGCCCTTTTTGTGTATCGCTTGCATCAGGGTTCTGTAATCTTTTCCAATTCTCTGCAGACTACGTTTACGAAAATGCGGTTCAATTGAACCGACTCCTGGTCCCGTGCTCAGTCCCTGTGATGTGTTCTCCACCTTCTATAACCCACACCAAGGGCTAATGGTACAGTTCATGCCTATCGATCCCACTGAGGTTGATAGATTAAACCTCAGCGATCAGGGGACTGCCACGAAAAATCAGATCTCGCCTCCGTCAGCATCAGCTGGTTTTGTGTTTGCTCGTCGCTGGTATCCGTCGACAATGTCATTCGACGCTCACTGGCATGAATTGATCATACCAGCTTCCGCCGATCGTCCCACTCGATGGGAAGTCATCGTGAGTTGGGTGACAAAACAGTCGGGTCTACCGGCAGATAGACTGTCCATCGCCCGAGTAAGTTCCCTCACCCACCGACAAATATCTTAGCGGTCATTGCTGAGTGGTATGCTTTGTAAATGTGAGAACTGTTAAATGTAACTTATAAAGTCTCTGAGGCTTCACATTAGAGAGTGATCTCAATAATGATGACCCACTGGATTTCCACCGGAATGTTCCTATACATTTTGACCGTTTTTCTGTTTGCTCGTCACCATCCGTGACAGACAAACCAATAGCAATGCTTGAGTGTGATTATCCTCATCTATTCAGATGTGATAATCTAACGTGCGCTGTTATATAATTGGTCTTGCATGTCAGATGTCCATAGTTCAAATTCCAACCAAGAACGTGGACTGCCGGTGAACTGTTATAAGGGCGCGACTCAAATCCAGCGCTTCTTCGTTTTGATGTAGACTAACCAGAGTTGTCATGTCATTTCAGGGAGAGGACCGTCTAAATATGACGAGTGTCTTCGACTGATGTCCATCAACTATTTCGAACATTAGACTCAATAAAAAAATATGATGTCCCGCGTATGCTCCTCGTGAAGGACGAGAACCAAAATTGCAAAACATAAGGCCCCCAATGCGACAATATACGACTTTAGGACTCGTCTATGGTACTTTCTAGACAAGTAAACATAATACAACGTCTTTATTGAAGGTACAACACACCTTCAACGTAATAAATTACTGAATGGTGATGTCCAATAAGCGTTTCAATCGGGATTGTTTGTCTTCCAATACACTTCAATCGCCCATGGGTAAACGGGAGGTCGATGGTTCGAGTCCAGCTCTGGGCGCTTTTTTGTTCATGCCACTTGTACTTGGACTGTTTTTCTTCATGAAATACACTGAGTCTGCAATGCGGTTTCCAACTGCGGACAGCATCAACCTAAGAATATCCCCCTAGATGTGTAGCACAACACACCGGGCCGATTATTGTGTCTTCGTGTTTGAAACTGTTCTCTTTTCCTACCTAAATGATTGGCCGATCCCACTACGTGATTAGGAAATGTAAGCACTAATAAATGTCGCTGTTTAGGTTATATATTCGAATCATTAGGAACAGCTTACTATTCATTTGTATACCCGGCACTCCACAGCACATCCATACATCCCAGCTGGTCATATCAACTTCTTTAGGCCGCTGAAAGGTTCTCTTCAGCATGCTGCCTGCATTGTCGACGCTGTTGTTGAAAAATCCAATTGTCCCAGACCTTTACACCAACTTGGCGTTGCTCTTATACATGGATTGAGTCTCTTTTTTCCATCGACAACGCACGATAAGTTACGTCTCACCTGTTGCCCTGCCGTGGCTGAAACTGTCTCGCAGTTCCACTTTGACCAATATCCACAGCATCATTGCTATACCGATTGCTGACAAATAACCAGACGACGTGGTGTGTACCACGAAGTCACTTCATGTGCTCTTACCACGCTTAACTGCATCGCGTAAATGGCGTTGTGTCCATCATCTGTCGTCTCAGTTCATTGTCGGGTAGTGTGTTAACCGTTCTGTTCATTTGGACCAAAGCTGGTTGATCAAAAAGTTTATCCTACTTAATCATGAAATGTCACTAAACAGCACTCCATGACGATCCACGTTGAAAGATCAGTATCGAAATGACTATCTGGCCAGCCTGTTGTTAAGTTATGGTGTCCTTTCGTTGCGTCAACTTTTCCTGGATTACCTCATGGCAACATACTAATGTCAGCTTGTTCCCTTGTAACACCAAAAGCAACGCGTAGAATTTTAATGAGGTCGTTTTTGACCTTGATGATACTACGATGTTTCTAATTAACGTTCGTTTTCCTTTGCATAATCGAGCAACTATCTGTATGTTCGATTTCAAAGGACTTCCAACTGGAAACCGTCGATTGAGCCTTTCCGACCGATGTTGGGATACCTCAAGTTGCCGTTTTGTTTCAAAAAAAGTTATATTTCCTAAACGGCTTTCGATAAATAGCCTTACTAGACGAATCCAACGACACTTTACCTTACCTATCATTGTCTACGTGTTTGCCTTAGTTTCTGACTCTTTCCGGTGTGGATGACCCTGAAGCGATCGACCGCGAGATTGCCAGTCAGTCCACACGAATGGGTAGTGCGCCATCGTAATCGGAAGTGCCTGTCTTTGTTCCACAGGCACTGTTTCAGTAGTCCCATGACCGGAACTAACCGTTGCACATGAGAAACTTGAATCAAACAGTTTAATACAAGGTTGAAACTTGACGAATCCTATCCTTCTAGCCGTCTGTGGTTATAATTTCCACAGCGACGACACCCTTTATTCTGACTTTTCCTAGAGTACCGAAACACGCTAGCGGAGGTACTCCATCCATACCGCAAAGGAATTCCTAAAGAAGCCTAGCGTAAAAACCTAACTATCACAGAAGCGTTTTTTGTATGTGTTTCTTGTGTTGATCTTGTTTTAAAGCATCATGCCAGACACCGAAATCTTGAAATGAGGTTGACAGCTGGGCAAAGCAAACGGAGGCGCAGAATAGACGTTGACAGCGTCCCTCGCAAATAAAGTTGTCACTGTGCCAGCAGACGATGGGCGATGGCTTTGTAAGAACGCTTATGGCGGCACTGAACACATGGATCTGTTGTAAGGAATTCCTGGTGGTGCAAGTATCCAGGAAACCTTTATTCAGGAACTTACTATCGAGTTGCGCCACCACCCTACGGAAAACATCTGTAAGGATTCAAGACCAACTGGCTCTATATACTAACAAGAGACGCAGATGTCTATCAGCAGGATGGCAAAATAAAACTGTCGTCCTTTGTTATCGTTATGGCTGCGGACCTCTTTCACCACATGCAATCAAGAGAATAAAGCATTTGCTATGTGATGCACACCAATTCCGCTGTAACGTTTCCCTTTCCTAGGTATTTTTCATGCTTAACAGTTTTCGTGGACTGTGTAACTGTCAAAACAGTGACTGGAGGCGTAGGCACGATTTCTGTTTATAACCGCTTACTGCTCACCAATGTGACCTCACGCCTGTCAATAAGAACCTGCGGGTCCATCACATATGAGACAGCGGCAGCCGAGCGATCAATTGCTAGACTCGAACCTGGATAGGCGGGGCGAAATACTAACATCGGCGTTTGATTATTGATAAACTTTGGTTGAATCCATGATGTCAAGGTCTTTCATAATATCAAAAACCGTTTTGGGGATATGATTCCCTTGTCCATCAAGCTGGGAAAAGCTCAGCCTATCGGTTGCTGGTTGCAGGTTGGCGCAAATATTTTCTGATTACTGAGTGAATGAATAGTTGTTTGATTATGCTGGACATAAACGGACGCTCTGACTTGGTTGGGGACGCTGTAATGTCAAAAACGGTCTGTTGTGTTTCCATGGTCACTTGTCCTACCGTATAACAACAGTTGGGAAAATCATTCTTATAGTGACCTAGAATAATCGAAAAAAGCCAGCAAATGTTCCTGAGGTGACCGCGTTCTTCTTGACTGGGACAGTATTCCACGCTGGTCGGTTTTGACTATTTCCGTCTTGTTTAACGCATACCAAAGTTACGCTTGTTGTTCTTGAGGTACATACATATAACTTTTTATTTTTCAATTCCAGTGTAACTTCCCCGGAGTCACTCAACTGTGGAGCATGTATGAGTGGTCTACTGACAGCTCCGCTTTGACCTGGCATTCGTGCGCCTCGTACAATGCTCTCTTATCACCGGTTCCGAACAACGGTCAGGTTGTTTATTTCAAGTGAGTAATCCGGTCACTGAAATTGTTCTTCAACGGTTATCTCTGGCGGGACCACCCCTAGTAACCAATCAAAAATGGTCTCTGCTAAAAGATAGTGGTCCCAGGGAGGGACAAATGTCTTACGTCAATACTATGAAGGTCATACCTTCAATTTCTTGCCGAACGCAAACAAACTACATTGGCTCCAAATTTTACACTTATTCACTAGAGGGCTATGGAGTGAACATCACCAAGCAAAGGTCAAAGCTGCTTTCTTCCTGCACTCATCAGAGTTGAAATTCTCGCACATAGATTACTATTTGGTTCGTCGTAGCTCATTATCAGAGACAATAGCCCGGATACTTAAACTATGGTTCAGCTCTGATGACTAATTCCCTAACTCCATTTAAATATTGTCTTGTTGAATTTCCTAAGGTAATTCACGACTTCTATTCCACATCTTTACTTCAGAGACTCCGAAGAAGTTTATTCTGGGCATAGCGCTGGCAACCCCGCTGGTCCGTCTGATCCACAAAAGTAAGTGTTTTGAACCATTTTTGCGCTTTTCGATTTTAATTTAAAAAATAGATGACAATGAAATGATTGGGTGTTGGGTGGGCACCTTTTCTCAGTGTGTCGTGAGCCGCTCTGTTGTATGTCTACAAAGCTCCTTTCTAGCCATTGGTTGTAATGGTCCAGAAAACCATTCACGTTCTCTTTCGATGTATACATAAACTAAAGGAAATTTCTAGAATGACCGCAGCTGCAGCACGAATTTTAACCGATTAGATCGAATAACAAATAACCACTTATCATCCCTTACCGGAAGCTAGGACCGAAACTAGATAGAATCAGCTGAAGGATACGATGGTCACCTGTGTCGATCTCCCAGGTACATTCGCTCCATCTTTGTCCAAAATTTGGGGACATTGTCTCTGTGTTCGTCGGAAACGGAGAGCGAGTCATCGGTTTGAAGCTGAATCATCGATGACTCATCGAGTAACTTCGTATGACTGTGCGACCAATTGAGATCTGACTGCCTATAAGTGTTTGTATGGGTTTGTATAGGTGTTTTTATAGAAATATGGTCGTTTAATCTGGGGCAGACCGCATGTAGTTTTCCCAATCAAGTTAATGCCAATGGAAGACTCGACTAAATGTTTCGTTTATGATGTTTTTCTGATAACCAGTGTCATATCAAGGAGAAGTGTTTCGATAGCTTGAACATCGGCCTAACTGAAACATGAAGCAATATGCGTGCCGTGTGTTCCGTTAGAGAATGCCGTAAACGAGAGATTCAATCAAGTCTCCCTTTATTACCATTTTAATTTGTAAGTCACTATTCAGTTTATCATATGTCCCATCAAGCTTTCAAGCTGGAAGTAAAGTTGATGGAAACTCGGGATTTCTGTCATCCCAAAAGAGCTGGCCGTTAGTAGTTCTTCGCCAACTTTTTAGCAGTACTGCATCAATGCGTATAATTTTATTGGTCATGCGTAGACCGCACGTTTGACAATGAACTTCGATGATGGCTAAAATCGGTATGGGTGTTTGTTCTGTGTTTATCACAATTGTGTTCCCGTCTTAAGATACTCGTGCATTTTGTTTATTTTTGCATATTCTGACTCTATACGCTCTGTCACCACAACAGCCGCTTCTCAGTGTTCCCTAACTCATGCTCGTTTTAACATAATGTAAACAGAGGTCCGATGTGCGTGAATGTTGTGCCTTCTTGGTCTATAGCCCGTTATGTTGTAGACGTGATTTTCACTCTCACCACTGTGAAAATAACTCCGTGGGACCTTTTCAAGTCAACTCATATCAAATTGAGCCTAATTCATTAGGGTCGATACCAGCAAACAGATGGACATTGCATGACACGACCTTTAACGTAAGACACACTTGGCACTAAAGACATTTTCTCACCTGCACGGTCCTAAGTCTGGACAACAAGGTTTGGGAGTACATAGGTTCAGTAAATCTCAGGTCAGATGAGCAGTAGCTGGAACAGAGACATCAAACAGGATGTGTTGAAGAAAACAAAAACAACATTTTGCTTGCCAACCTTATTTGCAATATATTTCGGTCATCAGACGGTTGGACGACAGTCTCTCTCGAGGAATCCGGAAAACGAAGCAATGAAAGTGCACCTAATGCGAGAGAACAGAACAAACACAGTTTAAATACATGTCATACGATGTGTTAGCGATCTGGACGTGCAATCCCAGTGACTCATAAATAATCATATCGGGACAGGAAGAGGTAATACAAATATGAGTTTTACATTGTGAATGGGAACGTTTCCCCGTTTCATACTTTGTTTTGTGTCGTGAGTAACCTGATAGATTGCCAGGGTATCACTGCGATTTTTCCCAGGGCAGTTTGATAGTCGAATGTGTGGATGCTTATGAAAATCCAAAGAAAAGGTCACCTGGTATGATTTCGAAAGAGCCTTGTATACAGATAGTGAGTAAATTTTCTCTTATGCTAGTTCATACACCTCGTCTTTCTGAATATTCTTCGCAAGCCCTTCTTGTTTTGACGTGAACTTTACCGAATGTTTTCTGTTTTTTGTTTCCTTCTGATGTTGTTATACTCTGAAAAAACAATCTGGTGTTGTGTCAGACTAGCAGACTGTTAACAATTTTTATCATGGGAAGACCGTTATCGCGTTGTTATTGCGTCTGGTGTCACTGTAAATGTCTGGTTTGAGGAAAAGCCTAAATTCATGCTTCACTCTGTCGTTCTAGTTGGGTCACCCCAAAAACCTTTATACTCCTTGGTAAACGGTAATGCTCCCTCTGCTACCATGTAGAAACTGATTGATGCGAAACCTCAGTGTCAATTACCTAAAGTAACGCGCCTCCGCACTATACATCGTACGTATCATGTGGTTACGAGATTTCCAGAATTCACGCTCACATTACTAGTTTGAACATTCTTCCTGTCCTGACGCAATTATTTTGGTTAGTCTGCGCAAAAGATGAGTGGCACTGGATCCGAGTTATTATTAGAGTACCTAGTGCATATCCCCGGCCCTGCCTGGAGGAGGACTGCTCAAACGAGATTGATGTTAATGCGAATTCCACAAATCCAATCTCAGTCCAGCGAGTTCCAAACTTCCGTGGCGCTATCTCAGCGGATAGTCTTGATAGATGGACCAATCCATCGACACAGCCGGGACACTTAATGTGTCGTCGTCCGAGGCGCTGAACGAACCAACCACATCGCTCAGGCGTGAACACGTTCGTTTGTTCAGTTGCATCCAACATACACTATTGGAGTGGTTGTAGCATGCTCACCTTACGCCAAATGTCCGGGGTGTGCGCATCGTATGTTTCACCGCACTGGGCGAGCACATCCATCCAATTATTCAGGTTTCGGAGGCCTAGTGTTGGCCTACCCTATATACTCATATACTTGGTAACATTTTACTTTGACTACCTTGGTGGTTCATGCGCTTTACGCTCGCAAGTAGATGTACTCGTATCTACATGTGCGCCAGTACCGTACTAGATACTCAGTCGTACCCAGAGTAATCCGTCAAACTCAATGGTAATAATAATGCCACCTAGCTGAATTGCTGTATATCTTTTCGTACCTTTCTGTGTCCCTGCCCTCGCTATTTGTTTCCCGTTCCTTACTCAGATCTCATACACACCAAACAAAAATGGAATCGTCTTCTTTCGGCTCCGATACGCCACTATCTTATGGTCCGCATTTGCCGTCCACCAGCGGCACCCTTCCCACCTCCTCAAGCTACGGCAACATGTACTCTATTGGTGTGAACAGGTCTGATTACGAACAGCCTTTACGCATCTACACTGCCGAAGATGCCCTGCCATCTATGTCCTCACTCCAACCGGCAAGCCTACGCCCTCCTTCACTTCACACTGCCAAACGCAGAGAGTCTAAGACACCATGATTCTATGTGTATTTCTGCTATCCCGGCTGATGTTCCCAATGTAATCGCATGGTTTTGACGCTTCTGTTTAGGTCTGATGTTATGAAATCCCTTCGGGTTTTATCAGTTTTTTTCGGGGCGATCTCTTTCGGCCTGGTCGCTCTTAACTGATTTTCTGTTATCTCACAAAACCGACCATTTCACAGACATGCTGTTTTGCACAATATGACGCGGTTACTTGGGACGACCGTTTCTATGTTGGAGTTATGCACCATCTGACCGTGATGCCCCCATCCTTACCCCTGTTTCATATATTCCTTGATGAGCAGATTCGTCTGAAGTGAATATCAATCGACCAACTGGTTGACTTTTTGGTTCGGGATTGCTGCCGCCTTCATTTCACGTTGCCATGTTGGTCTGTGCCCCGCAAACCTTTTATCCAACAATAGTTTCAGACGGAAAACTACCCCTTCGTTGGTGAACGGTAATCAGTTATTTGTAGTGTATGGCCTCAACCAGCTTAGCTTAATAAGTTTTGCTTGTCCGTTACCGCGTACTCACCATTTTATTCGGTACATGCTGAAGTCATCTATGCAGGCACCGGTGTTCGGGCGCTTGAAGACGTTTAACGCCCTCGAATCGGGTGGATCAGCTTTCGAAATCACATGATAAAATCGTTCTTACAGCTGCCCTGCACGATCCCTTATCTTCAACGAAACTTGCTTCTGACGCATGCTAATGCCTCGTTTGCGCGCGCATTTGCTGTACCCGTTTTAGTGCGATCAGGGTTTATTCAGCTGCCAAGGCATATCATGTAATAAAAGAACTCAAATTCATCCTTCCGGAGTTTCAGAGAAGAACAGTATGACAGGAAATCGTAAAGTGAGATACAGGAGTTTGAGGGTGCATGCTGCGTGCTGAAACCGCGACAGTCTCCCGTACTCTGTTCAGAGTAAGTTGTGCGCATTAAGATCGTAAAGTAACAAAGCGATGTCATCCGCATCCATTAATCTTTCTGTGGACGTGATTTCGATACCTAAATCCATGCTACCTCGATGTGGACCCTCTATGATAACGTATATGACAAAAGCGGACGAGACGAGGATGCGGTCCTAGTGAACTCCATTAGTTGTGAAGACGCTTCTGGAGAGTTCACTATCCCCTCACAGATGGAGCTTCAGGTGATATGTGTAGGTGTGGTTGTCTCACCCCAGTTACGGTCCTTTTCCTTATAAAGCATTGTGTAGAAACTTTGGCATGTTTGCTTAACTTATGGCTCGCCGTATTTTTTTTTGCTGCTAAGGAACTCGTTTCTTTGGCATACCGGAGGAAGTTGATGTAAATCGGCATCGAACGATCTGAATCTAACTATATAGTCCGCACCATCGGTGGCTGATGGCTATTTGATCAGTCTGACTTCAAAGGTGCTCAGTAGCAGCTAGGCATTACGTCTAAATCCAGTGCTGCCAAGAAACAACTGGTGATCAGCACGGTTGCAAAAGTCGCTCACCGACGTCACTGTGTTTTACGTTTAGATTAAGCATACTTCTGATGAACTGAGGACCCCTGGCTGTGCACTGAAACCAGTTGGACTCTTCACGGTACAAAAGGTTGGTTAGTTATCGATAAATGAATGAATCCAAACTGCAACCAGTTAATATATAAACAAAAAGTGTTCAGGATTTCGATGTGTGAGTTCTTTAGGAAGTGGACACGAGGAGTCGGGTGTTTGTAATAATCCAGTCGAGTGACAAAACATCAGCGTGCGAACTGAGGTTTATACCAACGTTGGCGCAAACCGTTGTAGCAGCTGCATCATCACCTAAAATTCGTGGTCAGTTTTGTCTACATAGACTTTGTGTGTGCCGTAAGCCTTGAATTTTTGTTCTACTTTCGGAGATACAGCATAGATGACTCAACGAAGTTTCTAGAGTGTCCGGTCTTTTTGGCCAATCTGCTCAACAATTTGAATGTTAAAGGCTGCCATAAAAACGGGTTCTAAGTAGTGGTGGGGTTCTATCCGTTACTACCCTAGGTATCTGACTATCGTCCCTACAGGTGGGATCTACCTAAGGGTTATTATCCGGCTGGACAAGAGGAGAATTATGAGATTACAATGGAATATGGCGGACGTCAGGAGTCGAATGTTTTTGCTTCATTCGGCGAATGAGGTGACCGCGGCCAACACCTCCCAAGGGCCGATGTGGCATAATTTCGTTCCCGTACTTAATGGTAATATGTTGGATGAGTACTACCATGGAGCCTGCATTTAGAAGTACGATTATTGTCCTCAACCAAAGTTTCTGGCAATAAAACCAGATCACGAGGCAGTAGTCTTTGCAGTAAAACTACCAGAGTGGACCACATTTTAAGGTGCAAATTGCCACATTTGTTCCAAACCACGACCAGGAGTCTGTTTATCAGGCTTGTATCCATCGCCCAATCCGCAAGGAGAGTGTGGATGTTGTATGAACACTCCAATAAGGTAAGCGCACCGTCTCGCATGTTAAAGCCCAGTCTATTTACAAGGCCGAATACGAATAGTCAGGACAAATCTTCACCTGTTAGGTTCGAAAAGACGATCAACGAAAGCCATTCATAGCATTCTCACTGGCCACAGACACATGAAACTAAACCTTCAACACTGCCTAAGGTTATATGGCGGTAGCCCGGCTAAGTCGGATTCTACATCCCAGGTCCCAACGATTCTATCAAGCCACCTCTCAGCTACTCAACTGATTCCTCTGCCTCAAGGACAAATTGACTGCCGGTGATCAGATCATTTCGGTCTATTTCATCAACTGTTGCGCGACAGACTACATAGTGTATACGAAGAGAAAACATCAAACAGGTCTGTTATCAGCCCTCTGGTAGCCAGTTCAGTTTGCACTATCGCTCCCGGGGTTACAAGCAAAATCCAGAAGACAAATCGAGTGAAAGATAACTACCCGATATCCCTTCATCAGACAGGCCTATATGTGGCACATATTGAAATCGATGAGATGTACCAGTCTCATAAAAAATTCATCGATCAAAGGTCAACTCGTGATTGGATAAAAAGGGTATGAGAATCATATGATCATATCAAGTCTGGCTTACTGCATGAGCACTATCACGTGTACGAATTGCCTTGCAACATAAAATTCAGGCTGATGGATCCGTGTACTACTGCCAGAATCTCCATTCTGATAGACTTCGGCAAATTTTAGTAGGTGGGCTCAAAAGCCGCTGCAACATTCACGTGGTGTCCCATGTACAGCAAATGGGATAAAGCCAAACCGTCAACTCTATTTCGTCCATTCTAGAGGTCAGCTGGGCTGTTCAGACATTAATGTAGACAGCTGCTCGACCAATATAGCAGTCTTCACAGGACCAAGAAAATTGATATGCACCCATCAGTGTCGTCTGACAATGCACTCTCCTTCACTTCTTGTCCGGCCAATGGACAACCTATGAAGGTCATGTTAGCGGATCACGAAGAGTTTTTCTGAGTTTTCTAGTTAACACCTGACTAGTTGGTTCACGTGTAAAGGAAGGCGCAGGTATTCAACCGTTTTGGATGCTTTGGTTTCATGTCTCTCGATAAACCTGGCTAGATATCCGTTTTCCCGAAACACGTATTCCTAGGAATTCCAGCTTCTCTACAGTCCTGCCTGAGCAAATCTCTCTACTCTGTCAAAGAGACTGCACCAAGTTTCAACTCGGTTTAAGAGACACGATGCTGGAGAAATGTCAATTTGCGAAAACACTTCATTCTATCCGCCCATCCATTGTTCCAATCAGTGGCATCACGTGCAAATAAAGTGCTTTGTTGAAGTTGTCTAAAATCGACAGAATCAAGAGTAGCGTCACATATAAGAATAATATTCCCTACCTGCCATAAGTTCAACAGTGATGAGGCTTCCAGCTCGGAGATGAAGAAATCCGCAAGAGCTGATCCAACGTGAGGGCACGTTACTATTCCATCCACTCGCCTCTGAATTGTACATTCAGCGTACATTACAAGATAAGTTTATCCACATTAGCTAGAGGTAAAACATTGGGTATTTGGTAAAATTTCAGTAAAATCTGCCACATAACGCATAGCCTTCAGTGAAAGTCCATCTGTGCAAAGTGAAGTTACATCTAAGGATAACATCGTTGTCTGAAGTTTCGAAATCTTTGACTCAAAAGCTTCATGGAGGTTGCGTTCCGCCATCAAGATTCAAGCGGGTTTTATTACGTCATAGACTCACCTATGCAGTACCGGACGTAATGGTGCACCTTAGGGAGACCTAAGGGCTGAGACCAGTGTGCTTGTCAACTTGTGTTCTGCAGTTAAAAAGGTTTAGACCCAAAAAGCATTGTTGCAGCTATCAAACTGGGACCCGTGGGGGTCAGACAGACGTTTACTCTGAACAAAAAGGGTCAAATTTACATGGAGGATAATGGATGCAGGGGGTTATTGGATTCTTGACACCAGGTGAAGAGGAACCACCGCCTTAAAGAGAAGAGAAAGAAACACTTAAACGTGTTTACCAAGTTCTTAGAGCAACTCACCGATAAATAGGGCGAGGATACTACTGATTAGATCACTAGTTATCTTTATTTTAATCATTGGGTGTGTACTAACCTGAAGAAGAGATCTCGAAAGCATTAAGGTTCAGCACTTTGTGTTCTTTTCGAGACTATGAGGAGATTCAGGCATTCTCATTATCCACCACGAAAAATAAGATGACGATCAAGTAGTACAAGCTAGAGAGGACTCGGAAGTTACTTTACCGCAGGGTAAAATATCGGAACAAATCACAGTCTGCATACCGTCAAAACGGCTGTTTTTGTAGGGTGAATGAACCCTAATATTCGTGTGCTGCACTAACTTTGAAAGAGTGAAATGTTTTCTTTACATTTCCTTTTTCGAAAGCCTATTCACAGGGGTCATTTAGCCATATCACTTTATCAATTAAGACAGCTAACACAAACTGAGAACCAAGCGCGTGGCAGGTTATTTCAAATTGCATATGGGATCCAAGGTTGAGCTTCCTTACAGGTCACTAAATTTCAAACACCGACCCTCCGAATTAGATCAACCGCAGAATTTGGGTACTGTCCCTTGAAGGTGTACTCAGGCTACCAGGTCACCATGTATTCGTCGCTGGCCATATCCTCTAGAATATATCCCTATCAAATTTTCAAGACATGGATGCTGTGTGCTTGTTTGTCCCGAAGTCATAAATTTTGAGTAGGGTGGGTGCCATACACAAGCTTCATCTTGTGCAGAATCTAGGGGTACCGCTTTGATGAAAATTCCAGTTGTTACAGATCATTTGTGGCGTGTTTCTTAACGAACTGCGGACTCGTCTATAATTATTCAGTCCGAATCGATTTCGTAACATCTCCAGCTGATTATGGACGGACCTATTCCAATTATGTATTTTACTACATATATATAGCTGATCCGTGGTGACAATCGGAAAAGTTGTGTGGCTGCTTCACACTTGCTGACAGTTACCAGCCTCGAGTATGTAGAATGGTCCAAAACCACAGATCCCCTGTCAGAGGTGTGAACACTCCATCATTCGTTTACAGCCTGTAGTCAGAAGTGCACCATCCGTCCTTCAACCGCAACAATCATTTGCTTATTGACCTCAGGATTATCGGCCACGTGACGTAAGGAATTCTATGGATTACGTGTGCTTTGTCAGTAGCCAGGACATCTCAAGGATGTCAATATGGATTCCTTCAAACGGGTAAAGATACCTCACCTGCGTATACTGAACTCGACGGAGGTCAAGTGTATAGTTAGACTAAGTCATGGTTACATGTTTGAAAGGGGACAACTGAACTCAAAGGTCAACGGGTCACAGTTAAATGAATTACCATTAGCAAACAAGCTTGTGGAAGAAAATTGTCCACAGGTGAACTCAAGGCCACTGAAGTTTCTTTTAGGCACAGAGTTGTGGGTTACGTAGCCGGATTCCAATGACTTCTGCAATCCTTAGCCTGAATCGTTCCAGCCTTGATCGGTTCAGGGATACTGTCTATATCATTTGGAAGGGATGCTCTTTGTCTGTGATCGCTTTCGGCAGGAAACTTATACGACCTTTGAACTTGAGTTGGCTTATGTGCATTTTTCCTCCACAGGCTTGACAATGATGGAACTCATTTAACTCCGTGACCCATTGACCCTTGAGTTCCCTTCTCCCCTTTCACACATGTACCCGTGAATTCGTCTAACTATTCATGTGATTTCTGTTGGGCTTCATATAAGCTGTTGTGGTATTAACCAAGTGAAACAATTAAAGAAAACAAGCTTTGTTCACCACTTTCGTTTTTTATCGTGAATATGGATTCTACCCTGCAAGCAAATTTCACCCACGCCTTGGTAGACGTTTGATTACGCAGCAGACTAATTACATATGTAGCCACAGTTAGCGCCGATGGGACACTAACCTCAGCGCTGTGGTGTTCGTGTTTACTGAACAGAAACGTTCAGTACGCACTACTTATAAGTTTGCGGAAATCGCTCCGGTAGCCCACTACAGGTTTCGCCCTTTTTGAGGTCAGTCAGGTTGACAAGTTGAATAAACGAGACATCCAGGTGGGATTCACTTGGGTTTCCGTTAATACTTAATTTACAAATTCCTACAATGCCCACGGGGATAACTGATGCCAGAGCGGGCGAGCAATTAACCTGCTAGTGGACCACTTCCAAATGGCTGGCAAAATGGTCGGTTACTACTTCCAGCTTTGTCGCCAACCTTTCTCCGCGCGAGAGTTGCTGGAGCAGTAAAAACCTGTGATGGGCAGATAATTATGGAACACAGTATCCGCAAATCCATCTGTCATACTGGATGCTAAACTGTAAATTTGCCACATGGTTTTGAGATAATTTGGCTGATGATTAATGATGATTATTTTTCCGGCGGCCTTAGCTCACTTGGTACAACGTGTCCTGACCTCTGGGGTACTTGGAACAGTTTATACTCGGTCAAAAATTATCTAACCACCATATGTGGGGCGCTTCAGCCTCTGGTAAGTCGAAAAACAGCGGAAATTTTGGTTGGAGGTCAAGAATGGAATGGTATTAAGAAGACATCCTACTGGAATATCCTAATGGGTTATTTAGCGTTTAGTAGTGCATATTATAATGGAGATTTCGTCCTGCAAGTAAAGATAATCTATGCTGAAAAGCCGAGAAACACTGCACAGCTGGTCCATCCTTATTTGGCACCATCAGCAGTGCGAATCTCACGAAACCCCAGGGGGTCTCGAACCCATAACCTCCCATCTGTCCCTTAGTAGCTCAGAGGAAGAATAAAATTCACCCGATGAGCGAAACTTCCCTATGAGAAGTCGTCACCCGAGGAGCCATTCGACGCGTGTGACCACGTCATGCGGATCCCGTGACTGAAGTATCAGCGGCGCTATGTCCTGTCTAAGTGAGGATTAATCAGACTGCTGATCAGCCGCTCGATGCCGAACGGTTAAGTGTTCAAACTACTAACCGGGAGGTCGCGAGTCCGAGACTCCCTGGATTTTCGTGAAATGTTCGGCGCTGATGATCCCCAATAAGGACGAAACAGCTGTACAGTACTTCTTGGATTGGTTTCACTGCCAGGACAAAATCTCAGTTGATTAAGTCTATCAATAGTCTGAAGAGGAACAGTCGTAATATGTATTTAGGATAAAAAGGCTAGGTGACAATGACTAAGTATTTTCCCAGCTCCCGACAAGTTCAACTTTGCCGCACTGCTAGAATACACCATCACAATCACTTTAGCTTCAGGTCTGGCTGCCATATTTGACCTAGATGGCAGGCTTCGACGATGAGAATGCACCCACATCCAGCAGATGCGTTAGTATAAACCTTAGTTCCTTATATTTCAGTCTTTAATTTTTCAGGCAAATTTTTGTAGTCAAAGTGACTAATTTAATGACGCTTTGCAGTCTATCCTTAAGAACCTCAAAAAGGCACCTTGTCACTTGGGCGCGGAAGACCTAGAAGAGGCTCCATGTGTGTCATGTCTATAACGGTTGGCAAAATTTCAATATATGCAGTAAACAATTTCTTGAGGACGGAATGCGGTGTCTGCGAACAAAGAGAAATCAGAGGAACTTAGATGACGGTAATGTATGAAGGAAGGTTGAGGAGCCATAGTGACGACGATCCAATCATGGCCGACTTGATTTATATTCCACGTCCATCTTGGGATTTCACTGTGAGACATGATTCTCATAGCTATGGGAACTGTGTTCATCATTTATGATCTCTCATTTGTCCCCTTTTTGGAATTTCCCGTGGATAGACACTACTGAGGAGTTTGAGTGAGATTGGCCTCGGCCATGTCGGGTCCAGTCCTTGAATGTCGGTTTAACACTACCACTTTTATAAAGAGCTGATGATCATTCACAGGGAGCCAGAACATGTTTGCTGGAACGTTGAGAATGAGATAGTGAATCTCGTCGGTGAAAACTTTGAATCTAGTGCGGTGTTCTTTTACGGATCAATTCGTTATCAATGATAATTCAATGACAGTTGCCTGGAAACATCACAAACGAGAGATTCAGCTGGGTTCCAGGTGACTCTCTCGCAAAACCAAATTTGTTTGCAAATGAGTGTACTTCGCTGATAGTGCTTTTAGTTCTTCAGGAGTCAAGTAATGGTGCACATTTATTTAACAATACTCCTAGTGATCACCTGTGCTTACTAGATGCACGTAATCCAAGTGAGAATGCCATTAAGGGTCTTTTAGGTTTGAGTTTGTTAACTTGAATATCGTCCCAACTGAAACAACAGACTACATATTCAGTTGAATTCTATTATAAAATAGGGATTTAGCTTAAATGCAGCTGGATCTTCCGGTAACACCGCGTCAACACCAAGTTAATAACACCACTAACACTGGCATTCTTTTGTGAATCACTTTGTGGTGAGCGACATAGTCCTGAAGGGCTAGTTTATAGACCTCAAGATAGCTCAATGGTTAAGGCTCGAACTTACTAACCGGGAGGTCCGTGGTTCGAACCCAATCTCTGCATATCGACTGCTCATGTGTAGGCTTGATCAACTTGCCAGCACCCCAACTCTAGTGCTTCCCTCAGGTAGCATGACAGCTGAGCACCAAAAGGGTGTTATGGCTGAACGATTGTTGTTAGGATTTTATCTGTTATATGTTTAGTGTTGTTGTCTCTATTGTATTCACTGGACGGCACTAGGATGTGTGCCAGAAGGTACGCTATTTGCATCCCCACGCAGTCCTTTGTCGAAATAAGGATTGTCCTGTTTATAGATCCGTAAACCTATCGATTAAAAATACTGCGCTATTCACAAGATACTAATCCGTCTGCATCGCAAACTAAAATGCGTGACATTGCAGTCTCAAGTTCGCTTAGTATTGTTCAAAGGCCACCTTATTGGGGATGCGCCATATACTATAATCATATATAACGGTTCTGCCGTAACATCCTTTCTGTGCGCAACTGTCGTGCCACCCGAAGGAAGCGCGCGGTCTGAGATACGCCACGGCGGCCAAGCCTAGACAGAAGTTGAGGTGCAGAGGCTGAGTTCGAACCACGGACCTTCCGGTCAGTAGGTTCGCGCCTGAACCACTGAGCTATCTTGAAAATATATTGGGGAAACTGTGGTCACTGTGTGACAAAGCGCCGGTCATTTTGCTAGACCAGAAGGAAATAATTTGTTTTGCACCGCTGTAGCCTTGTATATCCTCTCATCACTACCAACTTCAAGCAGCTCCTTTTGACGAATATATACATACCAACAGCGACCACTTCACCTGAAGGCAACTGCCCACGGGTGATCACATGAAAGATTTTATCGTCGTTGTGATACTTGTGTCACTAATTTTCCCAGCCACGTTCATACACAACAAGCAGTAATCAAATATAGACGGGACCGCTGTGAATAAGAGAATGTCGAAATAAAACACAAGATGTCAGCTAGGAGGAGGCAGGTTTACATATATCAAGGTACGTTTGATTAGGTGCGAACGTGTAGCCCGAATTTCTCAATGATCTGGGTCATTCAGAGATGCCGGATGACGTCTACGATGATTCATTGTCAGTGCGAAACAAGCGATCCTCGGTCATGCTTGAAATTCTTGCGGTAAGATAGCCTACAGTTACCGTACGTTGTTTGTCGAACAGATGCATCCGCGCAAAACTTGCACGCATGTAAGTTTGACCTTTGTGTACGTCGCGGAACATGTATCACCCGGTTTTGCAAGGCCGCAGTGACATGAAGTTTGCTACCGTTTGTTCACTCTGCCCTTTTCATTTATTTCCCATTCATTCAGTTCCGATATTAGCGTAAACTGTTTTTCGAAATACTATGAGGAGACCGCAACATTGTAGGAGGGTGTTACCAATTTTCACGAGATGATGAATAAGCATTTCAAGTGATCGTCTGCGGTATTTTCTAGGAAGCACTACTAGTGTAACGGTGGGTACTACTGATGACGCATGCGAGTAGTATGTGTGTTCTCGTAACTTTGCCTTGATCTAATGGAAGGTGGGATTTATTACGGAATTTGTGGAACTACTTTACAGTTTTTGCTTGCAATTGTGCGATAGTCAATGAATATCCAGGAGAGTTCAAGAAGACGCGTTCGAGAAGAAGATGGATATTCCGTTTTTAAAAACAACATGCAAATGAGAGTTTAACCTTCCTGTCCAATAGTCTGTAACCGTTTAGTTGGCGTTTTCTAATAAACAACTCCGCAGCGAAGGGTTTCCCTCCTTACATTTGGTGCCGTGACCAGGATAAGGATGAGGATCCCGTGGCCACAACCTTTCGAGGATGGGGATGTGCGGACCTTCCTGGAGGACTTCGAGGATGTTGCGGAGGCGGCAGGACTGGAGACCGACAGGGGTAAGTTGGCGGCACTGAAGACCCTCCTCAGAGGCCGGGCGAAGGCGGCCCTGGATGCGGCCAGAAGAGGCCCTCGGAAGATGGACTGGGCCGCCGCGAAGGAAGCTCTTGCAGCGGAGTTCGACACGCCGGCCGACCGCCAGGAGGCTATGAGGCGGTTCAAGACGGCCAGCATGGGACCTGGATGTGACCCGACCGTGTTCTTCGCCAGCCTGCAGCAGTTGTTGGATCGGGCCTTGCCGGAACTGGACGGAGTATCGCGCCAGCAGTTGCTGTCCGAACAGTTCGTCGAGGGAGTCCACCCTGCGCTTCGTGCCCAGTTGCGGTTGGCAAGAGCAACTGGCCAGTTGAGTGTGGAGCACCTGGTGCGTCTGGCACGGGAATTGGCCGAGGCGCCACTGGCCACGTTGCAGTCGCAGGAGAACAGGGATGAGTCAACAGTGGAGGACCTGAAGAACAAAGTGGACCAACTTGCCGGACAGCTTGCAGCAATCAAGACGGAATCTCGGAGGCACGCTCGAATGAGCCGATGCTACAGGTGTGGCATGCATGGCCACTGGAAGAATCAATGCCCTCATACCCGACCACCTGTACATAATAAAACTTTGGACTACTCCTCTTTTCCCGGGTGGGTTGCGATCAGTGCAGTCACACAGGCTACCATACAGGCCGTTGTCGAGATAGACGGGAAGAAGGAGCTGTGTCTGATTGATACGGGAGCAGGGGTATCGCTGAGACGGAGAGGGAACGAAGCTGTATGCAAACCGTGCGCGCTAGCCGTAAGAGCAGTGGGTGGATACCAACTGAAAATTGACGGATTGTCAATGCACTCAATGCGCCTAGGCGACAGGTCCGTGCAGCACGAGTTCCTTATCAGCCCAGACATTGAGCAGACAATTTTGGGAGCAGATTTTCTCAGGGGCACAGAATCCGTGGTTGATCTCAAGCGGGGAAAACTGGTGACCAAGTATGGCGCAGTCAAGCTTGAAGGTTACCCAAGCACTGCCGTGAACGAGCTGCATGTCCGAAAGCTTCCGTCCTGTAACATGCCGTCAGTACAATCCGTGGTCGAGGAATACTCCGAATTGTTCACAGGCGAAGAGGATCCGTTTGGCTTCTGCTCGTGGATTGAACACGAAATTCCGCTCTCGTCTGAATGCTTTCGACCTTACGGACCCCGTCCGCTGCCGCTCCATCTACGGGAGGAGGTCCATAAGCAAGTGCAGGAGATGTTGAAAAATGGCATAATTGAGGAGGCCAACAGTGCATACAACTCCCCGGTTGTGCTTGTAAAGAAGGCAAATGGAAAGTATCGGTTCTGCGTGGATTTTCGGCGTTTGAACGAACTGACCGTAAATCGGGTTGTAGCTGTCCCTTCGGTGGCGGATATTTTCGATTCCCTCCAGCATTCCCGATATTTCACGGTGTTCGACTTGCGTTCCGGATATTGGCAACTATCTATCAAGGCGGAGGACCGGGAGAAAACGGCGTTCACCGTTGGGGACACCCAATATCAATTTAGACGGATGCCGTTTGGTTTGTCGGGAGCACCATTCACATTCCGGCGCTTGATGCTTCGTTTAACGAAGGGTCTACAGAATGTTGCCGTGTACGGGGATGATATCGTTGTGTACAGCAATTCGGAACCAGAGCACGCAGTTCATTTGAAGGCCGTATTGAAGCGTATCCGGGAGGCGGGCCTGCGGATAAATGAAGCCAAGACACAGCTCGCTCGGAGTTCAGTGACACTGCTGGGGCATAAAGTGGGTCACGGAGAGGTTAGCCCACTGCCAGAAAAACTGGCAAAGATCGAGGACTGTGCTGTTCCCAATTCCAAGCGATCCCTACGGCAGTTTCTTGGGCGAGCAGCATACTACAGCCGGTTTGTCCAAGATTTCAACACGATTGCTGCTCCACTGTACGACTTGCTTGGGCAAAATCGGAAGTTCGAATGGACCAGGGAAGCACACGAGGCTTTCGAACGTGTCAAAGCGCGCATGCTGGATCAGCAACTGACCCTCAAACTGCCCAGGGTCGGAGAGATGTTTACTGTTGCAACGGACGCTAGCGACCGCGGTATCGGCGCTGTCCTGAAGCAGAGGCATGGAGTTATCGAATATGCCAGTCGCGTCCTGACTAACGCTGAGCAGAAGTACTCGACTATTGAGAAAGAATGTTTAGCGATCGTCTGGGCCCTGGATAAGTGGAGGCCATACCTGCTTGGACAAAGATTTCATGTCGAGACTGATCACAAACCACTGGAGTGGATCAGGACCACCAGAGATCCTCGCGGAAAGCTCGCGCGATGGGCACTCCGGTTGCAAGAGTACGACTTTACGATCCGGCACGTGCCAGGGAAGGAGAATCACCTGGCTGATTGGCTGTCAAGACCAGAGGCTGAAGATGAGGCCCCCAGGATCATGATCGGTGCCAATAGCCTCGTCGTCGAACTGGATCCCGGGAGGTTGGTGCAACTCCAACGGCAGGATCCTGTGTTACGGAAGGTTGCAGCCTCCTTGTTGGATGGACGGAATATTGAGAACGGAGACGGAGACAAGGAATTGCAAATGTTCCAGAGTCACTTTGATAGATTGAGTCTCAGTGAGGCTGGCATAATTTCTTGGAACGACACTGATTCTGATGTTGTGCTGCCCGTAATACCTCGCGTCTTGAGAAGGAAGCTGATCGTCGAATGCCACGAAATGGCACACACAGGGTGCACCAAGACATACGACTTACTTCGGCAGAGGGCCTACTGGCCCGGGATGAGAAGTGAGGTGATGGATTATGTGGTGTCCTGTAAGCGGTGCCAACTGATGAAAGGGGATACGACAGGGGTAACCAATCCCATGGAACCCATTCCTGTATCAGAAATCGGCGAGTTATGGTCTGTGGACGTCATGGGCCCCTTTCCGGTGACAACCAGTGGAAATCAGTATATCGTGGTGATGACAGAACACCTGTCGCGGTGGGTCGAGGCGGCAGCCGTGCCAAACCAACGGGCGACGACAATCAGCGGAGTGGTAATGCGTCACATCGTGGCCAACCACGGGGTGCCAAAAATGATTCTAACGGATCAAGGGCCTTGCTTCGAGAGCGAAGAGTTTAGGAGTTGCTTGCAGAAGCTGGGCATCAGACGGCTGAGGACGGCACCATATCACCCACAAACAAATGGTCTTACAGAACGCAATAACCGAACGATCAAGGAGTGGCTAGCGGCCAAAGGAGGTGATTGGGAAGTGAACCTGCCGATGGTGTTGCTCGCTCATCGGGCTTCCATACAGCCAACCACAGGCAAGTCCCCGTTCATGCTGATGTACGGTCGACATCCGCGCCTTCCAGTTGATCAGGAAATTGGGTTATGGCCGGCAACACACTTGTCTCCAGAGGAGCTAGGAGAGGAAAGGAGGAAAGCTCGAGAAAACTTGTCCGCCGCCCAGGAAAGGACTAGACAGAAAACGGCAAGAAGAAAGGCACGACCATTCCCCATAGGCGCGAAGGTTAAGTGGAAGGATCATCAGAATCCTGGAAGGAGTGGACTGGGATCGCGGAAGCTGGGCAGCCGATGGCAAGGTCCGTTTGTCGTTACCGACCGCCGGGGGAACGTCTATACAATTCAAGACGGTCGGGGATCGAAAAGAGTAAATGGGACTCAGCTTCGGAAGTGGCATGATACACCCGAAGAGTTGCCGAACAGACCAGCTGCCGGAGCCGACCCAACGGAGGTAAATGGAAATCAGTGGCATGCAAGCAACCTTTAAAGGGTGAAGGTGTGTAACGGTGGGTACTACTGATGACGCATGCGAGTAGTATGTGTGTTCTCGTAACTTCGCCTTGATCTAATGGAAGGTGGGATTTATTACGGAATTTGTGGAACTACTTTACAGTTTTTGCTTGCAATTGTGCGATAGTCAATGAATATCCAGGAGAGTTCAAGAAGACGCGTTCGAGAAGAAGATGGATATTCCGTTTTTAAAAACAACATGCAAATGAGAGTTTAACCTTCCTGTCCAATAGTCTGTAACTGTTTAGTTGGCGTTTTCTAATAAACAACTCTGCAGAGAAGGGTTTCCCTCCCTACACTAGTACAGCGCATACGCCGCGTTAATCTCTAACGCCCCTTAATACTGTATTTGGCGTTAACCTTTTCATACCATCCGCTTGAACGTCATTGCCCTCCATGAAGTTCCAAATGCATCTGGGAGATAACGGCAGCAGCATTTGAGAGCACAAGTTGAAATTTTCTATAAAAAAGGAAAAAAAAGAAAAGGAAGTCTTGGAATTCACTACAATTTCCGGATAAGAACGTGATGCCAGACTAACTATAGTGGTTTTTCACCGCATTAGAGTTCAAGAAAACCTGAATGATACTTTTGCGCAATCCTTGGAGGATATTGTAGTCGGTGTCAGATTCAACATCGAAGGTTGGCCATTAGTTTACCTTCACTACTGAAAATTTCAAGACTAGGATGGTAGCCATCTTCTCAAATGAAAGAGCTGATTAACTAGTATCGAGACCGAGAACAATCTTAAACTGCTTTTAGAAAGTCCTAAAGTATCTAGAATTTATCTCCAAGCGCAAGTACGAATCGTATACGCTGTGAGGAACAAGGTAGAGCCTATTTATAATCAGGTGCGATATCCTATGATGCCAGAGGCAGCTCCCGACTGCCTGAAGTTTTGGCTAAGCACATACCCCCCACTCCGAACCGGTAACTGTTTTTGGTTGTGAACGTGCACCCACAAAGAGTGGATGAAGCGGTTCAAATAGCGCTCGAAGCTGGTCGGCGACCGAGATCACCAACAAATTCGATCGGAAAACCTGCTTGTGAACTCAGTTAGGTCACGTTCAGTTCGGGCATCTCAAAACAAAACAAATAACACCTGAAAACTGTATTCTCGTAATGAAATTGACTCAGCTATGAATTTACAATTTGAATTCGTTCTTGATCAGGAAAGTAGTTCACTTGCTTTGTTTTCCATTTTGGAAGCTATAGTTTTCCGTTGACTCTTCCTATGATGTGTGTGATCCTTCAGAATATTCTGCATCAACGCACTCCAAGCGAATTCGCGGTCGACATTTGGATTCATTTCTTTAATAACGGGACATCCTGTCAGTGCGTATCGCCACAGCTACCTCAGGAAAAGTCGAAATCCTTTCCAGGTGTTGTCAGCGTTATGTTATTGATAACACTGTACAGTTATATCATGGTATATTTCGTTAGCAAATGTATGTATCCCTTTGTCGATTTGTGGACGAGAAGATCAGTTCTGTCAAAATGTCAGAATCATTAATCGTGATGAACACTTGGGACAGCGATATCGCAAATGGACTCTCACGATCTTAGTTTAGACTAAAGAACGCTTATGACTTAAAAAAATATAGCGGTGGTCATCAACACACCTAAATGTCACCTATAAGGGAACTTCCCCTCTGAGGTAACACCAATGCCGATCCTCTGCGTGTTCAGAGTGTTCGTATTGTAGGTTTCTTCATCATCAGTGTAGAACATCATCATGTAGAGCGTATCATATGACCTATGCATATATTCGGAAGTATTTCCTGGGGAATCTGTTCCTGAGTGAGAAAGCGAATTGAATTTCACCTTAAAAATTGTATGCAAAACAATACCACTGAGCAGCATGGACTAATGTTTTGTTGTCTGTGAATATATATATATATTCGATAAATACGCAGAATTGGGTCATTTTTGTGAGAGATTATGGAGGTTCTGTTAACCAGTGAGTCAGCTTCAGTTCGCATTGTCAAATCCCAAAGGACCATAAGGACCATAAAACCGAATAATTCATTCAAGTGTTCTGGATTTGGCAGTGTGTAGACAGACCGACTGCTGTGGGGAATGGTTCTGAGCATCACCTTTACTATACACTTTTCAGGACAAAAATACATATATGAGAGAATACTCCGCGTCAAACTTTGTGGCCCATCATCATACGTTCAGAGAAACCAACAAGCTGGAAGAAAGCCCAGGCAAAAAAGATTAAAAGACTGAACTCCTGACAGGATATCGTTACAAAACTGCCTTTAACTTGATTACTATTATTCCCCACTGGTTATATGTGATGCATAATCATCCCTTTCCGAAGACAAAACAGCTGCAAAACATTACCAAATACCTGCGGTCTAGTAAGAGGTTTTTTTTCGGAATCGATAATCTTTGAAAAATCAACCTCAAACTCCCAACAGGGGCAAAAGGTCCCCTCTCAACAGAAGCTTATATGAGAAACTTATGCACTGAATGGGCAAATGGCTACCCGCACTGCAAACCTTTTTGGTCCTGATAGCTTTAAGCCCATGGCTATTACGGAAATGACTGAAACATACTAGAACTACCCAATGCAATAATTTGGCCTCAGTATGCTCACCAACACAACTACACTTCAGAAGAGCTCGTTATGTAGACGCTCGATAGTGCGTACCACACGAAGATTAGCATTGCCAATTGGAATCAACCAGTCAAAAAATCACGAGATCTCCATCATTTTTTTGACAGTAGGAGTTTCGGGACCTGCTAGGAATGTAAAGACAGTTACTATCATCCATATATTTTAAAAGGGTGTGTTGAGCATGGGCGGGCACACATGCGTGATGTCTAACAGTGTGTTTTTGCCAACAGTTTTTTGTGGGGGGGGGAGGTGAAACCGCGAAGTAACGTGGCAGTATGTTCGATTTATTGCAGTGAATCTTAACTTCAACAGGATTAGTGTTTTCACATCCGCTTGTCCACATAGCTGTGATACTGACCATGAGGTCTCAGAAAAGTAGATGACCACCTAGCATGCTTCACCATAACCAGAGACGTCACCACTCATGTTAACAAAATACTATGATGACCGAACGCGGGCGAGTCTAAAACCTGACATATTTAGAAATCAAGATGTTAGGATCACGCGGTAATGTCGCTGATACTGATGACTGGTGAGTGATTAGAGATCCGGTAAACAACTAAGACCCACCATCTTGAAAAGACCGCGAATACCGAGATTAACAAAGCAAAATATAACATAACAACTGTAATTCCTCAACAAACGACTCACAGGATGCAATAGCTTCCAGAGAATGAATGTTTTCAGTGAACCCAAAAATAGCCCAAGAAATCCCAACTAGGAAAACAACCCTCAGAACGCAGTGCGAATGAAGGACATTCATCCCCAATAGTAAACACACCTCAATTAACACTCAAGGTGATAGCTCCTAACAAGAGCGAGGGTGCCATGTATCTACAACCGTCTCAGCAGAACCGCAGCAAACTATCAGAGCAAAGTTGATTCGTGTAACTGGTCCGGATGTATTGAACTGACTCGTGCATTTTTATCTGAGATGTATTCACGAGAAAAATGCACCCCAAATGTTCGATCATAGAATGTAAGTTATATAGGTTTGTTCAGTATGGCGTGAACTGACTCAACTAAACTGGCACAAATAACAGGTTGCTGTAACTCGGTTGACTAGTGCATGAAGTGATCGTAACTTCGTCCTTTCTTCTCTTTAATGGGTGGAATGTGTTTTAATCGTAAGTATCCAGTAACTTGTCTATTCAGGGCGTTTTCAACTAACTGGAAGTGTGTGTGATAGTAAAACCCTATGACTTTACTCAGTCATGTGGCGTATATGCCTTGAAGGGTGCCTGTAATGCACGCGCTCGATGGGATAGAAAGGGTGTCAGCTATTTGGATGTGTCAGCTGGGTACAACTCTCCTTCGCAGCTTCATTTGGTAAAAAAATGCATCCCTTGCCTATCATCTATGACGAGTAGGTTGATTGTCCAGACACTGACTTTGTACACATGGTTCAGTCGCGAAAATTCCTCTCTTGTGAGACGGGGCGATTAGACAGAGTGATGTAATACAGTATAAGCAGAATATCGCTCAGTTGCTTCGTGTTAGACTAATATGCATGGAATAATGCGAGACCCGATTCGTTGAGACAAATTTGTAATGAGGTGGTTTAACGGTAAGTTATGATCAGTCGTCGTGCGTTGTTAATGTAAAGATTCGATGGTTTGATACTGGAATTTCGACTCCATTCATTTAACATGCGAGACAACCCCACTAGCGCGTACAGGATGCAAACGCATAGTGCGTTTTCAACAGATGAACATTTCGACACCAGAGTGGTGTGCGTTTTTCGTATAACACCAATAATAACGGTCGCGTAACTGAACTGACTGTGCCGCCCAATGATCTCTCTTTCACTGCTTTGCGGTCCGAGTGCTTCGTGTGTCTTAAAATTCTCGGATGACTTTTGATTACTTTTGAGTAGCCACGCTATTTTCTGAGTTCACATAAAAACCATACTTGGACAATCTCCCCCATGGCCAGGCAAGACTATTCTGGATAGCCCACAACGAATGAGCAAGCGCTGGACTGGGACTTTACTCCCGTAAAAAATGACTTAAAGCAATGCAGCATCCGAAAAGCTGATTCAGGCTGATACATAACTCCTAGTCTTTTGGTTTAATCACACTGAAATTAGAGGCCCGTTGGGATTTTGTGGAGCTTTTGGGATAGCTTTTCCATAACGAGTGTGTCGCACCACCGGAAATGGTAAAACAAGTATCCTAATTGAAACTAGGATATGTGGGCAAAAAGGCACACGCATTAAAACATGATGCAATTACCACATCAGATGCTTGCAGAGCTAAATTAAAATACTCATATCAAACATAACTTTCACACACAACAATATTCTTGCTGGTACAAGGTCTGGTGATCACTTCAAAAAGACTCGCCGTCTGCCGCCTGACCTCATTTAAAGCTCGAGAAGTTCATTCACTGTCCATTTGCCTGCGCTGTTGATTCAGATTGCACTCTGTGGCTTAATACATACATTGTACCTTCTATGTTAGGATATCTAAAAAGCAATCGCATCTGATCGTATCGGGGTTGTAGTCAAAATATAGAGGAGTACGTATTTAGGACA
Source organism: Opisthorchis felineus (assembly GCA_004794785.1). Classification (NCBI taxonomy): domain Eukaryota; kingdom Metazoa; phylum Platyhelminthes; class Trematoda; order Opisthorchiida; family Opisthorchiidae; genus Opisthorchis; species Opisthorchis felineus. The sequence goes on along the minus strand of SJOL01001744.1, from coordinate 39,682 downwards.
AATTAGCACTGACGAGTGTGAATCAAAGCAGAAAAACTATTCTTTCAGTTGCGTATTAAATTTCCTGTCCGGTACGAAGGAGTAAATCAAAACTTACTCAAATTCATGCGCCTTCCGACAAATTTTCCCGTCTTCGATTAGCTCACTTACCCTCAATTTCTTTCCCAAAATGGGCGCCTTTTCCTTCTGTCTATGGTAGATCTAGTAAGACGGTTTCATTCTATATACAATCTCCGTATAACCGAACGTTAGGTCCGGATATCACATTCGACTGAAACATGACTGTTCAGTGTTACTCATCAGGTGTGATTAGTGCCATGCTGGCACCATTCTTCACCAACTGCTGAGAGTTAACGTTTGTACCGAATATCCCCAATAACTGAAAGGGTCAAGGTGTATCGCCATATAGTGGACGCTGATATGCAGCAGCTTACTACAGTCTGAATCGGTCTATTTCCGAACTCATTATACAGGTCTTTACTCCCTTCCTAGTGCGACTCTGAAAAGGCAAAAAACATCCGTACTAGAAATGAAGAGGTGCTATAAAGAGATGGACAGCTTGGCACTTGTGAGTACCGTGCGCAACCACAAAGCATATAATAGAAAGAGTTGTTAAGAGGGCCATTGGTAAGAGATGCATTGAACATGCAAACTACTTTAGACAGAAAGTGCAGCAACACACCACGCGTGAAGTTCACGGGTACGGAACCAACCCAAATGGTAAGTTCGAGTCAAAGTAAACTCTCAACACTAATCCTCCTCGTAACTAATCTGCTCATGATATGACTGTATTGTGAGAGATAAGATTGCCTATTGTTCTAAAACTGTACTTTGTCGGACTCGCCACAATCTCTAATACGAACAAACTTATTTGTATATTTACGAGGAACGCGTTGGGTTGGCATCCTTTTCCGGATTGGCCTGTCATATGGGACTATGTCGATGGACACAATTGGCAGTGCCACATACGGTTTGCGCTGAGTCGCAAGCGCACCCACTTAAACTCCATGTATCGGGTGGAAGCCCGAAGAAATAAGACCGGAGAGTGAACAGAAGGGAGCAGTTATAAGTCCACCAGCATACCCAGCAAGTGACCCTTAATTTTCACTTCACGTGGGTACAACCGAACAGTTCAGCCTCACAATGCATACAGTCATCTGATGATCCACACCATTCAGAAGACGAACTCCAGGCACACATATGTGGCTAGCTAGTGCTAGCCAGCATTCAACTTGGTTTAAAAAACGATGGTCACAGAAGGTCATTGAAGGTTCGACGCTCCGGGATATCCAGGGCATTAAAGCGGGCTTTTTTGACGAATGAAAACACGAACTCAATACCGATCGGGTTGCATCAATAATAGGTGAAGCACAGAATGCAACCGCGTGCTTTTTCGTAGTTATCCATGATTCCACCCACAGGACGATGATCACTGAAAATCACTTCTAGCACCATCGCGGGCGTAACACACTGGACTGACCAGTGTGCTAAGGTAGTTTTGTAGGTCTTTGTTTGTATGGCGACGGTCACGGAAAGTCACTTTAGCACTGTCACAGGCTTCACTATGTGATACCCTCAGAGACCTAAGGCGTATTATGGAAAACTTATTTTATCCACCGACGTTTCACCGTGATTCTGCTGGTGGCCGACCAATCCAGTGCGACCAGCACAAACACGATCACCGTCGCTGCACATCCAGCTTGATGGATCTCCATATCCAACAGTTCCGGTGATGTAATTGCGTCTGACTTGAAGTTGGCGGTAGGTGAATTAGCAAACTCCATTTCGATTCGTCTCACTCCACAGTGTCCTGTTTTGTGCCTCTGCCTCACACTTAACAAAATCCACGTAAGCAAACTTTCGACCAAAGTAACCAGATATCGAGACTTTCGTCTGCCAGAAATGTGCCAGCACACATACAAGTCGTCCATATATTCATGTCTTTAAGCGTGAGGTTTTGTAAAACAGTTATTAATGACGAACGAACCCAGGTTTGGGTTATGGACTTTGGTTGGCCGCTATTACTTGGCAAATGTCACATTAACCGAAAATAGGTCACGTGAGTTTCGGTTTAGAGGACAGATGCACCTCGGGGATGCAGTCAGTCAAGCGAGACAAAAATGCTGGTCGTATGAGAAAGGAGATAATTACACCCTCAAGTAAAGAGCACCTGCCTCAGTTCTGGTGAAATTTGGAGTGGAACTGATAACTCCTGAGATACCATCCCTACCTCCCGAAGAGACCATTCTAGGTAGTCCCAAGGACCAGTATCCCCTCTAAACATGGAACAGGATGCAAATTTTGTTTTGGGCATTGAGGCATCAAATAGGCACCTGAGTACTCGCGACGGGCAAATTCTTTTCCAATATGGCTGAGATTTCCAAATGTGATTTCCAGCTACGTGAATCCCGAATACTACTGCAGTCCCTCATAAATAGGCCTATTCAAAGGGAGGTACTTGTGTGGAAGGGGGTATAGTAGCAGTACACGTCATAAATGGCCAAGTAGATGGAACAGTTTATTGTGGTAGTCTACGTGAATTGGGAAACCTGATAATGCACACACAAACAAATTCAACAAACGCAGTAAAGTTCGGAGACCCGCTACGCAACCCATTCGTTGTATACACAGGAGGATTCCTGGATTTTTGTGCAGTTCATTGATTCTGACGCTGTTCAGCTCCCCAAACCGTAGCGGACAGTACATTATCCACCACCCCCATTTTATTCATAATACGCGAAAATTGGAACATAATCTGTGAAAATTGGGACCCGGATTGCTAAAAGAAAACTGTTACATATTTATACACTTTAGCGAGACTCTGAGTAGGGAAAACTCCGGCGTAGAATGCATAACAATCATTCCCCGAAAGCCGCAACCCCTCTGAAGAAAGATCACCCTCTCGAGAAGCATCACTCCTGTCAGGGACCACATGCATTGAGTACTCACACTTGAAACAGTCTGCACACTGCTGGTGACGCCTTTCTAGGGTGCAACAGTACCGAAACCCATGTTAACGGGCTTGAAGTAAGGATTTGGCAGGGTACGTGGCAGATACACACCAGATGACACAGGTTTGCTGCTCAACGGACGTGTCAACGTTAGATTCAATAGGTAATTCTTTAGAAATAGCACAGTAGCTGTGAGGGTCCGACTACATGTTAGCAGATGTTTTTGGGGAATCAAGTGCGGAAATACAAGGACGATGAGGCATTGCCCACTATAAGGCGCAAATATGTCTTAAACTACCTTCGTCAGCCATCATCCATTCGTTTCCACTGTGCTGGGACGTTGAAATGCATACCCCGGGAGAACAAACCACGGGGAGCATGGCCGTACACTTGAACGCTCATTGGAAGGTGAGCGAGTTTTGATAACAGCACATGTTCGTTTACACTACTTTGTTTACACAGGTAAATAGGCATGTGAACAGTGCCTCGCATAACAATGCAGTAACAACTATCGCGAATTTGTGGGCATGATGACTCAAGTCGGTATTTTGATAGACAAAACTGGCTGACAGTTGTTTACAAATACAAATAGAGTAGTCGCCGAAACCAAGACTACTTCCTCAAGTGCAGTGAGATTAACTTTTAAATTTATATCCTTCCGACTAGCACTTTTCCACCTCCCAACCTGGACCACTTCCAGTATTCACGAGGAGCCAAATAGCATCCCCTAAAAGATCGGGATGTGCAGCTTGTTTTAATGTACTTCTTAGCTAATCGTGCCTGAACAACGAAACTGCTCCCTCTAAGCGATTCCCATAGCATGGTTTTCATCTGTATGGCATAGTACTACAAGTTCCCTGCTCTTACACGCGGCTGATCCCTTTTGAGTTATTCTAATGGTGAGGATCTTCCAAAGAAACCGAGAATCAAGGAATCGACTTAGGTGAGTCTTAGTAGACGGGATTTAGAGGAAGCACAACCCTACTACACCTTCTTCCTCGAAGTTGGAGCATGGGGGAGAAACTACTGTGTTCCTTCCTTGGGTAAGGAAAACCAAGTTTAACAACTAAATCAGTTTCGCGGTCGTCTCGTAGATACGGCTGTGTAGCTTCGGTGACAAAAACGATGAAATTCGGTCGTGCTTCATTGCATGGACTGGCTTCAACTGTTGCAGTGGGGTCATGGCTTAAGAAGCTGCTGAGATAGGTAAACCCATCGAAAAACGCAAACTCCACATCCTGCAGTTTCAGAGGGATAGAATGGACAAGAATTTGCACTGTGTAGATGTACAGCGCTGCCGAAACCAAGAGGCCCTTCCGATGCTCTATTTACAGCAGTGTGTGCGGACGCAGGACCGTTAAAACAACATTTCATCCGCATAATCTAACTCCACTGGTACGCCCCGCTTTGCAACAACACGCTGGGAATGTCACCTCTATTAGGGATGAAACGCTTGCAATCAAACTGCCTAGAACAGCGAATAACAAATGTTTATTTTAGCGTCAAGGAAAAAAAATTAGATCATGTCCTTCGAAAAATAGTTCTGTGGTTCCAAACGGCTATACGAAGTGTTTTTAATATTCAAAGGTTGTCGACATCGGTAAAAGAAAACAAAAGGCGCGGATTCGGGAAGTTCGAACGGGGCGAAAGACGGGAGGATAAATAGACAAGTGTTGAGCAACATGTTCGAGCTGAATAAATCAACAGTTGCAAAGGCCATGCATCCAAAAGAGGCAACTGTCCACAACCCAATGTTGCTGGGTACATACAAGCTATTCCCATGGGTCGGACGGTGTAAGTGTCCCGATATTGGGAATAGCCTACCACAATACCCCGAAGTTCTATTCGAGATAAATAGGCCAACCAATTGGACAAGAGTGAGAGGACAGATAAAATCGTAAAGCCGGGAAACTGTTCCTCGGTCGGACGATGGAAACAGGTTGAAAAAGACTGAGCAGGTGCGATCCATTCGATGCTCAAGCACGCAAATTTCTCGCCGAAGGCATCATCTCCTCTTATTGCATCTGAAGGAAGTAGAACGACCCGATTGAGAACCGGAGATAACGGCGATAAGGCCTGAGAAGGAAAAGGACGTTAGGATCGTCAATGCAGACACGAGTAGACGTAACTGACCAACCGAAAAGGTAAGATGTTTATTTTATCAAGATGCCCAACCGTAATCTTAATGAGTACCTTCAAGCTATCTGGTTTTGACTGAAGATCCAAATGAAGGCGTGAAAAAGTACTTGCATGATGACGAGGCCTCAGTGTACCATAAACTTTTATCAAGGCGAGTAGCTTCTGTCGCAGTGTAGTAGCGAGGCAAACTTACAAAAAGTTCTGACAGAAAGGTATATACATCAGTTAGGTAAAGCGATGATGCATAGAAAGGAGTTGGTGGGTGCTGATGGTGTACAAATTAGCGTAGTCTGCTGACCTATCAGTGTCATTACCGAGGGTAACTAATCCCCTCACAATACCAACAGACTATAAGTAGCTCAGATGGAAGAAAAAATCATACGATGAGTGAACCTTCCAGATGAAAAGTCATCACTCGAGGAGCCAATCAACATGTGACCACGTGAGGTCAATTCCATGATTCAAGGATGAGTGGCGCTATAGCCTATATGACTGCGAATTAATTACATTACTGATCAGCCGCTCGTGGCCGAAAGTGTTTAAGCTACTGGCCGGGAGGTCACGGGTTCGTAACTCCCTGGAGTTCCGTGAGATATACGCTGCTGGTGGTTCCCAACGAAAATGAAACAACTGTACAATGCCTCCTTGCCTTTCAGCATAGAGTGGTTACACCTACAAAACGAAATCTCCATTGAAAATAAGAGACAGACCAAAATACATGAGCAATGAGTGTAACGACCGTTTCGATTACTTGAGCAACGAGCACCAAAGTTAGCAACCAAACCAGCAAAACTGCGAACGAATGGTTACGCAAGTGTGCCGTACTACAAAAATAAAAGTAATTACATGGATAAAAGACTACAAACCTCAACGGTTTTCGACAAACGGTGAAATACTCCAAAAAGCAAAGCTGACATGGATCAACAGTCAACGCGTGATCAAAACCGGGTCGTAAATTGATGCCCTGAAACAAATTTATAGCTGACCAAAGTTTTGATACAAAAATAGTATAACAAAGGCGGTAAAAACGATTTGCGTAGCAAGAAAAACGGAAAATATAAAGGTCTTTGCAAAACTGGAAGAGCTTAATTATACCAAAAATAAAAAGGACGGTTCGTTTGAACTGATAACCGGGAAGACAGTCATTCAAGATGGGAGGCAATTGTAAAGATATACAAAGTTGCAACAATGGGCACAAAGAGACTAACAAGGGTTTCGAGAACCTCAGCTGGACAGAACAGCGAAAATACAGCATAGTAGCCAGGTTACCAGATTCATTGGTTTCGGGGATTTCCTCTGTCACTGAAAGGTTAGTAACGTTAGTTAGAAGCGACCAGAACAGTCGAAATAAGCAGTTTCGAACCACTTGGATTTGCTTGTACCTGAGCTATGGAGACAACGATGTAGTTTTACAAGTGGTTCATATACGCTGTCCGGAATGACGGAGTTCGTCACAGTAGCCGGGTCCACGTAAAATGTGTTCAAATCACAGTAACCCACCCCGAAAGAAGAGCTCTCTAAAGAGAGACAACATTTCAGGAGATTCCACCAGATTTCCACGGGATTTCCAATTTCTTGAGACTAAGCCCGCCTTTCTGGAGAGTTCATGATCTTGTTCCTTATAAAGTGATTGTAGCCCCAGAACACAAGCCTATGAGTGAAATATTCTAGACCCGCTTGCAGTGGTTTTTAATTCACAGCCTTATACTGTTACTGCTCCATAAGTGTTGGGCTTATCCTTGAACCATAACGGTCAGTATGAAGATTGATGTTCTCGCCCCCAATGTCCTCATCAACGCAGACATGATCCACCATGTGACAATATACGTAATTGAAAATGTGGACTTAAAACTGCCTAACCTAAGCTGACTAACCTAACCCTTCATGAGGAGTACTTAGATTGTGCGGGCCATCTTCACTGTGTAATAACAACTTCGGACTGCATCATCGCTTGCACTAAGAGTTGTTCGATGGAGGAAGAATAGTATGAGGATGATTCGGAAAACAGGATATAGACAAGAAAGAAATAAGAAATCACATTGATAAAAGCTAATTACTTCAAACGAATGGAACGACATCCATCTTCCTGAATAACTCAGCTCTGCTTTAGGGTAATGGACAGGAATTACTCGGAAGATTACGAAAATTCCGTACGTGTTGCAGTATATTTACATTAGAAGGCAACTCCCATGAGGCGTACTGAATAGTTAGTCGAGAAAAACATTGTCTTAAGCTTCGAAGGTTCAGTGAAATTTCTCAAGAACTGGTGTACTGTTATTTGATCAGACATCACCCCAATCCCCAAAATAGGTTTCCCTCGAAACAGTCGCAATAGCCCCATTTCTTGCGGTGGACTATCTTCGGGAGGGGGACGACTACATCTTGGGAAACTGTCAGCGCCAGACCTCATCGTGAAACAATTCACCTTCCAGAACACAAAATAAGTGAGTACAGAGGCATTCAGAACTGCCTAAAAGATGCAAACAGCACTACTCTATCTTAAGCTGATTCGCACCAAAAAATACACAATTGCAAAGAGCTGAGGAAGCACGTTAACTCACTTCAATATCTTCATGAAGAGATTTGGAGGAAAACCCGCTTGATAGTAAGGATACAGTAAATACCTCAAGCATATGATTAAAAAGGCCAAATAGTAAAAAGGAACGTGACATCCAACTCACTAGAGGATCAACGAGGATGAGTGAAGTACGTTCTCTTGCACGCATTCTGTGATTGTACAACTCAAACATCAGTTGAAATGCAGATGCTGGGTAGAAATAGTTTCCAAAACACTTGATTAACTCGTCGCCCACAATGCATACATAGCCCGGGGCCAGAAAAGGCGGCCAGCGTGTTTGGTAGAAGACCCACCAAAAAGGCCTCAGCAGCGAAAATAACAGCCTGAGAGCCCCACGGCGTTTGAGCAATATTGCGCCTTCATAGTGGCCCACGTCAAAAACCGCAACAAAATCATCACATGTACCATTCGTGTCTCCACCCATACTTTGGGAGATTGTCTCCTCCGGTTGTGAATCACCAGAGTCACTAACAGGTGTAGCCTTGGACTCGGAAGATGTCACAACAAACTCGTCAAATTCAGAGGCCCGAATTCTCGACAGGCTATCAGCAGGAGCGTCATCTTTTTCCGGTTCCACCATCAACACCGTCTCCGGATGTTCGGCTGACTTTGACAGGGTGACATCAGAAAACGCTTGTAATTCATTCATATCAACTCCTGAACTGACTGCTGGCGGAGTTACTACCATGTGGGTCAGGCTGTTTTCTAGTCCACCATCCACACCACAAACGCTGAGCCCGTTTCCGGTGTTATTTTGGGTGTGTAGCTGATCGTCGCGTCCCTCATGTGAATTCACACTTTCCTCACCATTCGTTGTCTCTGGTGGCATCACACTAGAGGTATCCCCACCGTCTTCTGTGTGATCTCTTGGAAAACGTCTTAATGCCGCAAGAACTTCATCTCTATCTCTATAGAATGGATTCCAAACACCAAGTTCTGTTTTCTGTAGCGGCTTCGGAAGGCGGAATAGTTGTTGTGCAACTGTTGGTCCAAAGCTTTCATGTAACCAAGAAGAGAGGTATATGTGGTACTCAGCGGAACACACTTCAGCATAGTAATACCGAATGAAGTTATGCCACACTGCACGCTCATGGATAGAATGTGGTGAATTCTCCTGCTGTTGAACAGTAATATGATGCAGAAAAGCATTTTCAATTTCTGATGGCGAATCGCTGACATCCGTGGAGTCCAGGTCCAACCTATCAAAGTGGTCCGCCTCTATAGGTGCATTTGTTTGGTAGTATGTACTTAGAGATGATACTTGGTGCTGCAATTCTGTTGGTGCGTTCACGGAAAAGAGAACCGGTTGAGTTCCTACATCCAACTGTGGGAAGCAAGAAAGGGAAACATTCTTCTGACAGTTTATCTGAATGACCTTATCACTGACACAAACAACGCAATATCAGCCACCTTCCCTGAACCGTGTATCGGGTGGAGGAAAGGTAAGTCTGACAGGGACTTGCTAGCGAAGCATGGAGGTCATAACTGGCGAGCTCAGTCTCGCTGGTAGCTGCCCCTTCTCTGGATGGGACCCCGAGCCAAAAAACAATGAGGGGATTAAGAGAAGTTACTGGTGTTCGCATATCCCAGCTACTGCTTTCAATGCACAGCCAACCCCGATTCTCCTGTCAGTGCGCATCACCATTAGGAGATTATGACCTGATTTGGAACCATATTTTCAATTTCACTAGTAAAAGAAATTGTGGAAGCTAGAAGTGCTGTAAATCAGTACGCATCCTCCAGTTTACGAGGATGATAACGACGATGAAGTCGCGTTAGAAAAGAAAACATTTCCCAGCAGCCCGCTGAATAGAAAAAGAGGGCTGAGAATTTCACAACTGAGGAAGCAGTAGTCTGGCCAATAATTCGGCTGGAAGCCTGTAAGACATTGGTGGAAAAGCCCTCCACGCAATTAAATACTCGCATGGGTTCGTTAGTAGCCCAGACAGTCACTTACACCAGATACGTCCATGCGTTTCCCACATCCGAGAAGTTCACCCGCCAAGCAATCAGTTCATTCCGAAAAATGCCTGTCGAAACCGACACATCCCAGGAAGCTCAGAGTCCCCTTCCCCGGAAGTGAGTGAAGAATTTCAGCATGCTGTAATGCACACGAGCTCTACTGACTAACTCATTCGTCCTAGGCTGATTGACGTTCCCTGTTATTCCAGTAATTGTTGGAAGCTTTTAGGGTCCTGTTTACAAGAATGAGACGTAAGGGTTAAAGCCACGTTATAAATTATATATATATATATATATATATATATATATATATATATATATATCCCCGTACTTGTTTCCTACCTTAAACGAAAATGACCCATTTAGGACTGTGGCGTTCAGGAGAGCTGTGAAAAGGCACAAATAAAAGTAGTATGGATCAACAGTTAGTATAAGAATCAGACTGCCAAACAGTAAAATTAAACGAAAACAGATGATTGACGTGTACGCTCGCACTGAATCGATGGTTTTCTTTGGCTCGCACACCACTGAATAACTAATGGAGCAAGGGAATGCTGCGGTTTTCGTTGGCAATCGGCATGTACACAAGACCTTTCCAGCTTGAAACGACGAGCTGTCCTCTTTTTCCATCTCTTAGTTTTATTTGGACAAGAAATTTTCCTTCTCTTCTTATAAACATTTATCAGAGGCTTTCCATAGGAAACATTGTGTTCCAGAAATGTGGCTCTTAGGAGAAGGCCATCTGATCAAGATAGGTGAGTAGTGAAGCCAGATGATTGGTGCTAGGACGGGGTTGAAAAACCACTGGGTATCTGACCATGTGAGTTAGCTATGCCCTTACTCTGCAGAGAAAAGGAAAGGCGCATGAAGCTACCCACAATCCGATTCCTCGAGTGGCTCCTGAGCGACTACCAAGTATTTAGGAACAAGGCGAAAAAAATTCCACACCATGAGAACGAGATGAATGCGTTAGCTAAACAAACTTCGAAACTATACTACCTTAACCAAGTTTGGTCTTCTGATGAAATGCCCATGACTTTGGTATCGACTGTACACAGCGTAGTAACTTCCGATGTGAATCATCAACACGCAACCGTTGCACCTGGGTGCAACGCGTGAGTTATTACACTACCACCTCTCGAGCGTGTATCTGCCATGTCGAAGTCCATTGCATCTGAAATGCCTCAACTCAGTTCTTAATGCTGTACGGAAAGCTAAGGAGTCGCAATATGGACTGGAAAATCCATGTGATTATACGAGACGCAGAAGTAAATAACTAGATGCGATGAAGTTAGCTACAACAGAAATACTCAGGGTAGATTGCTGGAAGATGATTCACCCGAGGTGAATCATTTTAAATTTATGGCCTGAACAATGATATTGTCACTGTCTGACGTCCTCCTTGGTCGACCACTATTTCTTCCTCCTCGACTGAAGCCATCCTTGCTTGTGGTATGAACCACCATGACAATTCATTTCATGATTCCCTAACCGTCGGCATTCCCGATGTCACCGAAATTCGTTTACTTCGACATGAGCGGGGACGATGCGACAGAAACTAGCAGAAATATCAAATAACCGCTCGACAATTGGCCACGCCACTATTCAACTGCATTCTCTGCGACGATTTCCGGTTGTTACCCTGACATCATACAGTTGATTTACATCACCGGTTACCACCCCGCACATGTAAATCCTTCCACAAAAAGAAGAAAGTAACTTGAGAAACGCAACATACTTCGAGGATTAATAGGCCAACTCATCCAATATATTCACGAGCTGGAAAATTCTCTCATGTCCTAGGAGATAGTCATTGCGCCGGAACACTAGCGAGTCTTGGTAAACAGAATTAGGAAGCCCATGTGACTGGCCTCCATCGCAAGGGTGTATAAAGCGGAAACAGCAATTGACCGTTAGTGAAACGTGCTTCACTCCTTAATTTGCGGGTACGGCAAGTCCCACTGAGGACCCTGGAAGAACTCTCCTAAGATAAGTCCTTGTTTGGATCTGAGAATCAGAAAACGGCTCCACAGTTTGTAAAATTTAGTGGTTCCCATTTTTGATTGCATGAATGACTGGCAGCCGAATCGGATCTACCGGTCAACGGTGGTTAGACCAATGGACGCCAGCGGCAGCACAGCAGGTGAGCCGCAAACAGTTTGAGCAAAGCTGAATGTGATGTTACATGCCAGCTGTTGGCACCTATGTAGATGCGAAGGAATAAGATCAGCAGGCAAACATGCAGCGGGCTATTGCAAGCCACCGGCCGGACTAAACACGATGGCACAACAATGGGCACCGGCACCAGTTACCTGTTTACTATCGAGGTACACAGAAGTGGCCAAAAGTCCATCTCCTTCCTTTTTCCTCCTAAAAAGAATATCTTTGAGGACGCAAGGTATATCTGTTTTGGGTTGGTCTACCCAAGGAGGGATGGCCTTGATTACAAACCCAGAAATCAATTTGCGTTTAATCTGACCTTGTGTATACGACAGTAAAGCCATTGATTCTGACATTACACGGAAAATTACCCACTTCTCTAAGAGTGAATACCACACGATTAGGACTATCCCTCACACTGAGCATTGTAATAAGTAAAAGCCCTCTACAAGAACTCTCCGTTCTAATTCCTTAAGGGCAATCCTTGCGTTGTATGACAAATGGAGCGTATGACCAGGAGCCTGCGTTTTTCAAACTCTATATTTGCGGTTACATGTCTTGGTGTATTGCGATTTGCATAATGTCCCTAATTTTTCAACTTACTTCACCATTACTGAGTTTACTGAAGTCGCTTCCTATGCCGTGACTATCTGAATCGATCGAACAAATGCAAAGGAAATATGATTTAAAGCAAATCGATCAGCGGTCTGCAACCTATTCTGAAACGTGGATCCCTTTCGGAATAAGTTTCGCCGACCCAAAATATCGCGTAGAACCCGAAAACTACCGTGAAACACCTCGCGCTCCAACTAGTAATTAATCTATGCAATGCAGATGCAATCAAGGGGACTAAATCAGACTGAGGGTGTAATAATTTTACGTATTTCGAAAGAGATATCAGTCCAAGTCCCAAGAGCCATGGAAACACTTGAGAGGGTACAGCGCACGCGAATTTTAACCTCAAAATCGATATGCCTTCTTGGCTTTAATCCCCTGCTAACTTTGAAAAAACTTGACCTGAAGATGAACTTTGGTACAAATAAAGCACACATTGCTTACTTCTGCTACTTAAAATAATGACTACAATTAGCGGTTTCGCCAGTTAAAACCGGAATTGACACGTAAGAGAAGTTTGACATCACACCTTGGAAACGGAATGGCGATTAGGACCAATACACACCCACGATTTATAGTTGACGATGACGAAAATGCCCAAACTAATTTATGATTCGGTAGGCTGCCGACGACAGTTGTAGCTAGCGTGTGCTACCATTCCCAAAACTTTGAGGTTGACAAAAACATCGATGGGGAATCTTCTGTGTCGTCTGTAATCTGACAGCATCATTTTGGTTAGCAAATGCACACCTCTAGAGAGACAGTTGAAATAGTTGAGACTCGAAATCATCTCCACAGCTGTCATAAGAAGCAAAGCAACAGGCATAGAGGCTTACGATAGAGTAAATCGATGAGACAATAAACAATGTAAGCATTCGCATGCCGAAATTAATAAAAATGGCCCTTTACCCGGAAGTGCAACCAGAATCAGAGTGATGAGGATCGGATAACTGATGTACAGACCATCGGTCGGATGAACAAACTGACAACCTGACAAGATCAGATTCAGTCGTCAGGTCTGCCTTACTCATCAATCTAGTTTTCAGTGTAAGATGCGACAACAGAAAGGGAAGGGTTACAACTCTCCGATCGTGTCCACCAGTGGATGTCCTAAGCTGTCATAGACATGTGGACGTACCACATACGCAATATATGCAACCCTTGGAAGAGTCCAGAGGGAGCATGTATAAGACTACCGTTGTCCACAAATAGAGCTTGACCGTTTGCATTGTTGACCCTTCACTCGTGCAGCACACACAAGCGATCAATAACCGATGAGAATAAGAATCTGGTGAAAAATATATACAAAAGCGTGTCCCGTGTTGATGCCTCGCTCTTCTCTGAATCTTCAAAGAGCTCCCTAGAGATTAGCATCTCCTCCAGTCGAAAACCACTATACCAGGTCTTTTCTTGAGCTAGCCATCCGCGCCACTCAGTCGAGGCCACTCCCTAAAGGTGGCACAAATTACTCCCCAGGCTCCAACACCAATAATAATAATCGTTCAGCTGTAACACCCTTCCGGTGCCTAGCTGCCACGCTACCCGAAGGAAGCGCGAGGGCTGAGATGATGCCAGGTTACCCAAGCCTAGGCAGGAGCAATCGAGGCTCGGACCACGGACCGTCCGGTCAGTAAGTTCGCGCTTTAACCATTGAACCATCTCAACCTCACTCGAATACTACGGACATTCATTCACCCTAAAAATGGATAAAACGTAATTCCTTCATCTCGTTGAAGTCCTTGGTATGGCATCGACAACTATTTTCGATGCTAACACCGGCTGTTCATCTAAATGATCAACTACTGCATACATTGGCAGAAATGTCTTGCCCGGCCCGAGGTCATCATTATCATCATCATCATCGTCAACATGAGACAGCAACCTCTGTGTTGACACTGATGCCTCACTGCCTCACAACCAACTAACTATATAAAGGAAAAGAGTGGGTGAGGGGTGGGACCTTGTGCTGGCCTATCGCAAGCATTCCGAGGTGCCTACACCACAAAGCGTTCAATCAGATAATCTGGAAAGAACCTGGCCACATGAACGCCAGACACCGATCAGCCGCCATTTCTTGCAATGTCCGCAGCCAAGCACAGGCGGTGTCACGGGTATCCCATACTGGAAGGCGCACTGCACCAACAACACCCACTCTTCGTAATATCTTTCACACCCTTCTACCAAGTCATACATTGTCCACCTCGCGGTTTCCGTCATTCTGAAGGAGGCACGGAGAACGACACTCGTCTCGGTAGACGGTGTTTCGGAATACTTAGAATATGGCCAAGCCACCGTAGTTAACGGTGCTGGATGTTTTCCGCGATCGAAGTACCTGCAGCACAACCAAATACCCGTTTTCTAATTACCTCATTACGAATTCGTTGACGCCATCCATCAACCCTCACATCGTCTGTCCGTAGGGGCCATGTTTCGCAACCATACAACAATACAGTCCTTACTGTAGCCTGGTACACGGGACTCTTGAGATCCAGTGATATGTCGCTTTGACGCCACAAGTGACGCAAATTAGCAACCATGATTCCGGTCTTTGAGATGCTGGCACTGATTTCACCAGACACATTTCCGTCAGAGCTAATACAACTACCGAGGTATGTAGAATTCTCCACAACCTCCAGTGATTGTCCTCGAATTGTAAGGGGTATGTTCAGAGACCGTACGTTCCGAAACACGATTTCCCACTTTTAAGGTGCAAGGCGCATGCCAAAAGATGGTATGATGGTGGGCAATCTATTCAGCAGGGCTTGTGCTTTGCCCTGGTCTTCAAAGATGAGGGCGATGTCGTCTGCGCACTCCAGATCAACAAGGTTCTCGCCAGCAACAATTTGAACACCGGGATTTTGAAGACCTTCCAGCGTTCGCCTTACCATTTCATCAATGACGTAGCTGAACAGGAATTGAGAGAGTGGACACCCTTGTTGGACGCCACTTTATATAGGGAAGCTTTTGGAAAACTCACCATACACTCACACGCCTAGACGTACGTGAATATGAGGACCGGATTATGTTCACAAACTTCCGGGGCATAACCTGTTGAGTAAGTATGGTTAACGGCGATGACCAATCGACAGAACCGAATGCACCCTTGAATTCAAGTAACACCGAGATTGTGGGTCGTCCGCACATATGGTGTTGCTCTAACACCTGACAGTGTGAAGATGTGGTCAATACAGCATCAACCCGGTCTAAATCCCTCTTGATTCTCACGAATCAAGGTTTCGCGTGCCGTTGTAAGACGGCGAAGAATCAGTGACGACAGAAGACTTGTTACAACGAGAGTCAAACTAACACTCTGTGGTTACTACATTCACTGCGAGTGCCCTTTTTGAAAATGGACACTATTATCGACTCAACCCAGTTATCTGGAACGGTCTCTTTCCCCAAATAGACACAAATAGGCTAGACAGGCACTGACTGAGAAACCCACCACCATCCTTGAAAAGAGCAGGTGGGAGGTCACCAGGATCAGCAGCACGATGACGCGTGAGCAGAGAAATACACTCGGACACTTCCGAGGCTGAAGGCGGCTCCATATTCACGGTCCACCTTTCTGTTGAAGGCCAGGATTCTGGATTGGAGGTAGCAGGTGGCCAAATGAATTGCTGCTCGAAGTACTGTGCCCAGCGATCCAAACGTTCTGCTTTGCTGCATATCAGGGAGCCATTTTGGTCCCTGATTGTTTCGCTGACAAGAGGTTTCCGAGGACCAGTCGAACGAATCAAGTGGAACAGCTTGCGGACGTTTCTAGCATCCTTTGCATCTTCCATTTCTTCGGCCTTTCGGGTCCACCAAGCTTCTCGGTCTGCGCGGACACTCAGTTTTACCTGGCGTCGGGTGATGCGTCGTGTGGAGTTGTGGTTGCGGACAGGAGGAATCTGTTGATGGGCATCCAGCAAAGCCTAGGTCTTATCAGAGATCCAATGTTTGGATGAGGTTGGTTGGGCTGTACCGCACATAGAGGTTCCGGGTTTGAGTAGCGCTTTGGATATCTGTTCTCAGTGGCCGTTTATATATGACATCGTACCGTCCGGAAGGCGTTCGATAAGCTGGTTCTGACAGGGCCACTTGATTTCCATGTCCACTAGCTTCTCAATGGCTAGGCAAGGTGTGTGCGTTTTGAGTAGACCTGAAAAGCGCAGCAAAAAGCAGCAGCGTACAGGTGCATGGTAGGAGTCCACGCTCGTGTTCCAGAAGGAGCGGCAGACAGTGATCGACGCTCGCCACCAGTGACTGACGGCGATATGGCCTATTTGGATTCGGGACTGGTTTGTCGTTGAGCACCACGTGGTCAAGTGACTCCCGCTATTCCGGAAATCAGTACTGCGAAGGAACAGTCTGTGATCGGCACACATCTGAAGTAGACTATTTCCGTTGTCCGTGCGTCTCGTGCCCAATCCAAGATGGACACCCAATCCGGCCTCAGCAGCGCTTAGTCTACCTACCTAGGCGTTCATGTCACCACCAACCACAGCGATGTCTGAGCTTTCATCCCGTTGTAAAAGAGCATTTAAAGCGTCACAGAAACTGTCTTTGGCAGATTCAGAGGTACAGTTCGTTGGGGCGTAAGCAGACAAATAAACCGGGTGCGACGGACCTCATTTTCTCGAGATTCCCTCAGAGACGTTCCCAGACGAACCATGCGGAGTCGACTATCAACGGGTATTCAATCGAGTAGAGACGCTTCCGTTCGGTCGCTCAATACAATACCTACCCCAGCATTTCCAGCTGCGGCGGCCTTTGCATCACCAGAGGTGCCCAGCTAGAACCTAGAAGAGAGCGAGGGACCTGTCAGTTCAATCACAGTACTGTTTCTGATAGACAGCACACATCAATGCAGAAGGAATCCAGCGTACGAGCAAGAGCCACTCGTTGTCCTGCTTGCTGCAGTGTGCGAACCTTAAAAGCAGCTAATTAAACCGGCTTTCGGGGCTTGAAAGCAGACTTCGAAGTGAGTAGGGTTTTTACTGAATTCGGACACACAGAAGCTGCAGCTGAACGTGACGCATGGCGAACAAAGCGATAGGTCCTAGTGCTGGGACCTGCGGAGAGAGTATTCAAATTTCGGTGGGGTAAGGTGGAAGAGGGAAAACTCGAAAGTGCAAGAAGGGAGGCGTCAGCACTAGCATGTTTTCGCTTACCCGCCCTGCTGTATGAGGCAAGTAAGGCGGCCTGGCTGGTGACACCACGCGACGGTCGATGTGGCATGCATCGTCATCATCAACAGCATGACATCAGTGTTCAACACCGATGCTTCGCTGCCGTTCAACCATGATTTATTTGAAAGCCTTATTGTGAAGAAAAGAATAAAGGCGGACTGGGAAGGGACTTAGTGCTAGCTTATTACAATCATTCCGAGGTGCCTACGCCTCCAGACACTCATTCAGGCAATCTGGATAGAAACTGACAACAAGATCGCCACTGACATCGGTTGGCAGCCATATCTTGCAGCGTCTCCAACCAGGCGCAGTGAGGATCACGCGGTCCCCATCCTGGAGGGCAAGTAGCACCGACAGCACCCAAGCGTTTCGTAATCTCCTTCATACCCCTCTGCCAGGTCAACGGCTGGCCACCTCTCTGCTTCCGTTACTCTGAATTGGGCATGGAAAACAGCAGTCTCTTCGGCAAACGATGGTTAGGAGTACGCAACACGTGTCCCAACCAACGCAGCTTCTGGTGCTGGACACATTCTTCAATGAAAGTACTAGTTGCACTACCTAAAACTGGCTTTCTAATTGCCTCATTACGGATAAGTCGACATCAACCCACACGAGCTATGGTTCTGAGACAACGATTGTCGAACACTTGAAGACGTCTCAGTTCTGCTGCTCGAATAGGCCAAGTCTCACAGCCATACAACAAAACAGCCCGCACTGTAGCTTGATAGACACGTCCCTTGAGATTCAGGGATACACCACTTTCACGCCATAGGTGCCTCAAATTAGCAAACGCGACCCGAGCCTCGCAGATTCGTGCATTGACCTCATCTGTCACACTACAATCAGAACTAATACAACTTCCATGATACGTAAAACGCTCCACAACTTCCAGTACCTCTCCCTGGATTGTAAGTGGCGTGTTCAGTGAATGCATGTCCACGAGCATAACCTTACACTTTGTGTGTGCAAAGCGCATGCCAAAGGACGGGATGACTTTGGTCAGTTCATCCAAAAACACCTGCGCCTTCTCCTCCTTTTCGAAAATGAGAACGATGTCGTCTGCATATTCCAGATCGACAAGGTTTTCGTCACAGGCTATTTGAACACCGGGGTTTTGGAGACCTTCCAGCGTTCGTTTCATTATCTCATCGATCACGAAATTAAATAGGAAAGGAGCGAGTGGGCACCCCTGAAAAGAGTGGGCGCCCCTGAGATGTAGCACGAGACTATTTCTAGTCGTAAGTGTCATGGTTGTAAAAAAAATCGTTCAGCTGTAACACCTTTTCGGTGCCTAGCTGCCATGCCACCCGAATGAAGCACGAGGGCTGGGATTGCCAGATTGCCCAAGCCTAGACAGAGGAAGTCGAGAGGCAGAGGTCGGGTTTGAACCACGGACCTTCCGGTCAGTAAATTCGCGCTCTAACCACTGAGCCATCTCGCCCCCCAGGCCATGGTTGTACGTGAGCTGGGATACTGTCAGGGCACCCAGACTTAGACAGGAGGACGATTAGGGTCTGCAACCAAAGCCTGACCGCAAGGCAGTGGTGTTTGGCGGGAAATTCAAGTGTATTACAATTGTATAGGAAAAGTCGCCACACATATTACAACCCCCAACCTGGGGGGGCCAGGAGACTATGCTGATCAGACCTCTAACCATTGACCAACCTGGTATGAGACTCTGTGTGTCGCATGGGCACCACCCAGTTTAGCTCAATGGGTCACGGAGGTATACAAGCCATTACACCACAATAAGGCTCAGTCTCTTTGTGGCTTGAGACCAGAAAACATCCTAAACAAACGCCAGATAAGCGTAAGGCCTGAAGTGAATAATGTGAGTATGCCCTTCCATAATAGTACTACAAACAAGTGGCACGAAGGAAAGTGTTCAAAAGCAGTATGCTACTCAATTAGAACGTTGTTTATTTAAGTTTTCGTATTGCTAGAGAGAGATGTGTGGTTGGGGCAGCGCACTGCGCTTTGGCCCCTAGCAATGAGCACATCACATTCTTCGGCTGTATATGTTGTCCAGCAGTTATTGCTGCTAAATGAGCAATCGAGTGAACACACCTATAACTAACATGAGTTTAAAATGAAGCAGTTGGTAATGGAAGGTTAAAGGCAAAGAATTACCTTTGTAACCGAGGGAAAAGGAGAGGGAAATAATTGCGTAGGACCAGCTGGAAGCAGTGAGTTTTCTGCAGCCCAATGACACCACTCTTCGTTAGTTTGAAAGTAAACACTATCGATATTACCGCCGGCCAAGGACAGCCGAACAAATCTGTCTCTTTCCTCGGGCAAGATACACGCCCCAATGAAATGGACGGGATCTTCAAAATTCGGCTCGTAGAATAGAAACACCAAGGCGGATACCATGGATTTTAGGCTGTTCTCCCTGAAAGTGCAACTAGGTAAGAACAAAGCTAGACACTTACTTGCTCCAACAGGACAAGATATTTAGGCAGATATTATTGCCAACTGATCTAGGGTCAATATTCGGATGCCAAGGAGGATTAAGGCAGCTGACGGAAGGAGCATTACGGGGATAACCCTCCGTGACGGTCACCTTATAAATCATCACAAATCCCAAATCGTGCGTACCATAAACCGAAATGCTCCATGGGCGTAAAAACCTTTCTTAGGTCGTACTATAAGAACAAACGAAGTGACGGTGTTTTCATCCACGGGCAATAACTCCACTTGACCTTTAAATTCCTGTCCGACCACGGTAGTTAGTTTGAGATAATCACGAAGGAAAGACCGCTAAAAATAACGAATGGTAATAGCTTATCAAAAGCCGACTTGCCTGCATTAATGAACAAACCAGGAATGACCGTGGAGAACCTGCTCCAAACAGAGCAAGGAAGCTAAAATGATAAATTCGAGCAACAAGGCATAATTTGCATTATTATACCTAGTAACAATGCAGACTCAAGTGACAAGGAGGTTAGCCACGGGATTAGTAGGATCGCGCGGTGGGAAGCTATTGCATAGGAATAATATGTCTGACCCAGAAATGCAGTGCCTCACGCGTCCAAAGGGACATGAGACTACGGTAGCAGGACGTCCACAAAGATGGAAGCCTGCTGAATCCAAAAGTATCTTGGCACCGAAACAGTGCAACCATTCCCGACTCCGAATCACAAAACCCCGCAGTTTTATTCAGCCAAGCTGAGGACGAACCCCATGACACGTAACTATCACATTACTCTGAATTGGAAGACAATTATTTTACTAATTGTTCTCAGGTGGCCGTTGATCGGTACGCCGACCTTGACAATTGACTTGCCAACCGATCAACAACCAATAAGCTCACCCGAGCTACCAATATCCCGACACATTACCGGCAATTATTTTGTGCCAACGACCAACATGTCAAGCTTAGCAGGAACCCAGGAAATCCAAGAGAATTCGATCGTAAGGGGGAAGTGGTTGCACTTTTGAGGAACGGACAGTTTGAGACTGACGGGTGTTGAGCTATGTAAGGTAGAGTGATCACAGACAAGACTTTTAGACGGAGGGAGTATTGCATCTCCGAAGAAACCAGACCAGTAAAACATATGTAAGAACCAAGGCATGAAACCTATGGTAATACCTAATTTTCCTCCTTCACAGACATTGCAGGAGGAATCGGACAGAAGCGACTGACGACTGGCATCCGTCTGGTGACGCAAAAACGATACCGATCCTCAAACGGTCTGTCATTGGGGTGTCTAGGTCACCAGAGGTGCGCGACCGGAAGCAAGGTGGTGATGGAGAGGGTAGTTCAACAAGAGTACTTGGATATCGTATGCTTGTTTCCGGCACGGAACGTACACCAATGTCAAGCGGGTCCAGTGTGTAACAGATATTAGATTGTGGTCCTGCATGCCTCAGAGTGCTAAGAGCGACAAGACAGGAATGGCTTGAAGGTTAATTGCGACGTACCTGAGGGTGCCAACGACGCGATGCAAAACGAATCCGTCTGTCTTGACGAATGTGGTGGTCATGAAAGCGCTCCGCCGGCCACAACACGGTACGGTCGCCACTTCGTGATAGCTGCCAACAGTAGAAAATGTGTCCAAAAAAGCTGGACATGATCATCAATACGACCATAGGATTTTGGGGACAACCTCATCCGCCGAGTTACCCGGAGCCGATTCCTGCTCTTGCCGCTGTGTTTGGAATCAGGACTCAGTCAACTCAGCTAGACGGACAACACATAGGCCGTCAACCGGTGTATGGCCGCTCACAGCCCGTTTTCGTCTTTTTACTTTGCGGAAACATCACCAAGAAGACGTAGTGAATAGGAATCCCAAACATAAAGCTACACGTCCATTGGGGCAATCCACGCAGTCCAAGGGACGAATTTACTTTTCCCTCTATGACCCGCACTCCCGAACATACAGATGCCAACGACCCGCAGGCATACACAATCCCAGCAGTAGAGATCAACTTCAAAGGACCAAGCGAAACGGAGATCGCCACGATTGCCAAACGACTTAGAGACCGAGCCCCCATCTCCCGCCAGAAAAGACGGGATCCCAACTTACAAATTCTGTTGAACCGAGGCAGCCTCTGTAAATTTTGCCCAACAGAGATAATGGAATATGTTCTCCGCGGCCGGAACATTCCAGTATTACTACAGATCCCAAATCAGAACGATGAGACGGTTAGTGCTAAGCAGTAGTCAATTAGTATAATTAACTATGCATCTAAAATATTTGCGTCCGATACGAAGTTCAACAACGTACCACGGCATGCTCTGTCGATCTTCGCGTGGGATATGAATCTGCTACCTTCAAATCCCTTTAGAGAATCCTCCATGTTCGTAGTCCTCCCCAGACTCACGAAGCTAGATAAAAGGCACCCATCAGTGAAAACCAGCATCCTGATACGGAGCGAAAACTGCACTCGGCATCGTTTTCTGCTACCCAAAGCTGCCAACTGTCAACAGTCCCTCTTAAATCGATAGTCAGTTGGTCATTTGAGCGAGTGCTAGATAAGTAGTCCGGTGCCCAACGAAGTCCTATTTGGTAACGAGTTGGAAGATGGAGCTTCAACACATTCTACACTATCCAGCAAGCCATGCAGCAGCTGTAGGACTACAACTCAACACCATGACCAATTTTCCCACATATATGGACGCACCCAAATGACCTCACAACAGAGGATGTGAAGAGGAATTACTGTATTCAAATACCTCAATTCTACCACTTTAGTCAATGCCAAAAATGGCAGGTTCAACGTCGAATAGCAGCGTCAGACAAACCTTGAAGTAGCTGAACACCCTTTAGAGAAGTGCCTAGATTAGCCAGTGCACAGGACTTCGCGTCTTCAACACGACTGTCCTGCCAGCCATAAATTAGATCCGCGAAACGTGGCCTATGACAGGAAATCCAGAAGCAAGATGCTTTGAACCACCGGTACCGTTCATAATTGTTGGCAGTTAGCTAACTGGAAGTGTTCAGTGACGAGATTCGCAAACGCTGTCATGATTAACCACGCCTACCCAAGCTTAGCTACAAGATCTGGAGTGATTGGAGCTTACATTGTGCAAGAACGACAATGGAATTCCCAAACGAAACCTGCAGTCCCATGATTTCAAGGTTGTTGGTGCTGCCTCACAGAACGAATGAGGAAATAGCTCATTGCGTTCAAACGCACTCCAGAACGAATTGGTTCCCAAGCGGCTTACGGTGCGCCACTGAGAGCGTGACTGGGCCATTTTCGAAAGCGCCACTAAACACTAATATGCCCCACTTCGAGGTTCCCATCAAGGCAGACAGTGACGACCGGGATTTGTGAATCTGTTGGTAATGAAATTCACAACTACCCTGACCCATCTCCACGATCTGCATGGTTTTGCAAAGAAGTACAACTCATGTGGGTTGCACTGGTATTCATTATCAGACCATCTACTGTGGGAGAGTTGGTCTCTCCAAAGACGATTCGGCCTTTTCCAGCATCACTGATTCAGATTCCATCAAAATCAGGTGGTGCTCTGAAGATAACGACTGTCAAACGCAGGAATCTTACAAGCTCAAGGTAGCCAGATTCTTGACCCATAAGGTGTTCGGAAGCAAGTCGCTCTAAATAGACGAGCATCACCGATCGAACAGATGTGTCGCGGGCCGGTCCCGGAGCGAAAGGAGTCACGCTCTGATTGGCCAGAATGCTAACTAATCAGGACCCAGCATTTATAGCTAGATGCTTCTTGCACCCTCACGAAGATTCCAGAGAATCGTCGAGGAATATTCCGTGATAACACGATAACTACAGTTTTCATACATGCATGTAAATAGCACATAGGTTGCCCTCCGACTTCATGCCGGCTCTGACTAGGTTTATTACTGAACGAACCTGGAAAACGTGCCGAAGTCCACCAGTTCGACGCACAAATTTCACCGTCCGTTATGCATCTGGTGGAAGCCCCAAACCGACTGGGGAGTTGAACTGCCCCATGGCATTCGGTGTAGTTCAGTCCAATGGTGCTTCCTATCTCACCATTTATACTGGCCTCGATCTCTTAGGGCTGTGTTGGATTAATAAGCCTCAACACTTGGAGCAACTCTCCCGGAGCTGTTTATGACCAGTCAACCGCGGGTCGCAACAACACGTCCACGGGAACGCCAAATCCTGGAGACTTTGTGGCCACAGAGGTCGCACATTGGCAAAAGCGCCGTCAGAACATGCGTGATACTGTGGATATCCAGCTCTCCAAATCCGACATGGGCGGGCCTCCATCTATTCGGTCCACCTACGTGAACCCTCCAACATTCCTCAACCTACGCATGGCCTCATTCGTTTCAAAGTCCATTTGTCAGATAGACCGTTCAACTGCTACCCAGAGGGTCCAGGAGCGGTGAAAGGGACTCCACACCAGGAGTGCGAAGGCGGAATGTTGATCCGGTGATATCGTGAGTGTTATCCATGACGGAAGCCAGGTCGAACACTGAGCCAAGCACGGGGTGCACTCCAGATCCAAGAGGCAGCCAAAGAAAGCGAAGCAACCTGAGGGGACAGGCTGAGGCTCTACAATCGAACCAGGTCCAGCGTAACAGCGGACAGGCATGACGTACCTCCGAAGTGTTGAGCACAGACAGAAGTGCCTGTGCCGGATCCCAAACCGGCGCGTACACTGCCCCAGAAATGACCCCATGTATGACAGCTCCCCTAGCAACCACAGTTGACAACACAGCAATCGGAAGAACAGCATCCTCAAGAGGGAGGGTTCCTGAGGCGAACCGTTCTGGGCACCCGAACATCCTACAAATACCGATCACTAGAAGCAAGAAGAAATAGATTTCGTCGAAATTACGAGTTTTCCCGGAGTTGAGATTTTCACAGGGAATAAGTTCATTCCGACTGCACATTTCAGTGATACGTTGCTCGTACTTGCCTGTTTGAGTGAATCTTCAAAGTCACCCAACATCGCCGAGTCGTATGTAACTAGTGGTTTACAAAACAAAACACATCCAAACGGCGGCATGCTTTAACGGTCCACTGTTTTCCCAAAATCAGAAATAACTCTCGCAATTTTCCTTGTAAATTGCACCCAGGCGGACACCTGAGCAATGTTTGAATGGTTCCATTCCCCGGACGTTGCGAATCAGGTGGGTTGGCTCACTGAAGTCCTGGCAAATACCATCTTTTGGAACCGCGCCTTGCGTCAAGCAAAATAAGTGAGGATAACTTGATTAACTGCGCAATATTGGTGCGTCTATGAATCTCCGCGAATGATCCCCACTATTAGGAATTCGAAAATATTCAATAAAGCAAACAGCGTTCCCCGACAGCCTGCATGTAAATGATAATCACTCCAGTGAGGGATACTTTTCAGCGGAAAGCTTTATTTCAGTAAACTTGATTTCGTCAGGAAGGGCAACGAAATTACCAGAGAATACAGTTAATGATTGCCCTTCATCATGATAACCCTATGTGTTGTCGTAAGCATAAATCAGATTATCTAAAATGATTTACATAAGACGGTTCGCGCAGTGCGCAGCACCGACATTTACGATGCCTGATATTTGTTGCGTGCTGGAACAACACGTGGCTAAAACTACCATCACAAATACATGGCCACACTCGCGGTGGTTTGCAAAAACCGACGATATTTCTCCGGCCTGATTAAGAAAAACGAAAAACATCGACCTATTTACCGGTGAAGGTTGGCACTTGATGCGGTAGTTGTAGATATCCTGGATAGTCAGCACCTTCCCAAATTCATCTACAGCGCATAGCCGCATTGCTGATGATGGAGTTTCGTGGTTCACAGGAGCATACACATCTTCAGCTCGTCGCATGTCAGGCGTCAGTTGACGGGGAGCATATCAAAAGTAAGCTCTCACTGGGTTGTGGTTCCCCAGGTGTTAGGAAGTTACCATCAAGGTGTCACAACCCCGGTGAAGCTATAAACTTGCCGGGTACCCGGTAAAGAGTGTGCTTTCGATCATGAAAAATTCACCACATTAGCTGCGACGAATTCAGCGAATTGACTTTGGCTGGTGGGATGCCTGCGGAAAGGAAGAATACTTTTTCGCACAAAAGTCGTCAAGTGCTGCTCCTTGTTGAGTTTATGCGGACAAAACCATGTAATTACTGTTCATGTGCTCTTTCACAGCATTTTCGTGTGCGCTGAAAGAGAAGAACGTTGAGAAAATAACTTAGTTCCAAAATCTTGCACCGCCTTCACAGAGAGCTCACGCTGGACAACGGCGGCCAATAAAAGTATGGAGTCCGTGTACGAAACGGACCTTGAATATTATTAAACGAATTCGGGCGAGGGGGTGAACGTCTGGGCAAATTTTCAGTACTGTCAATTTCTAAAACGTATAACGGTCTCGTTTTCTCAAAATATCGTTTCGGAAAAATTTTGGGTGCGCATAAGGCTAACTGAACAGATGTGTCGCAGATCACGGAATGACCGAAGGTGAAAATGTCACCCTATCGGGATAGAGAAATAGTGGCTCGGGACTCTCACCCATCACAAAATCCTTACATGGCCACGTGGCACATCCCGTGATAACTATATAAATATATATACCTTTGTACCAAAAGCACCTCTGTGCCGTTTTGTATGAAAGCGGCGGAACAGGAAACCAAGGACCAACAGAGGAACTGCAAACCATTCGCTGGAGATAAAGCTGTCATGCAACTGAAGCCGCACGTAACACTTTGGGTGTCTGGTGGCACTCATGCAATGACTCTTGGGATCTGTGCTTAGGAAGTTTTGCTCAGCTCCAGGGCAAATTCACCATACCCAGTGCGTTTCCAGTCATAGGTCGTCTTCATGCCCCTAGGTTGACCAAGGTCAATGCTCGCTTGTTCGCATTATGAACATACGCCCCCGAATACAGGACTCCGAGGCTGCGAAAAAAGCCCCCATCGTGATTTATCACGGGTGTGACGGTCTGTGGGAACTACATATGTCATGATCTGGAGGGTGATGTGAATGCTCAGGTCAACCAGAAAAGTCCAGAGAAACTTCAACTTAGCGGCCGAATCGAGGTGTATGCGTAAATAATTCAGGACGACTCCTTCAGTTATGTGTTGAACGTCACTTATTGCTGGCCGTGACAAGTTCCCAGCATGAGTGCACACACCGTCTGACTTGGAAGCAAGTAAATGTAAACCAGTCGTTGGTTCTCCTAACCATCGGCTACCGACAGAGCTTCATTACAAGATTTTCGCTTGTTCTATTGTGCACCATGAACTGCGCTCCGTACGTTGATTACGGGCACGCTTATCCAATCGCTTCCCCTTTTCGGAATACGCCGGTCGAGGCGGTGTCAACTGAGGTGCGTCGCTGTGGCCCAGATGTTTCAAGCTGAGGTGTCAGAAACGTTCCCAAAACCCAACGGACACAGCATTTATTTGAATGAGGAGTGGTGAAAGGTGAAAAAGCCACGCTCACAGCCTTTGATACTGTCGTTCAAGGTCACTCGTACCCCCGATGAACACTGGATCTCGTCACCAACAGAGGTTCTGAACGATGCCAGGAAAAATATACCAGCAACAAATAAACATGATGGCAAAAGCGGATCTCTCAAACGCCGGATACTGGTGAGCCTCAGGAGGGAATTAAAGAACCGGTGGATCAAAAAGGCCTGAAGCTTCTGTCCCGCTAAATCCGATCAGTTGGTCCCGGGGAAGGTGGGTGTTTGTGAAAGGATCTCCGAAAAGACCGAACCCCAATCCATTGAAAAAACATTACGTTCAGCGGCAGGTTAGACACGTTGAAAAACGGTTAAGATGGCACCACCATCTGAGCCTCTGGGAGTATAAAATGAATAAAATCGGAGCATCACTACCAGCCCGCCGGAAGTCCGGTGCACAAAGTCACCGCTTCAGAGCGTCAAAGTAACTTACCTATATGGTTTATATCTTGTATTCTTCAAAGAGTTTGGCTAGTCTTGGTCATTCTGGCGAGCTCACTCTAAGGCTTCTAAGATGAGAAAAACAACGATAGAGTGGAGCATTGGGAAGGTGATTCATACTTTCAGTAATGTGACAAGTACATCGTGAATTAGCCGCTCGGGGCATCAGCCTTATGGCCTCAGCTTTCAAGGTGCTGTCTGGTGTTATCCCAAGCTAGTTGCTCCATTATTGTAGGAGTCAGATTCATGAGCAACAAGCTAAGTCTCCCCCTGCCTGGGTTGGTTTTATCATATATTTACTTTGCGACAGGTACTGGAACTACACTGCCCCTTTATACAACCAAAAATGGATCATAGTTTTTGGTCGCAGACTTGCCTTTCACTTCACCAATCATCAGAAATTGAGGCGATGCCTGACGATGAAAAGTATCCTAAATTCTTCTCTCATGAAATATCTATATGTTTCCTCTCATGGAAGTTTATGTGTCTACTGCGAATTCACTTCTGAGTTCGTTACGTTCTGTGGGGGAGGGTATTCTATTTCTCTCGTAAAATACATACCCGATGCACTTCTCCAGTCTGTTTTATTCGCCTCTGACAACTTGGGGACCAAAATACTAACTAGGAGTTAACTCACGGACATTAAGCACGCAAATAACATTGCTCCCCTTAGAACGGACTTTCTAGAATTTCAAACGAATGCGAATAAACCAAACAATTCCGCTGCACAGTTCGACATACGCCTCGCGCCTGTAAGATGTGCAGTGCAACCATGAGATTCGGTGGGATTAAGCCCAAACATCACGCCTGTAAGAAAGCTGATCAATGTAAAGTAGTAGTTTGTCTGTCTGGGTGGCTGCATGTGTCCCAGCGGACTGACGGGCGTCAAAATCACTTCCCGAAGTAGAAAGGCCGAGGCGGCGCTCGCCAAAATTCGACATTTGCAGCACCGACACGGCATCAGCTTGACCGCCAAGAGTGGGGCGTACAAGGCCGCGGTTTGATTGGTTCTATCTACGGATCAGAGGCGAGGTGGTTGAATGTGGAAAAGCTCTGGCAACTCCACAGGGACAACAATCCGTGCCCTCAAGATCTTGTTGGAACATCATATTAGTAATGCTGGGGTACGGGAATATTCGGAAAATTTCAACCTTCTCCAACAGATAAGCTAGTCACGCTTCACATGTTACGCTGGCTAATCCGTGCAATTTATACCGCATCAGTTGTCTCGTAGAGCCATCTTCATCCAGCCCTGTAGCGGACGAAGACAGTCCAGGGACGGTCAGTTTGAGAATCGGCGACGAATCGTGAAAACCCTTATCAGTAAACTCAGTCGCGTTGTTAACCGCGTTACCAGGAAACCAATGAATGAGGACTGTTGTTTCTGTTTGTTGCCGCTGGGCTGGACTCGTCCCGGTTGTCATTTAACTGGCAAAGCTTTAAACCACAGACTGTGAAAAAAAGAGAAGAAACTGGCCTCCCGTCTGTAAAAAAAAA